>CM076680.1:31561118-31938618 GCA_038501925.1 Xenopus petersii | reverse complement strand
TCCCCCTTAATGTACATGTGAGTGATCCAGGAAAGGAAAGACGCCGAGTGTTTCTGTAAAACTGAATAATGGTAATTCTTAAAAAAAAAAAATAACCTTTTATCTTCTTTCACCCCCAGCCCTGATCTTGCTTTTCTACTTGGTGTTTTATGGATTCCTCGCTGGGCTCTTTACCCTCACCATGTGGGTCATGCTTCAGACACTGGATGATTCTGTCCCCAAATACAGAGACAGAGTTTCTTCTCCAGGTGAGTTGTGCTTTTTATCCTATAAGAATCCTCTTTATTTGCCCTCTTATTATTATAAGGGAATTTCTACAGTATATGTGTGTGTTTAGTGTTACTAAGTATTATTACAGCGTGCCTGAGACTTGTGCATTACACTCCTGCATGTTTGGGAGTTGGTTTGCTGATAGACCTTATTGTGCTGCATCTTGTACAACAAATGGAGAGCAGTTTGTTGCTCTTGACGCACATTAGGAGACATGCAATACCAATATAAATCCGTTCTTGATAGAAGAAAAGGGTTTTTTTTTATCAAAGGTCGTGAGGTTTGTGAGTTTTTTTTTTTTTGTACCTTGAATGAACTCACAACTGTAATGTTTTTCTAATTTAAGAAAAAAACTTGAATGAGAAAGGAGCCTGAATCTGTGAAATCGGGGTTCAGAATTTGAAGTTTTCTGCGGGAAGAAACTCAAAATGCCCAAATTAATGTGGCCATACACTATTGGATCCGCTCGTTTGGTGAGGTCGCCGATATGCCCACTGACCACTTACAGCTGGGCAATATTGGGTGAATCCGAACGATCGGCCCTGTTCGGGTTACAATGTTGCGAATTGGCACAGACGGGTCGCAGGACCGTATCAACTAGCCGTTTTTGTTCCTGGATGACAAAAAAAAAATCAAACTTGACCGATATCTGGCCGATTATTGGCCTGATATCGATCGGGAGAACCCGTCTGGAGCTCCCACACACGGGCAGATAAGCTGCCGAATCGGTCTAAACAACCCGTATCGGCAGCTTTTATCTGCCCGTGTATGGCCACCTTTAATCGAGTTTTTTAATGAAACCCACCAAAAAAAACATGAACAAGGCTATTAACATCTTCAAATGGTTCAAAGGACCTCTGCCATTGACTTCTACATGATCCGGACAGGTTTTAGATGATGTATTTTCAGCTTCGATGTAAAATAAATCTCACAAAATCAAGGGGTTTTTTTTTTTAAATTTGAGTTTTGCCCGAAAACTACTTTAAAAAAAACTAGAAATTTTTAACACAACTCGACCATTGATAACCCCCTTAGTGTTTGTCAGTGCTTTTCACCATACTCTCTCTTTTCATTTTCAGAGATCCTGGATGTGTTTGTATCTCACTACATTATTATCCATTCAGCTCATACACGCAGGTTTTTCTATGTGTAAATGTGCAAATGAAACGATCCAATCAGTTGTGGCACAGTAGAAGGTTGTGCTTGATTTGAAATCTTTCAGCTTAATCCATATATGTGTTAAAACATGTGACCATTCCCTTTTTAGTTTGTTGTGTAGCTACAAGTAACAATACTTCTCATTGGGCAACAGCTTGATGTGTGGCATCTTGCCCCTCAATTTCAAATTTTCCTTGTCCTTGTGACCTGAAATCAGTCCCTCGTTTCAATGGAAATCACTTTGACCTGAAGGTAAACTCATGGGTCAGACCATAGTCCCCCCCCCCGAAATGCTATCCCTGCCCCATTGGAGCTGACAATCAGTGCCTATAACGTTCACACATAATAATAATTTTATCAGGAGCCAATGAACATGCCAATATGTTTTTTTGTAACGGGGGAGGAAACCCAGTGAAGCACAGGGAGATCAAACAAACATACAAACAAACTTCTTGCAGGGATTACACTGGCTGGACTTGAACCTAGGACCCGAGTGCCTCAGTGTTTTGAATCACTTTGTACCGAAGGATGTACCAAATCCATATTGACATCCTCTGTTAATAGCAACTGTCACATTCCGTTCTTATTGCTTAAATACACAAAATAACTACGTGTTTGGACTACATGTCCAAATGCAACACATTTCAATTGACTAATGGTGGCCATGCATGGGCAGATCCGCTTGTTTGCAGAGGTGGCCAAATGAGCGGAAATTGCCGGTGAGTGGACAATATTGGGCTGATCCGATTGTGGGCCCTAGAGTCAGACGATCCAATCACAAGGCTAGAAATTCAGGCACTGGGTTCAAGGACCGCATCAACTAATCAATGCATTCCTCGATCCGACAGGAATGTTAAGCCTGTCCAATCAACATCTGGCTGGAGGGCCCCATATACTGGCCATAAGTATCAGTCAGCAGCCTTCTCGGCTGGGGATTTTCATCAGGGGAAAGAAGAAAAAAAGAGCCATTTCATTCTGTAGAGCACTTTATAGGAAACCATTGCAGTGTACCCCCCTGTGTTATTGGTATATGGGACTTCAGTGCAGTTTAATAGTGGTGGGCATAAGATAGTGTTGGCTCTGATGTAAAGGAAATAAATGAGTTCTTACACAAACACTAGTGAAGTGGGTGCTTGTAAGCCTCTCCCCTCAATTCCCCGGCACCCGCCTTCCCAGCCCAGCAGTTACATATGTTGTTAGGAAATGCACAAAATACACGCACACGTTCTCCCCCCCACAACAGCATGCTTCTTGTAAGGTGGAGAAATATCACAGAACTACAACTTCCCACCCCCTGCCTTCAGCATAAACCATCTCCTCATCTCCCAAAATTCCACATGGCAGCGTCAATTCTCTGACCTGACATACACCTCTTTGTAAGGCTTCTAGCTCTTCTCCCCCATCCCACGGGTGTAAACATTCCTCTCATTCACATCATGCATGCAACATGAGGCAGTGTATGTTTTTATTCTCAGCTCAATTAAATGTGGACTGAACTGCAACTCTCACCATAGTGCCGATGGGATTCTGGGATCTGAGCTCTGCTTTCATAGAATATACAGTACATTTGGGGTTGCTCAGTTTAAACTACTGTTTGGATTAAGCTGAAAGTGCCAGTACACAATGATGGTATAATTAAATGCTTGTGGTGCTATAATCTTCATTCCTCTGATTTATACTTCTATCTTTATTGGTTTAAATAAGGAAACAAAATCACAATGCAAAGGGGACAATTCTCAGAAGGCAACTTGCCCTTTTTTTTATTTTATTTTAAATTTGTTTTCTTTTTCTTCCAGGTTTAATGATTTCTCCTAAATCTGCTGGGCTTGAGATTAAATTCACCCAGAATAAGCCTCAGTCTTACATGGAATATGTGCAGGTTCTTAATACATTCCTTGCACGTAAGTAAAAATCAAACATTTGTTCTAAAAGGTCCTATCCTTGGCAACTTTGCAGTTAATCTTCATCGTTTATTGTTTATGAATTATTTGCCTTGTTTTTCCATCTTTTAAATTGGTTCGGGTTGGTAGGGGAAGGGCATCTATTTCTCTTTCCATGCAGCAGTCGGGTGTTAGACATTCATTGACAGTAAATCCAATAGATCTTATGGGGGGGGGGGGGGGCTTCCTTTCCTAGCAGATGTATTAGAGCTCACTCAAATAACTGATTCCAGTACAAACAAAATCTAACAAAATAACAGCCTTTTGCACAAATTCTGCATGTAGAGAGACATGATGTCTGGTGATTTTAATAGAGTGAGCTCTAATACATCTTCTAGGCAAAAGGAGCCCCCCCCTTTAAGATAAATTGGATCTAATTGTCAATGATTATCTGACAGCCAACTCCTGCATGAAGACAGAATGAAGAGAAACTGATGAGGGACAGTGAAGATAAACTTGATTATTTCATAAACTATGCAGAATATTTAATTGATTGCATTTAGAAAGTTTCTTATTTTAATGTACTGAAGCTTCTAATTTTTAATTTTCGAGATAGCTCCCCTTTAAGGGATGAGCAAAGGCTTAATCTCCAGTGGTGCCAGTTTGTTAGGTACCCCTCAATGATTACAATGGCTCCTCAGTAAAGAGGGGTTTAAGCTTTGCCTCTATCCGGTTCCCAGCCACCTTCTGAAAGACCCCTATAAAAAAAAATATATACACACACACCCACACCCCCACACCACCTCTTCTCGGAAATATTTGGCACTACTCCTCCTTAATTACAGCCCAGTTACCATAAGCCAAAGTTGCGTCTGTACAGGGTTCCTAGAATGCTCTGCTGTGCAAATGACTTTCAATTCTCATAATAAACTTCTTTTTTGTCTCGTGTCCACTCCCCCCTGATAGAGCCAATAAATTTGGAGGGTGGGTGGATGGCATCTGCTAGAAAAGGGTGGGGGGGGGGCTGCTGCTGCACTGACTCCTGCTTAGCACAGATTTCCTCGGGGTCTGATATCATAGCCAGAGAAACCTCTTTTGAGATGCCTTTTTAAAAAAACACACTTTGCTTTTTCAGCTGTCATTTAATATTCCGTCTCTTCTGCTGGATCCTGAGCGAGAGAGAGAAACACTATAGTGGCATACCATTGGTTATTATTCCATTTATAAAGCAGATTGTCCATGATTAAATAACTGATGTAGTGAGTTTGGATATCACTTGCCAAAGGAACTAGCGCTTCCATGAATACGAGTGTGCAGTTTTATACATATCCGATGCATCCGACGGGAAACATTACAAATAAAACTTTTATTTATGGGAGCGCTGGCTCTTTATGGGAATGCTGGTCCTTCTCCCGGGAGAGATGCATTTCCCTTTATGACATGCTGTGATCAGGAGGTCACTTGTTCACATCCCAGTGGGGTTAGTTGACCTTTTGTCCTCCCAAAGGGAAGAAAAGGGATATGTGAAAGGATTGCTGATCCATCCTCTGGCTCTCCTAAATGCCTCCAGGTTTGTTTATGCATTTAAATGCAGAAACTCGGTATTTAAAAAAAAAAAAAAAAAAATGTGGCCTATTTAGTTTGGCCTTTATAGTATCCGTTCCATTTTGAGGGATTCAGGGAGATTAGTCACCCGACAACAAATCTCCTCTTCTTCGGGGCGACTAATCTCCCGAACTGCCTTCCCATCGGCTAGAATGTAAATCGCAGGTGGGATGGCACTCAGAGCGCTTCGTTTTCCGAAGTTGTCTCCTTTTGAAGCAACTTCGGCCGAATTTGGAAAACAAAGTACTCCGAGAGCCATCCCGTCTGCAATTTACATTCTAGCCAGCGGGAGGCAATTTGGGGAGATTAGTCGCCCCCAAATCTAAGAGTGTGCCCTGACCCTTAAAGGACAAGGAAAGGCAAAAAAATAAAATACAATTTTTACTTTCTTTAATGCAAAAGAAACCTATCTCCATTATACTTTAATTAAAAAATGTCTACCGTTTTTATAAGAAACCTGACTGTATGCAGTGAAATTCTCCCTTCATTTACTGCTGTGGATAGGAATTGTCAGACGGTCCCTAACTGCTGAGCAGGGAAACAATCATACTTATGAACAGCAGGGGGAGGCCCCGACTTACTTACCAGCCATGCAGAACTCAAGCAGCTTTGTTTATGACGATCCCTAAGCAGCTCAGACCACATTGAGCATGTGCAGGGTCAGGCAAAGATCTTTAACAAGTTACAAGATGACAGCCCCCTGTGGCCAACTTTGAAAGCATAAATCATTTGTTTTATTAGGCTTTGTGGTGCAGTAAGTTCATGTTTATGTTTAGTATACAAAATACAGCATTTCTAGCCTTATTCTATTTTAGATTTTCCTTGTCCTTTAAGGTCACTTTATATATGTCCATTTCCTTATGTGCCTATAGGAACAAGTACAGGTATAGGTTTCTCTATCTGGAAACCCATTATACAAAAAGCTCTGATTTACATGAAGGCCATCTCCCATAGAAGTGGGAGACTTTGGATAAAGTATCCAAATTATGGAAAGATTCCATATCTGAAAAAACACCAGATCCCGAGCATTCTGGATACTATGCTAAGAAAAAGGGGGAGAAATGAGCTCTTTTTGAAGTGACCAATTGCAGTATGTCGTACATTAGCCTGACATGCCTGACTCATGCTTGGATGTAATATCTGGTGCCCTACTGTTTTTCAGCATACAATGATTCCCTACAGGCCAAAAATGAGCTTTGTGCCCCAGGCCTGTATTTCGATCAGGACAGAGAAGGTGAAAAGAAGTCGTGCCAGTTCAACAGGACATCACTGGGAATTTGCTCTGGGATAGAAGATCCCATGTTCGGATACGGCGAAGGCAAACCCTGTGTTATTGTCAAAATTAACAGGGTAAGCAGCTGTGTGTCGGTGGAATCCCCTTTCTGGTAATAAAGGGCACATAAACCCATATATTCGATTTTGCAATATGAAAGCAACGGAAATTCTTCCAATATTCAGTCATTGCAAATTTTCAGTGGGTTGTAACGTTGTTGAATATTACTAACACTGCTCAGTAGTAAGTTTTCCTTGTGCTAGGACACCAATTCCTACAATACTTTTTACACTTCTGAACATGCAAGGGATTGTGGGAACTTGAGGGGAACGGACTATTACAACATATTTAATGGTGTTTATATAGTCAAAAGAAGCAGCAGTGCATAGTGTGTGTATATTTCAGTGCTAGTCTACCGCAAAGGAGTTTAAAAAGCTGTTTTCTTTTCTTTACAAAAAAGTCTATATGACAATACTTCTGGGTATTGGTTTTATTCAATGTGCTAGGTCTTCCCAAACATGCTATGGGAAGAGGGGTCCTATACAGGACACAATACCTAATGCGCAGCTACTGTATGTATTAGACATCTTCAACCTGTAGTTGGCTGACTAGGGCTAGTGTTGGAGTTTTCATTTGCCATATAACTCTGTGACTGAAGTAACCACTGCTGGAGTCGCTTGAATCCTTCTGGATCTTCTTTGCTTGTTGCCTGTTAGATCCTGGTGGCCCATTAACACCTGTAATTATGTGTATGGGAGTCATCAGCCAAGCAGCTACATGATGAAGTCTATCATTTAAATTGATGTGATTCGGCTGTGGCTTTTTTAGGCAGGGTCCTACTGAATGGTCATAATATCTATATATTTTTTCCCTCAGATTATTGGGTTGAAGCCAGAAGGAAACCCTAAGATAAACTGTACTTCTAAGGTGAGTGACCCTTCCCCCAATATGGTTACAAAATTCAGTCGGTTTTCAAATAGACCAGGCAACTCGCTGCTCCGGAGCCTCATCCTGCTTGCTGCGGCTCGGTCTTGTGGCTTTGTCTGTCACGTCTATACAGCCCTCACACCTGCTGGCAGCTTCTTGAGTGTACGACCGCGGTAAGCTGATGGTCAGCTTACTGCAGTAGCACACTCAGGAACCACCAGCAGGTGTGAGGGCTGTATAGACGTGACAGACAAAGCCACAAGACCGAGCCGCAGCAAGCAGGATGAGGCTCCGGAGCAGCGAGTTGATTCATTATGGTCCTTACCGCTTTTAACCATTAAGATTGTGTGTTGTACTGTATGTGGACCTGTCACCCAGCCACACAAACCTGTATAATAAAAGTCCTTTTTCAAATTAAACATGAAATCCAATTTCTATTTTTTTATTAAAGCATTCATAGTTGTTATAAGCTCATTTAAAAATCTCAGCTGTCAATCGAATATTGTCTGCCCCTCCTCTATGCCTAGGCAGACAATTACTTTCACTTTCCATTCAGCATTACTAGATATCACTGCTCTCCACACATTCCCCCTCGTTCTCTTCACCATTTAATTGTGTAACCAGGGCATGGGGATGGACATCAGGTCCCCCATTCTGGTGCACAAACAAGATTCTGAGATGATACAAGGCTTGTCTTAATAACAGTGTCCACAGAATGGCTCCAGCCTGCTTGCTGTAATTATGAATTCCTAGACTGAAGGAAACAAGATTCAAATAATTTATATAGTGTAATTAAAGTTCATTTTGCTTGAAGAATGTGATAAAAAAGGATTTTGAATAGTTTTTTTTGGGTGACAGGCCCCCTTTAAGTAGATCACATCCACATCCACAAATATTGTAACCCTTATAACAGGCAAGTAAGCTCAGGAGGGGCCAAGTTGACAGTTTCTGTTGGCCTGTTCTTGCAGGAGATTTACACAAATTAATTCCACTTAAAATCTTGTACACAGTTGATAGCACCTAGTGAAATGTAAACACAACCATTTGTTTCATCTGAACCCCGGAATAGCTCTAGGAAAAAACAGGAGCCTGTTCTTTGTGGCTGGAGAATGTTCCTGCCGGCTTAAGTCCAAGGCCTCCTGCTAGCCATTGATATTGGGCGCAGCCCTGTTCCATGCCTTAGAAGTTCTGTGCCGGCAGCTGCAAAAATGCTCCTTGTACACAGCAACATCCCTGTAAGTCAGAACAACAGCTGAATACACAAACCCACAGCCTTGTGAAATTTACAGCCACATGTGTCCCCCCCCCCCCATAGGCATAGGCTAAGGAGACTTGTATCTTCCTCTGACCCAAATGCTTTGCACTGAAATGGTTTGGGATTCTGCCTTTTTCAGCAGGATTAGGCCGAATCCTTCTGCTTGGCCGAACCGAATCTTAATTTGCACATTCAAATTAGGGGCGGGGATGGAAATCATGTGACCTTTTGTCGCACAACAAGGAAGTAAAAAATGCTTTCCCCCTTCCAACCCCTAATCTGCATATACAAATTAGGATTCGGTTTGGTATTCTGCCGAATCTTTCGCAAAGGATTCGGGGGTTCGGCCGAATCCAAAATAGTGGATTCAGTGCTTCCGTAGTAAATATCTGAACGATTGATTGCCTACAAAAATGGAATTACTTGAGTCATTATATCATTTATTTCATTATAGCCTATACTTTATAGTCCCGAGTGCAGCAGTTGCTTTGCACTGGTGTTTAGACTCCATTGTGAGTTTGCAGCAAGTGCATAATGCTTTTCTTTATATGTGCACCTGTAAAGCCTGGCTCCAACTACAGCTCCAGCTTCTGTTTAAGGTTCAGTGCTTTTTTGCTCTTGTGACTTACCCACATTTCTATTTCAGACAGACGATGTGAGCCTGCAGTATTTTCCTGAAAACGGGAAGATAGACTTGATGTACTTCCCTTATTATGGGAAGAAAACCCATGTAAGTATTGACATTACCCACCACGCGACTGTATGACCTTTATTCTGCAATCTTTTTAAGTTCCACGTTTTCACCATCAGTCGTCGGCCTTCATAAAGGGAAAGTAGCAACAGGGCTTAGTGCAGTGGTGTTAGGGGCTGACAACAGGGTGGAGACTGTAGTGGGTGACGGCAGCCAGAGTTCAGAAGCCAGTTCTAAGATCGTCATCGAATATGTTGAAATGAGTTACAAATAGCCCTGGGCTGTGTCAGTTGGGCTTCTTGGACATCTTTCCAGTGGCAGTGGATCAGTAGCTCTTTGCTAGACTAGCCTTTGTCTTTCAGCCAGTCCTGCTCCTTGTTGGCTCCACAGTGCTGAATGTTACAGTTCTACCCTACACTGCATAGGACACTATCCCTTATAAAGGGGTCGTTAGGCTTTAATTTAGCTTTTATTAAAATGTAAAAAGCAGGGGTGCTTCGCCATTGAGGCGAGTTGAGGTTGTCGCCTCAGGCAGCGGCGCCCCTCTAGGTACCAGGGCGGCAAATATGCTGCTCCTGGTACTTTAAGAGACTAATTTCCGGATTACAAACCAGAAATTTGGCTCTTCTAGCGTAGAGAGCGCAGTTAGGCTCTCTGCTCTAGCGTACTGGCTCTCTCTACCACCCTCCTGGACCCCCTCAGGCGCAAAAAGGTAAGCTCACGGGGGAGGGGGAGCGGCAGCAACTGCTGCTGCCTCAGACAGCGGAGGGGCCAGGATCGCCCCTGGTAAAAAGTAATATTCCAAGACAATTTACAGTTGGTTTTCATTTTTTTTTTTTTTTTTTTTTGAGGTTTTTATTTCTAGGGATGCCCCAAATCCAGGATTCGGTTCTGGCCTTTATCAGCAGGAATCCTTCGGCCGAATCCGAATGTGCATATGCAATCGCATGACTTTTTGTCACAAAACAAGGAAGTAAAAAATGTTTTCCCCTTCCCACCCCTAATTTGCATATGCAATTTAGGATTTGGTTTGGTATCTGGGCAAATCTTTCACAAAGGGGTTTTGCCAAATACAAAATAGTGGATCCCTAGTTATTTAATTTTTTTTATTCAGCGGCTCTCCAGTTTGCAGTTTCAGCAATCTGGCTGCTAGGGTCTAAATGATCCTAGCAACCGTGCATTGATTTGTATAAGAGACTGGAATATAAATAGGAGAGGACCTGGATAGCTGAGTTATAAAAAGGAGAAATAACAATACATTTGTAGCCTTACAGAGAATTTGTTTATTAGATGGGGTCAGTGACCCCCCCCCATTTGAAAGCTGGAAAGAGTCAGAAGAAGAAGGCAAATAATTCCAAAACTATATTAAAAAAAAAAAAGGACAAAATGAAGACCAACTGAAAAGTTGCTTAGAATTGGCCATTTTAACATACAAAAAGTTAATTGAAAGGTTGAGTAACGTGGTGGTAGTAACGTGGTGTCCCTGGTTAAACAGTGTAGGCTGTAAGCAGGTGCTGTGTGTTCCATGTTTGTTTAAAATATTTGATTTGATTTTCACATAAACAAGAGAAATCAATATGACGGCAAATACCCTGCAGAAGGATGTGCTGTAATAACAAGTACAATGGCATGTTCTTTTCAAAAATTAATAATATTAAAGGGTTTGTTCACCTTCAAACAACTAGTTGTTTTCAGATAGTTCTCCAGAAATAACGATTACTTTCTATTTTCTATGTGTCACCATTTTTCTATATATTTAAGCGTAAAGTGTCATTTTTAACCTTCTAAAGAAGCTCTGGTAGGGGGGGTCGCCGACCCTGTAAACTGTTCTAAATGGATACATTTAGTTGATCCATTTCTTATCTCTGTTCCTGCTAAACAGCTGTTAGAATTGATACAATAGTTACTAATACTCCAGAGATGCTGCTGAGAAATGTATCAACTCAATGTTGCAAAATTGTAACAGGAACATTCAACTTTAAACTTTGATTTTGGAAAAACCTTTGCTATTGGAGTCACAGGCCCCACAATGTGTGTTCCATGTAGACGGTGCAAGTAATGTACCCAGGGAAGGGCCGGCTATTGTATGGCAGCTGTTTATCAGAAGGTGCGTCTTTTCCTTGTCGTCCGCAGGTAAATTATGTTCAGCCTTTAGTCGCCGTCAAAATCTCTCCATCTAACTTCACCTCAGAGGAGATTTCGGTCGAGTGCAAGATCCACGGATCCCGCAACCTTAAGAACGAGGACGAGAGAGATAAGTTCCTGGGGCGAGTGACATTCAAAGTGAAGATCAGCGAGTAAAGGGAACACGAGCAGATTTGTGGCCAGTTGTGTCATTATTATTATTATTTTTTTTAATTCTATTTTTTTATCGGCCTGACCTGCTATTCTCGGACCTGGAACCATCTAGGAGGATGATCAATTGGCACATGATTCAGGGTAGCATGATAGCAATGTGCTTCCAGACGTGATGTTTTAACCTCTTCCGTGCTGAACACGGGTATTCCCTTGCTGCTCCAGCTCAGAAGAGGTTACAGCCCCTGCCCAATGAGGCGCCAGTTTACAAAAAAAAAAAAGAAAAATATATAATGGCCATTTCATATTAGGGGACTTGTATATAGCTGTTTCCGAACATAATACTGGTGGTGTTCGTCCAATTTTTGATGTGGTTTTATTCCATTCCCTCCCCCCTCCCTCGCCCCCCAATGTAAATGTGTTACAAGCTTAATGTGTTGTGCTATGTAAATATTTAATTGATTTAACACTGGTTTAACTGTCATATCTCAAAATGCCTACACAGTTTTAGGGAACAAAATGACACAAGTAAATGGTACCTGACCAACCTGTACAAACAGTGATAAAAACAAACACAAAAAATTAAAAAAAAAAAAAAAAGATGAAAAAAGGAAAGATTTTATAACCTCTGCAAGAATTGTGTGTCTTGTGCAGATGCCTTAAGTCCTGTATGAAACAAGCAAAATAAAGTGGATTTTAAAAGCGCGGAGGCTTACGAAAGAATGGTCTGCCTGTTCTTCTTTCTGATTGGCTGTCAGTGTTGCTTTGTATGTAACAGAACACAACTGATACACAGCATATAGGGGTGGCTATTCTCATGTCTGTCTGAATCAGGAGCGCTCTTGAATAAACCCTATATTGGACTGAAGAGTAGGGGAGCTTAAAGGAGAAGGTAAGGTTAAAACTAAGTAAGCTTTATCAGAAAGGTCTATTTAAATTAGCGATGCACCGAATCCGGGATTCAGACATTTTCAGCAGGATTCGGATTCGGCCAAATCCTTCTGCCGAACCGAATCCGCATATGCAAATTAGGGGTGGGGAGGGAAATTGCGTGACTTTTAGTCATAAAACAAGGTAGTAAAAAAATGCATATGCAAGTTAGGGTTCAGTATTCGGCCAAATCTTTCGCAAATGATTTGGTGCATCCCTAGTTAAAACTACGTAAGCTTTATCAGAAAGGTCTATTTAAATACACCAGTAAACCCTCAAAATAATGTTGTCGTCTGTCAAAAGAAACACTGCATTTCTTTCCTTCTATTGTGTACACATGGGCTTCTGTATCAGACTTCCTGTTTTCAGCTTAAACCTCCAGGGCAAGGCTTGAGCATGCTCAGTTTGCCCCTCTCTCCTTCTGTAATCTGAGCCCAGAGCTATGCGTGAGCAGGGAGAGACCCAAGCAGGAAGTGATGTCACACCTAGCTAATATGGCAGCTGCTAACCTAAACTTCTATCTTCTAGAGCTAGGTATGGTAAAGCATTCTGAAGAATAAAAATGGCACTGTTGTGGCTAATCTATTGGCAATAAACTGACTTGGTAACTTTCCTTCTCCTTTAAAGAAGAATTCAACCCTAACATCCCAGCCCAGTGTTACATTTTACTTACCCCTCGCTGCAGATATAGGCTTCGGGAGTTCGCGGGCGCCATCTTCTTCTCTTTGGAAATTTTCAGTTCAGTTGGAGCAATTCTGTTTTGGGACAACTGCGCATGCGCCGAAGCTTACGAAAATTGCCAAAGCGCCAGTCTCATGCTGAAGATGGCGCCTGTGAACTCTGATGCCTGAATCTGCACCGAGGGAGAAGTAAAACTTTTGAGGCATTTGCCCGGGGTAACACAGGCTGGGGGAGGAGGGAGAGTGGTCTATGTAGGGTAGGGTTTTTTAACTTTAAGGTTTAGTTCTCCTTTAAAGGGTTCAAATAAAGTTTGTCCGTCCATACACTGGCTGCCATCTTGTCCCCATCAGAATCAGAGTAATGAGCTTAGCAGCTTTTGTGCGGTGCCCTCAGAGAGTGTGCCAATATCTGTCTGAAAACTGACCAGATTTTCTAACCTGCCCAATAGATATCTGGGCAACAATCCGAGAACTTTGTGGGGGTGACTAATCTACCCTTTTAATTGTGTAGTGTGATTCCCTGCACTTGCTCGCTCCTTGTCTATTCATGTAGATCAGGAGTCGCCAAACCTTTTTACTCTTGAGCCGCATTCAAATTTACAAAGGGTCTGGGAGCAACACAAGTGAGCAAAATCTTCCTGGGGTGTCAAATGAGGGCTGTGATTGGCTATAGTGGCCCCTGTGTAGATTGACAGCCTACATGAGACTCTGTTTGGCATTGCACCTCGTTTTTATGAGACCAAAACTTGCCTCCAAGCCTGGAATTCAAAAATAAGCACCTGATTTGAGGCCACTGGGAGCAACATCCAAGGGGTTGGAGAGCAACATGTTGTTTGTGAGTCACTAGTTGGGGATCACTAAAGTAGATAAAAGGGGCCCAGCACTCACCATGATTAACTGCTTTATAAAGTTGGCCATAGATGTAAAGATTCTTAAAAGATCTTTTCATTATCGTTAGACCAAGATTATATTGAAACGATCGTTTTACATGTACGATTTGTCCATCAACTAAAATGACCATTTCAAGTGATGTTGTCTAGTTAAAGCCAGGAAAACTGAGGGGAGCTGCCCTGCAAACATAGACGGATTGCACTGGGGCCGATGAAAATTTTCTAAACTGGCCAATCAATTTTCTGACAGATGTTGAACGAAAAATCAAAAGCTGTAGATCATTCGATTCCCACTAACCGCACGATAATTTGTCGGATTGCACTAAAATCGGTCGTTCACCAAAGAAAAATCTTTGCGTCTATGGGGACCTTTCGCTTTATTGTGCCATACCAATGTCAGGTTGAAGAGATAATGCCCCAGTAATAGAAATGTGATTGGTTGCTTCCCATAGCTGTATTCCAAAACATGAGCGTGTGTTGATTCTGTATAGAATGCCTTAAAGGGCATGTAAAGTCTAAAATAGAATAAGGCTAGAAATGCTGTATTTTGTATACTAAATATAAACATGAACTTACTGCACCACAAGCCGAATCAAACAAATAATTTATGCTTTCAAATTTGGCCATCTTGTAACTTTGTTAAACATCTTTGCAAGACTAAGACTGTGCATATGCTCAGTGTGGTCTGAGCTGCTTGAGTTCTGCATGGCTGGGAAGTAAGGCGGGGGCTCCCCCTGCTGTTCATAAGTATGATTGTTTCCCTGCTCAGCAGTTAGGGGCCGTCTGACAATTCCTATCCACAGCAGTAAATGAAGGGAGAATTTCACTGCATACAGTCAGGTTTCTTATAAAAACGATGCACATTTTTTAATTAAAGTATATTGGAGATAGGTTTCTTTTTCATGAAAGAAAGTAAAAATGGGATTTTATTTTTTTGCCTTTACATGCCCTTTAAACTACCCAAATGGTTGGTTAGTCTACTTTGTATTCACTATAATATTCCGCACATCTGGGCCTGTACAGCACCTTGAAGTTGTTTGTGTCATCTCTGTATCCTGAAATCATATTCCTCCCATTTGATCTATTGAAACCAAAAATCTTCGCTACTGGTGGCCCTTCGATAGGTTGGGTGAGAGGAGCTGAAGTTGCTCCTCCCCAGGCCCATATCTTTAGGCCATTGAGCCAATCATACAGCCAATAGTGATGTCCGGGTCAGGGTTTTCCTGACTCTAACCCGCCCTGCTGCCCCCCACGCTTCCGGGGTCCTTTTATAGGCGCGACCCACTGATGATGTCACAAAAGGGGCGGGGCGAGCAGACGCAAGACTATAAAACTGGAAGTCGGATACCGGCATTTGAAGGTGGCGGGCGGGGAGAGCAGGAGAAGAGGAGCAGTGTGAGGTCGACCCGAACCGGCCCGACCCGCACATTACTACAGCCCAATGCTGTTCAGCCATCTCTCATTCGTGCACCATATGGATGAATGTAGAGAAGTCTGGCCAGTTTGCATGACTCAGTGCGGTCCGTTTACTAAAGCGCAGTAAATTTGACTTTAAGTTTCTGCATGTTATCGCTGCAAATATTTTTCCGCCACAATATTCGCAGGGTCTAAGTTAACTAAAAAGCGATGCGCTCAGAAGTCATTGCGGTCACTTGCGTTAACTATGTTAACGAACCAGCTTACATAGCGGGATTTTAAGCGAGTTGCGCTTTTTCTGGCGACAAATTAAGTTTGCGAATATTTATGCAATAAAATAGTCTTGTTTTATGGCGGTTATTATGGCATGATTTATGGGCAGATAGGTATGTTCAAAATGGCTAAACTTTATAGATATTATCAACAACACTAAACAGATCTCACCCAATCAAACATGTAGGCATCATATAAATCCATATTTCAATAGATCCAGTCACAAGACTTACCTCCTGCCAATAGAATCGTATAAATAAAATTCATAAACAAGTTTTACCAATAAATCTGTGTGCATCATATAAATGTAGTTTAATCCAGGCTGACGAAGCCTTTGGTCCCTCTTAGCCATAATTTGTCTTTCAGCTGAAAAAGTTGCTGTAGCTGCAGACAAAAGACTAATCCAAAACATCTTTAATCATCCGGTCACTTCTCTCTTCTCCTGTCAGTAATGGCAACAGAAATGGGTAAAACAAGGTGTTATAGGATATTTCCTGTCCCCTTGAGAATTTTCGGGTGAAAAAATAAATTACTGTCACCACTTACCGGTATATAGATGTTGATTTTGTCTTCCGTACATTTCGCTGTTTAGTAAAGGCATTAATGTGTACGTAGCGTTATTTTCAGCAAATGCGATAATTGGTGAAAACATATTCTTGCGTTCGAAAATTTGCAAATTTATATTTACCGCAGGTTAGTAAACTGGCGAAAACCTATTCAGCGACAAATTTGTCTATTTTTTGTGTGTATATTTTTACCGCGCTTTAGTAAGCAGACCCCAGTGAGACTTAGGCGGCCATACAATATTGTACGAAACTATTTTTCGTATGATATTCGGTGCGTGTATGGTGGAAAACGAGCCGACCGATATTGGCAGAAGACTTGGATATCGGTCGGCTTGTCCATCGGAAAATTTCGATCGGGTGCCTTTGAAGGCAGCCAAACGTCCGCCATTGTTAGTGCCGAATCGTCAGATACAGGTCGAATTCTATGGTTTCTACCTGTTTATCTGACGATTCAGCTCGACACGTGTGTGTATTGAAACCAACAATCTTTCTTGGAAAGATCTTTTCCAAGAAAGATCGTAATTGTTACGTCTATGGCCACCTTACTTACCCGACAAGAAAAGCCAAAGAAACCATTGCCCTTATCTGTACTATGTTATAAGGCATGGCAGGTATATTACAGACAGTATTGGCACCTGAAATACAAACGTGTTCTACTATATCCATACTTCCCAAAGGGTGATCTAAAATATGTATGATCTTGGCTATCTCCTCTTCTCCGTATCACCCCCGGCCAGGGCTGAGATGGGAAACACATTGTGTATGAAGACAATAAGACTCTGGCACAAGGTCAGGGCTTTGGGCAGAGGAAATGTCCCTTTGTCTTGTTGGCTGCTCTCGTTCCTGTTCTTTCATCAGCGATGCGTTTAACTCTCTGAGGGCGGGTGGAAAACCTCTAACCAGGATCCAGCCGGTTTTATCCTTGCTTAGCATGCAATGCACAGAAACATTAGAGCATATTTATCAAAGAGTGAAGTTAGAGATGACCACAGTCCACTAGAGTGAATTCCCTCACTCTCCATTCGTTTCTATGAGATTTTGAAAGGTGTATTTATCAAAGGAGGAGCTTTAACCTTCACTCATTGATTAATACCGTTTTAAAAATCCCATAGAAATGAATCGAGTGGTGGAATTTCACTCTAGAAGACTGTAACTTCACTCTATGATAAATATACCCCATTGTATGGATTTCTCTCTGTATTTGCTTCCCTGCAAAAGCGGCGGCTGTATTGCAGATTTGTATGAACAAGGGGCTCTAAAGGACAAGTCACACCTCTTTTCAGTGACATACTCCCTATTACAAGGGATTCACCCACCCTAAACAGCACAGGGACCCGTTTGTGGGAAACCTATTAAACACATTCTGCACGGCTCATTTGTTTCCATGGCTTTGCATCAGCCTGCTTACTAATCAGCCATCTAGTGCCACTGCTAGGAAATAACTGATGGGCCATACAAAAAGCAGTAGTTCAGCAAAATGAGTTTTACCTTGTTTACGGTGAAAGTAAGATTTTCAGTCAGATGTAACAGAAATGTTATACTTGACTTGACTATGGACAACACTCCCTAGATGATTCCATACACTAAAAGATTTGCTTGTTTAACAAAGTGCCCAATGAGCCGACCTTTGCCCCGATATCACCACCATAGGCAATAGAGGGATTCAGGTTATTCAGGTCTAGGGCCAATCGGATTACAAGAACAAGAATAGGCACAACAGGACAAGGACCGCATCAACTGGCCAATGTAGTCCTTGATTGGTCTGGAAAACCAAACCTGCCAGATCAACATCTGGCCAATATTGGTTAGGGAGGCCCATCAGAGGCCTCATATGGGGGCAGATAAACTTCTTAATCAGTCTAAAGGTGGCCATAGACGCACAGATCCTATAGTACGAATCGAGGATTCGTGCGATTTTCAGATTGTGTGTGGTGAGTGCCAACTTCTTTCATCCAGCGGAGATCGGTCATTGGGACGATCGGACAGGTTTGGTTTTGACCCAGCCGATCCAGCCGGATCCCATTGCGCATCGTAATCGGATCGTTCGGCCGTACGTTCGGATTACCCCCGATATAGCCATGCTAGTTAATGGCATATCGGGGAACGATGTCGCCAAACGAGCGGATCTTTGCGTCTATGGCCACCTTAAAGGACCCAACTTGGCAGATTAAATCTTCTTGTATATGGTCATCTTAAAGGAGAAGGAAAGGCTAAAACGAAGTAAGCTTTATCAGAAAGGTCTATATAAATACACCAGTAAACCCTCAAAGTAATGCTGCTCTGAGTCCTCTGTCAGAAGAAACACTGAATTTCTTTCCTTCTATTGTGTACACATGGGCTTCTGTATCAGACTTCCTGTTTACAGCATAAACCTCCAGGACTAGGCTGAGCCAGAGCTATAAGTAAGCAGGGAGAGACTCAGGCAGGAAGTGATATCACACCAAGCTAATATGGCAGTTACTATCCTAAACAAACACAGAGAACTTCTAGAGCCGTTTACTCGGGTATGGTAAAGCATTCTGCAGAATAAATATAGTGTCATAGCTTGAGTTTTTGTAGCTAATATATTGGCAATAAACTGCCTCGGTTCCTTCTTCTTTAAGGCTAGGGCCACACGGAGCTGAAATCAGCTAGCTATAAGACATTTCAGCCCTTACCACGGGCAGCAGCCTCCTCTCTTATTTTTCTCATTCTGAAGTGTTGAATCAGCTCCTATGCAAACAGACTTTGGTGGATTTCAGCTGAAAATGCAGAGACCGGCGATTTCTTTAACGAAATCCACCGAATCCTGTTCACACAGGAGCCAATTCAACACTAGAATGAGTTAAAGAGAGAAGGCTGCTGCCCCTGGTAGGGGCTGAAATTTGCCAGCCATGTGGCCCTAGCCTGAGTTAAAGGGGGGTGGTGGTATAAATCATTTTGATATAAGCCAATTCATTCATTTTGTACCTCAATCTGATACACCCACTCCATCCTGTAGCGGTTTTCTACTGCGACTATCCTTTACTGTGACTTTCCTTTACTGCGACTATCCTTTACTGCGACTATCCTTTACTGCGACTATCCTTTACTATGACTTTCCTTTACTGCGACTTTCCTTTAATGCGACTATCCTTTACTGAGACTTTCCTTTAATTTGACTTTCCTTTAATTTGACTATCCTTTACTGCGACTATCCTTTACTGCGACTATCCTTTACTGCGACTATCCTTTACTGCGACTATCCTTTACTGCGACTATCCTTTACTGCGACTATCCTTTACTGCGACTATCCTTTAATGTGACAATCCTTTACTGCGACTATCCTTTAATGTGACTATCCTTTACTGCGACTTTCCTTTAATTTGACTATCCTTTATTGCGACTTTCCTTTACTCCGACTATCCTTTACTGCGACTTTCTTTTAATTTGACTATCCTTTATTGCAACTATCCTTTACTGTGACTTTCCTTTACTCCGACTATCCTTTACTGCGACTTTCCTTTAATTTGACTTTCCTTTAATTTGACTATCCTTTATTGCGACTTTCCTTTACTCAGACTATCCTTTACTGTGACTATCCTTTACGGTGCCTATCCTTTATGGTGACTATCCTTTACTGTGACTATATTTTGCAGCGACTATCTTTTACAGTGAATATCCTTTACAGTGACTTTCCTTTACTTGGACGATCCTTGCCAGCAGCTGTCCAGGGATTGGACAAAGCACAGAGTTTTCCTTCACTTGTATCACTAAAGCCTGTTTCACACAGGAGCGTTGGTACCAACTACAAATAGTCTATTATACACCCCCACAAGCCTGTTTGTAGCCAGTAGCAAGTACTTCTGTCTGTTTTTCCAAAGACTAGTCCAGCTCCCAGGAGGGTAGGTGGGAGTGTCTGCTATTATCCTTTATATAAATATCCAGTGCAGACGCTGAGCAGGACTTTACAGGAAATGTTAATTATTGTGTCCCCCCCAGAGGATCATGATGTCTCCCTGTCATGCACACAGTGAGGCTGAAGAGCAGGCATGTTACTGGAATGGGGAGCACATATAAACACATACAAACATACAAGTACAAACACATACAAACATACAAGTACAAACACATACAAACTCAACACAGATAGCCTTAGTGAGTATGTAACACAAAGTTCTGAGAAAATATGATTTGGCTTTTAGTGATGGATAACAGAATATACTTATATCCATCAGCCATCCATGGACCCTTTTCACTGTCAGGCTTAAATCCCCCCCCCCACACATATTAAAGGGCCGGTAATTAGAAAATGTAGATTTAAATACAAAGTGCTTTTTTTTCCACCTGTAAAGGCATGTGCTCATTTGAGGAAACAAACCCATTAGGACTGGCAGCCTTTACTCTCACATGCAACTCTGTATAATGGAGATGTGTATAAGGGACAAGCTATCCCCGCAGGAAGAACACACTCCTTACACATAGTTCCTTGGCTAGCATTGAACTCAGGACCCGGGCGTTGCAAGGAGAAATAAAAGACATGAAAATATTATGAAAAAAAATATGCTTTACTGAGAATAAACATTTAGTATGTTACATGAACTCTGTGTATGAAAAGATAATGAGAATGTACAGCATACATATTCTGTGGGGTCCAGATCAAGGCCCCCCCCCAAAAGGCCTAAATAATAAGAATATTCTTCATCACACTGGCCACAGATAACTGTAAAGCCACATTACATGGGCAGAGAGAGAGAGAGAGAGAGGAGTATTTCAATATGGCAGCTCTTTCCATTCAACCCTACACTGACATTGCAGGGGATACTTGATACATGGCGGGGGGGGAAACCTTGGCAGAAAATAACAATAAAGGAAAAATAAAATACAACTGTTGCAAGATTCCTTTCTGTAGGTAAATGTGCCCCCCCCTTGTATCAAGTCAAGTATAAAAATCATTTGTATATATATTATATATTTACATTCTCCTAACTACTGCGGCAGAACCAATCAGTGTCCTTCCTTCTAACGACCACTCCCCCTCTGCCTCCCAGCCAATCACACTCAACCTAACAGTACGGGCCCCCATTATGTGCACAAGCTAACTGAACTAAGGACTATTATATTAAGTGAGATATATGTGGAGCTCTATGGCAGCTTTAACTGTTTACTGTATGATGCTTATGTAGTACACGCATGTACACGGAGACCAATGTAACTCAATGAAGCACAAAACACGGGTGCACAAAGCAGAAATCCGGTTTAGCCTGCAGCACAAGATGAAGCCTTTGAAATGGACTCTGCAAAGGATGGCCTGGCACGATAAGGAGCGTAACAGGTTGCCTACTTGGTTATGGGTAAGGGGTATTTACCCAGCACAATATGGCCAAGGAGTTTTTTTATTTCCCAACCGCATACTTGTGTGTTGCCAATCATTGCACATTGGACGATTTATAGCGGTAGTGATTCAAAGTGATTGGGAAATGCTGCAATCATGCCTTGTCCTGCTAGTAACAGATGCTATTGCTCATAAATGCAGGGCTTTAAAGGGAAAGTATACCCAAAGCAGGACGATCAGAGATACTTTTATAGAAATATATCTTCTATCAATAATTCATTGGTGTCCAAAGAGCATGTAGGAGTATCTTAGGGACACAAATATGTGATATGCTTAGTAAGTAGAGAGCTGCTCTGCAACAAGCCCTTTATAATAGCAGGGATATTTGTAGCTGTCTGGATGTTATATTTAAACCACAGCCACAAAACATCTATTCACTGTACCTCAATCTAGATCATATATTACTATCTTATATTTGAGAAGGAAGACTGCATTTGCACCATGCTCATCTGCCCCCCAGCTACTCTAAGGGTAGAACTACACGAGCGACTTACCTGCAGCCATTCCGACGCGCTGAGATGAATCCAAGGCGTCACATCGGATGTGCCGAATCTAAGGGTACCACTCCGTGAGCGTTTGTCGGATTGGCGCCCGGCGACAAAACGAATGGGACAAGTCGGAGGGAGACGCAGGCGTCAAGATTCTAATTGGACTGAATGAAAAGTCGCAGGTGAAAACTACATTCCATCTGACACGACTGTCAGATGTGGACGCAGAAAGCAGCGTCTTCATCCGACAGTCGGGCCATGTAGTTGTTACCTCCAACTTTTCTTTCAGTCCAATTACATCTTGAAGCGTGTGACTCCATCCGACTTGTCACCTGTGGTTTGTCGCCGGGTGTCAATTCGTCAAAAAACGCTTGTGGAGTTCTACCCTTAGGTAATTAATAGGAATGTCTGACATAGTCGCTGCGTCCATCCAACACAACAGTCGCATGTAAACGCTGCATGTTGTCTTCATCCGACAGTTGTGACGTGTCAGATGCATGCAGCGAAAACGTCCGACGTTCCTATTACTTACCTTAGATTCGTCACATTCGGCGTGACATTCGGAATGGATGCTATCGCAGGTAAAAGTGCTTGTGTAGTTCTACCCTTATAGTACTCGTCCCACTTACACACCCACACACATACAGTGGCTCTACTACAAACAGAGGCACCGATATATTAATACAACAACAGCCACACTGCCCAGTAAAATCAGATCTGTGGCTTTTAAGCTTTTACCTGAACCACAACTCCCAGCATCCTCTCTGAATGCCACAGTTTTGGCTTCCATGATACAGTTTATTTGGGTCGCTATCCTTTAACTGAAAATTACATTTTATTTTATGAGGTAGGCGGTAGCATTTGTTGCAATTAGCCTTCATTTTCATGGTTTCTGAAATTTTTTTTTTTTTCATTATTCTGCAGAGCTCCAGTCTGTAATTTAAACTACTCGCTGGTTTCTAGGGCTCACTCTCCCTACCAACCAGGAAGTGGTAAAACTTGAATGAAAGAGGCCATCAACTAAAAGGCAGCAGTTATTTTGGGTTGCTAGAGTTAGTGAACGTGGCAACTAGAAGTTTAAACTGTAAGCTGGTGAGAGACATGGCCCTCCACCTGCCCAAGGACGCAATAGACATTTAAATAGCTGGATAATACTGAAACAAATAGTCATCCCCCCTCCCGCCCCCTAAACGTGTGTGTTATTCAGACACCCAAGCTAGCCCTGTCCTTAAAACTTGCTCTACGGCAGGATAACCTGCCCCCCCAGCTTCACATGTTGCATATTAAAGGATCCGAGTGCAGCTTTCCCAGGGGTGCAAGTTGTTGCTAGGTAATCACTAAGGGGAAATAACCCTTATGTTTTCTCCCATGCTCTACTGAATTCAATCCAAAAATGCCTGTATCTGCAAACTCATTTCCCCATACTGCTGCTGTGTTAATACTATACATTTGGGTTACCAGACTGTTAAGGCTGCACCACTCTTATTTATAGCTAAATGAAAAGATAAGTAAACCTTAAAAATAAGTGAATGTAAAATTGATGAAGGTGCTATTCTAAGCACTTCTGCAATGTACATTCATTTTTTTTTTCAATTCCAAGATATTAAAGGATACATGTATTGTTAATATGAATGAATTTAGTTACAACAGCGCCACCTGCTGGTCATTTTCTAACAAGTCTGACCACCAAATAGTCAAGGAGGTTGACAGGAGAAAGAAAGAGGCTGCTCTGATGTTCTTCTGCTTAGGGAAAAATTAGAAATCTTTCTTAATCAGAACAACATCAGAACAGTCTCGTTCTTTCTCCTGACAAAACCCTTGAACACTGGTGGTCAGACGGGTCGAAAAATGACCAGCAGGTGGCACTGTTGTAACTAAATTCATTCATATTAACAGTACATGTATCCTTTAATAATTAATCTAAATTGCAAAAGTGCTTATAACCCCATCATCAATTTTACATTCACATATTTTTAAGTTTTACTTATTTTTTAAAGCAGTATAGACAAATCACAAAATACATAATTAATCCCCATAATTAACATCAAACCAAATTTTGATCCGCTTCCAGGTTTAATCTGGGTCAGTCTGATAAAGTTTAGTAACACCGCTCTACCCTCGTAACCCAAGTGACAGGCACCAGCCAGAGGCCATTCTCTGTTGCTCTCTATATATTTCCAAATCCCAATGCATGGAAAAGTAGATGCATTGTCAGCTTCAGATTTCAATAACAGGAATTTACTTAATGTGAGACCCATGGATTTGCTCATACAACACAAGGAAATTTAGCGCAAAATGTGACTCAATGGGCATATAGTCTCATCACATACCAACCACCAAGCTCCCTCAGCAGAAGGTGGCAAGAAAGCCACAGAACACCAAGCAGCTGGGTGTGTAGAAAGCAACCAATTACTTCATGGCCTTTCAGGAAGTCAAAAGTGACAACAAATGGGCTTTAACATCCAGCCAACCCCCACTGCACCCGCTCTACCCTCACTGAAGCAAGGAGGCTCTAGAGCAAATGACTTGTAAGTCATATTACTACGAATAATGAAATAAGGTATCTCTGTTGAATACAAACTGCTCCCTCCAAGACAGAATTGGCCGACATCCATCTTCTCTCTCCAAGAGAAACTTTCCAGTGTTTAACACATGTAACATTCAGGGTTACAGACAGGTACGTGGTTCTTCTCTCCTGATTTCCCCCAATCATTGCAGCAATCGCATAATAGCAGCAGTCTCATATCACAGATAGCAGGACATCATCTTCAATTACTGGCAATGGCTAAAGCTTTCAGTGGATCCTCCCTGGCAGGACTATGTGTATTTACCGAGTCAGGCCTTGGTCGGACCGCTCAGGTTCATAATGGAAAGAAAATTCAGTCACTTTTTTTTTTGATCCAAATGAATCAAGTCTGAAAAACTTATTTTCTTCAACAAAATTAACAAAAAAACAATTAATATGGGGACATCCAATCTGAGGAGACAACATCTTGTTGATTGAAGGGTTCAGAGTTTCTGATCACTATTATATAAATCTTATCTGTTGAGAAATCCCAGGACAGCGCTTAATTCTACTCCCCCTGCTGGGATGGAAGTTCCAATGGCATAAGATCCCCACGCGTGTAATCTCCTTCCTACTCCATGGAGGACGAGTCGTCTTCGTCATCTTCATCGTCATCAAACCAACAGGGGGTCTCCCCTCGCGACTCTGTGTAGTGTGACGTTCCTGAGCTTGAATGGTGACTGCTTGTGGTCAGGGACACTTCAGAGTCAAAGTATAAGCCCGAGGTTAAGCTGTAGGGAGAATAATGAAAGCAGAATATTAAAGTGAAAAGATGAGCAGGAATAAAAAGGATTAATTTGACCCGACATATGCTTTAACCCTTTCCTGTACACATTGAAATATTTTCTTTGAAGCAGAATTGTGCTGTTGTGTTCAGCTATTTCTTGTATAAACAAAGCTCCACGTTTTCTATCTTTAATTTATATAATAAAACATATTCATGATATGCCCCTAGAAAAACTACAGGTCTCTTTAAAAGAAATTATCATGTATGTGAGAAAGGCCGAGAGTTGGACAGTCACCCTGGGAATTACTGTACCTTGCCTGGGAGTTTGTGGTTGTGCAAGTTGTATTCCCTGCAGAAGAAACAGTCTGGGAATTAAAACTCTGATCTGCCCATGAGCTTCCTGTAGCCATTTCTAAGGAAAAAAACAAAGAACACTTAAGCACAGATACAGTAATCAGGTATAAATGAAGATTTCTGATGTTGTATTTTCTCTTTGGCACCTAAAAACTTGACCTTGCCCCATACTAGATTCATATATGGTTAATGCCCACATAGTGCTCCTACCTGGCTTCACTTACCTTCCACCCGGCACAGCCACTTTCTTCTCCTGACATGTTAGATTAACCTACTTCTCAAGAGGAGCATCTGGAGCTTTCCCCCCTCACACCATGTACTCATATCTGTCTACCATGTCCTTCCTTCCAAATCACTCACTGCCCCACTCTGCCCTCCTCTTTCCCTCCACTGTACATCACAGCCCTTCTCACACTCTGTTCCTCGCTGCCCTCCTCCTTCCATTCCAAGTTAGTCACTGCTCTCCTTCTCTTTCTATTGCCCATACCTATACGCTTTCCATTCTCCCAAACCATCCACTGCCCCTCTCTGCCCTACCTCTTTGCCTTTACTGTACATCACTGCCATGCTCCTTGAATTCATTATTCCTCTCTGCCCTCCTCATCTCTCCCTATACTGTCCAGATACCAACTGTTCTCTACAAGCCACCCTCTGCCCTCCTCTTTCCTTCCAATGTTCCCCACTGCCCTGTTCCACACATTCATTGTGCCTCACTGCTCTTTGCCTATACAATCTATATACTGTCCTCCCCAAACCACCCTCTACTCTCCATCCACTGCCCCTCTCCACCCTCTACTCTCCATCCACTGCCCCTCTCCACCCTCTACTCTCCATCCTCTACTCTTCATCCACTGCTCCTCTCCACCCTCTACTCTCCATCCACTGCTCTCTCCACTCTCCATCCTCTACCCCTCTCCACCCTCTACTCGCCATCTACTGCCCCTCTCCACTATCCATCCTCTATTCTCCATCCACTGCTCCTCTCCACCCTCTACTCTCCATCCACTGCCCCTCTCCACTCTCCATCCACTGCCCCTCACTGCACTTTCTCTCCATCCACTACTCTCCTCTCCCTAGCTGGTCTTACTTATTGTTTCATTGGTTTCTTAACAACTGCTTTATTCAGGTCACATTTTTGGTGATTGCCAAGCCCTTTCCCATAGAATTAGGGGTTGCGTGAAGGATTTTGTTCACAAAACTTGCACTTATTTTGCTTAGTCTTCCATTAGAAACTGCTGTGCCCTCAGCTACATAATGGCAACCAATGTTATTAGTAAATTATCTAGTAAGGGGAGCTCACATCTACAGAATAACAAAGGCCATGATATGAGGGAAAGTATAAGAGTGGCCAAAGGTTGTGCAGCTTGGATTTCTTCCAGAACAGCACTAGTTACTGAGGCTTTCAATTTGATAGTACAATGTGCAGGAAACTTGAATGGGATTTCCCTCCTCTTTAGAGAGACTGTTCTTGGCAATCAACAGGAAAATCCTTTCAGTAAGAAGAAGCGTCACCCAGGAGGGAATGAATAGCTGGGCCTGTGTTTAATATGCACGATGAGTCTGCCGCCAGCACTGTCCTGCTTTGCAGACAATATCGTGGCCCACAGATTCCCCGCCTTCAATCCACTTTATATTCTACAGCAGTGTCCCCAAAGCCTGCCCTTGTGCACACTTGTCCAGCCAGCAGCCCACAGAATGACAAAGTAGCATACACTCACAGTAACAGACGTGCAGCTCTGCACAGCCATATTGCCAGTAACTATTCACATAGCCTGGGACTCTGAAGGTCATATAGGCCAGTAAAACTGTCCTACCTTTTATACTGCATACTGGATCCATACAAGGTTTATTATTATTATTATTATTATTATTATTTATTAGCATTGCTAACCAACAAGGCATTCAGTGCTAGTTATATGAGTGGGCTGAGAAAAGCATTAACCTTGAGATCCCAATGTCTCAGGGACTCATACATGATATTCAGCATTTTACTGCTAGTCTGGTTAGCTTTGTGAGCTTGTTTTCTTCACAGCAATTGGGGGCATCTATGCATCTACGATGGTGTCTTCTTTATATAGGAACAGTCTTGATGATCTGATTCTGCAGAAGCATATACTATGAATAGAGGCTAGGGGATAGTTTATTAAACGGATGCTTAGCAGAGGAAGTTATTCTTTACTTTAAATGAGGACTATGGCTTAATGTGCAGCAATCAAACACCCACTACCCACTAGGCATCTTGTCCCACTAACCTGAATGGACCAATCAACCAAAACAAAGCAGTGTGACCAGAGGACCTTCTACATTAAACGTGCAAGGTGTTCCTTGCTTGCATCAGATCGCCTTTGGATAATTTGTTTCTAGACCTTCCAACTCATGTCAATGGGAGTAACCTGTATAAGGTTGTTAAGAGTTTTGACCTCCAGCTGCTGTAAAACACCAGTGGAGTTGTTTGCAATGCCTTGGGAAAGGTGTATTGCACATTTTGGGGTCCCTCTCAGGACTGACCATGGCAATTAAAGAATTCTTGCTTGACAACAGCTGCTTTTTGATCTTCAAATTACTACCTATGACAGGTGGGGTTCCCTTGGGAACGTTCCCATTGTGTTCCTTAATTATTCCCATAATAAAGGGCAGCATGTGTCCATTTCATGAATACCAAGCAGATGCAGGTACCATTTTGCCTGGCATGCATCTCCCTATACATCCTCTCTCTCATTAAGTTGACTCTAGTTAAAGGAACAGTAACATCAAAAAGTGAAAGTGATTTAAAGAAATAAAAACACAAAACAGTTACACGTCAGCCTTACATGCAGAAGTGGGAAGAGGATTTAGACCTTGCCATTTCTGATAAGTCCTGGTCAGAAATCTGGGACACGGCCAGGCGAACTTCAATATGTGCAGCCTCTAGTGAGAGAGCTTATAAAATTATTTTTCGGTGGTATTACACCCCCTCTCGCATTGCTACCCTAAGCGGTAACCCTGATCACTCGCAATGCTTTAGAGGCTGTGGGGAAAGGGGTTCCTTCCTGCACACCTGGTGGACCTGTACAGTGGCTCAGATATTTTGGAAGATGGTGGCAACTTTGCTCTCTGAAGTTCTGCGTTGCGTTATACAGCCCTCCCCACACACCTTTCTCTTGGGAATGAGGATTAGGGCCATACGCTTGAAACAAACACGTATTTTAGCCACTCATATCCAGACAGCAGCAAGATCATTATTGGCAGCAAATTGGAAGAGACCTACCCTTCCGAGCTTACAAATTTTGATATCAAAGGTGAATTGGATTAGGGCGATGGAATCCATAAGGCACAGACTTCAGGATAGAAGTTATGAGGGGGAACTGGAGTGGTATCCGTGGGCTCAGTATCTGGAGACTTTGCAACTTCGAGGTATCGTACAATAATCTGCCCTTCCTACCTTCCCAGACCTTGTCAGACCTGTCTATTTTTCTATATTCCCCTTTTCTTTTTCTTTCTCTCTATCTACCTTTCTACTAAACTCATTCATTTCCATGCGGATTCATTTTCTCGTTATGGCAATATTCATTTCCATGATATGATGCATATGCGTTATTTGTGCTAATTGAACAGTCATATTCTGTTATGCAGCAGCTACTACTGTCACTTGCATATCCTTCTGCATCTTTGTTGTACCTCTTGTCTTTCTTTGGAAATGATGGTTAATAAAAACTTTAAATTACAAAAAAAAAGAAATAAAAACATAATGCAGTGTTGCCCTGCACTGGTAAAACTGCTGTGTTTGCTTCAGAAACACTACTATTGTTTATATAAATAAGCTGCTGTGTAGCCACAGGGCATCCATGTTACACAGCAGATAGTAGATAAGCTCTGTAGTACATAATGGTGTTCTCGGTTATCCATTATTTAACCTGTGAAATAGTCTTTTTTTCAATTTCCGCCATTGCTACACAGCTGCTTGTTTATATGAACTATAGTAGTGTTTCTGAAGCAAACACATCAGTTTTACGAGTGCAGGGCAACAGCACTTGATATTTTCATTACTTTAAATCACTTTCGTTTTTTGGTGTTACTGTTCCTTGACTGCTGTGGCCAGAATGGTAATGACAAAAATCCCAACCGTAAAGTGACTGAACTGCTGCTTTGTGAGAAAAAGACTAGGGGTTAAACCAGTAAATGGCGGCCCTATGCAAACGCAAAAGTGTCTGGAACTTTCTTATTCGGTAGATCCCAGCAGCCCAGCACTGTCCACAAACAGTTCCATCACTTTTTGGAGTACGTCATTGTTCAAATTTTATACAAAATGGAAACTGTGTGCCATACGTTTAAATACAATGACATGGGGCCTATATATAGTTTATAAAGATGTGCAAAAAGAAATGTTTGCTGTTTTTGTCTGCCATTTTAACTAGCAAAACATAATAGATTTACACTGACACATTCTATGGGTTTAATCACACGTAACCACACCATACAAAAACACCATTCTTCATTACAAAATCAGACCAAATCTCGCCAAACTGGAAGGTTGTATTTAGTATTGTTATTGTGGAGATTATAGGTTTCGGTAATCTGGGAGATGCCAGAGAGGCTGCTGTAAGTCTTTCATATTTATATTGGGCTGGAAATGGCATGGCGTTTAGGATCTCAATACATATATGTTAAGATTACTTGCTTACTGGACATTTTCTGCTTTTGGTTGGACAATTACCTGTGACATATCCTTCAAGGGCTCTGGGTACAAAGGACTTGGCAAGCCTTAGATTCTCTGATGTGCACTTTCCAGACTCTAGCCCAAAGGACATTCCCATTCTTTTCAAGACTTCAATGTCATCATGGATTTCAAAGGCATTGTCAAAATTAAAAAGGTATTCAAACCTGTAGGAAACAGATATAGAGACTGAGAGATACGCAAAGGCATACATCCTTAGCAGGTATAAAGCTGGCCATAGACGCAAAGATCCGATCGTACGAATCAACGTACGATCGGACTTTCCCATCTCCCGACCCGCCACTAACCATTCAGATCAAAGTCTTTACCATTCCGATCAAATTAGAACAGATCAGCCAATGTTCTGCCCCTGACAGCAATCGTACGATACTTATGTCTGACAACACTAGTGACAGTCTCCCTCTGAAAATCGTACGATCAGCAATACACGCAGAGATATTATCGGCAGGCGACAGAAATTTTCTAACCTGTCGATCGACCAAACGACCGATCTCCGACGGACGAAAAATGTCGGGACTCTCCACACATGGTCCGAAAATCGTACGAATCCACGATTCGTATGATCGGATCTTTGCGTCTATGGCCAGCTTTAGACAATACACAGTATTTCCCAATAGCCATTGATGAAAAGTGTGATCTGTTTAATGCAAAGCACAATATAACTAGCTATCCAGACCATGATGCAGATCCAATCAATGCATCAGAATTATAATAAAGAACAAAGGATTTCTACCATCGCTGGTTTATATCTTACTGTTATCATCTTGCCCCATGTCTAGCTGCAACTGGTCTAAGGTCTCAATAAAGGTGAAGCCCGGGCCCTGATGCCCTACTGTGCCACTCACTTGTCACTGGATATGCTGCAGTCAATGACGGTCCTTTTACTGGTGTTGACAATGATGAAAGGTAATTTTATGGTGGAATTTCCAGCAGGGAGGCAACGGCTTTGCTGTTCGTTCTGTTTATTCCTCTGAACAAGGTGTTTAAAGGCGATTTGCTGAGAGAAACAGAAATAAGGAAAATAAGTCAAGAGTTTTATTAAGTGCTAATACTTGCCTGGAGTCAAGCCAAAGGCTAAAATTCATTTTTTAACCCCCCCCAACAAGCCATTTTTACCAGTTAGGCCCCCTAACAGTGAGGGTCTGACTGGCCCACTGGGATACTGGAAAAGACTTGGTGGGCCCTGCCACCTGTCTGCAAGACTGCTACCAGAGCACAACTTTGGTTAAGATTAAAGCAACGGAATGCAGCATCGTCTTTAAACTTTGACAGCAAGTAAACGAGTAGCAGAGCAGAGTACCCCAGTCCGACTCTGCCTTGGTAAGTGTATGGGTTTTTTTTTTTAGCAAAGAGGAGCACTGGCCCAGGGTCTCAGGTTAGAGATTTTAATCCCTGGGTTTGCCTAAACTTTGGCAACCCTTACCCACCGGTGATTACTACGTTCCCCTGACCCCAACCTCCATCCCAATGGCTAAGCAGACAAGCAGGCTGCCTAAAACATGCTGAGCCTGTGTGAATATCAGTTAAAATATTTAAGATGTCATCGGAAAGCGGCTAGAAAGAACCTTAGCAGGGAACATTTGAACAATGTCGATGAAGAAGCCGCTCAGAAGTCCAGCTGCTTAGACTTCTTACTGCTAGATACTGAATAGTAGTAGCGCAACTATACATAATGTATAAAAACGCTGGGATGCAGATAAATCCTGATCTAAGTGCTGCATTAGGTGCATCCAGCAATCTGTAGGCCAATAATGGTTATGGATTAATCATGCTCCTTCCAAATTCATTTGGCTATAGATTCAGAGGTCTGTGCACCACCACAAAATTGACCAATTTCGAAATATAAGAATCAGACAGCTGTAAGGCAATTTTTAGCAAACTGCAAGTGTTATTTTATTAGCAGTGTGGGTACACTACATGTTTCAGGCAAAGCCCTTTAGAAAGGTAGTATTGTAGTGTAATCACACTGCTAATAAAATAACACTTGAAGTTTGCTAAATACTGCCTTATAGCTGTCTGATTCTTATATTTCGAAATTGGGCATCCAGCAATCTGTAAATTGCCTTAGACCAGGGACTGCTCAAAAGGAAAAGTAAAAAAACAAGTAGATCACAGATTGTAAAACCTTTCAATGCAAAACATATATAAAATTACATGATTTATGGTCTATCCACAGCAGGAAAGAACTATTCCCTACTGCAACCAAATCAAACAAGAGCAAGAGAGGAAGCCACTTCCGTTAAGCTGAAAATAGCTGCATCTGTACTAGAAAGCCTGAGCGAGGAGCAGAGCTTCAGTCATTGTTCTGTGTGCAATGAGATGATTATTTCCCGTGTGATTGTATCTACTTTCTCTATGTCTGAAACCTGCAATTCATTTATTCCAAGTCGTTTAGCTGAGCGGGAGTAATGAAAAGGACACTGCAAGATTAATGATTCTCTCCTTGAATGATAAAGGGATGCTCTTGTAGATACTACTAAAGGAAGAAGAGGCATTAGGAAGGGGCCAAACTGACAAATGTCACAAGAAAGCCTCAATTTTTGTTCCTTTTTTGGATTTGCCAGTGATTGCAGCTCCGATGCCCAAGTCTAAGCTGATAAAGCTTAGGAAAGAGTATTGCTCCGGCCTAGTGTCGAGTCCAAGGCTCCTGTGCCATACCACCAAAAACATGTACTCACTTCTACTCGTGTCACAGCCCTTAAACAAATATTTTCAGGGAGTTTGTGAAATTGATATAAGAAAGTGGCTGCGAAATGGCAGATATTTCAATAGATTGTTCCCTAAACCTTGTGCCTCTGGTTGCTACAGCTGCTTCCAAGGACCAGCCATTGCGGTATATCTGATTCATGCAACAAAGCATCCCATTGTCTAGGAGCTCACTCTCTTTACCCTTACAAATTCCAGCATTCATTGTCTAGAGTGGTGGCCCTGTGACCGCCTGTTCACATGATCTACGTTTAAACTATGGGCAAGCACAGCCCACACAGGAGGCCCAGTGTTCAAATGTTTTGAAATAATGAGAAGATCTTTGTATTAAGCATGGAAATTAGAAAGAGAACGTAGGAATATTTACAGTTCTGAAGCACAGGAGAGGATTGCTCAGATAAATAATATACACATTACGCTTTATAGATTGACTCATGGTAGGGCTGATTGCGGTGAGGTTAAAGCAACAGGAAAAATACCACCAACTGACTCCTCATTAATAAACTACTGATGCTTCATTACTTTTGCCAAAAAATGTGTAGATAATGAGTAATACACAAAGTTGCTGCAGCCTTCCTGAAAGATGTAGCCTCTCCTCCAATGGGAAATGATGGGTCGGACTATAAATGCCCTAATACTTTCCTATTAATTTTATATATTTAGGTTTTTTTTTTTTTTTTACAACCAGCCCTTCAGCTGTAAAATATACATTATAATCTTAGCTAATGGATAGTTTAAGGCAAACAAACTCCTGCAGCTGCAAGTTCTGCCCATAGGCAATGCAGTTTTTCTGAATGCCCTTAAAGGAAAACTATACCCCCAAAATGAATACTTAAGCAACAGATAGTTTATATCAAATTGAATGACATATTAAAGAATCTTACCAAACTGGAATATATATTTACATAAATATTGCCCTTTTACATCTCTTGCCTTGAACCACCATTTCGTGACTCTATCTGTGCTGCCTCAGAGATCACCTGACCAGAAATACTACAACACTAACTGTAACAGGAAGAAGTGAGGAAGCAAAAGGCAGAACTCTGTCTGTTAATTGGCTCATGTGACCTTACATGTGGTTTGTATGTGTGCACAGTGAATCTTACGATCTCAGGGGGCGGCCCTTATTTTTTAAAATGGCAATTTTCTATTTATGATTTAAGTTAATTTGCATCCATAGAAAAGCATGATGCTTCTCAGAACTCAGCACTGTATGGAATGTGCCAGTCAATCAACACGAGCAGCAGCAGGTTAAAGCAGAAATATCTGACTGACGAAGCAATCACGGTGATATGAGTGTCCTTTCACAGCAGTGTCAGAAGCAACAGAAAATGCATGGGCTAAGGCCGTGTAATGGAGAATAAAAGAGACATTGGACTTGTGCTCACAGGAGAGTTGACATTACTGCATGTATTGCAGTAGAGAAGCATGATGACATTGTACAAGCTGGCATTGGCCTTCACGTTGAGAAGCACCAAAATAATAGCAGTCAGACTTAAGCAAGCCAGATTATTAGGATATGAGGCTAAAGCATTCAACCAATAATCATACCTGCACAAGCAGCTCTTGCAGCTGGGCGCTCTTCTGTTTAATACGTTCTATTCTTCTTTGCTTCTCCATCTGTATCAATCAAAAACAAACATCTTGTACATTAAAAATGATAAGGTGCGATAGGCAGCAAGGAAACAGGAAAAATCCTTTTAAAGGGAAATTATACCCCCCTTCCTTTTCACACAATGTAATAGAGACCAAGCTTGATGCCTTGTAAAGTAATGGATTCAAAGACTTGTCGAGTCATTCTACTTTCAACAGATCTGTTCACTGTTCCAAAATCCATCACTTTGCAATGGAACAATATCTGGGCATGGGGGGATAAGGGAATAAAGATCATGAGTTCCATTCAATCTATAGAATCAGGTATGTTTGTATAAAAAAAAAAACACATTTTATTTTTAAAAGATCAGATAATGCTTATGTACTTTGTATTTTCTCTTTAACCAAAGAAAAGCCACACATTATGTAAGCCCCCAGCTGGCTGTTCGTGCTTGAACCCTGATGATTTACATTCCTTTTGTTTATGAAGATCAGGGTTATGCCTTGGGTTTGCAGCTCTCTTTTCATAGTATGTTACTTTGCCTAGGTTCTCCTGCTGTCTGGCAAGAATGCAAATGCAATATAAATCAGCAGGGTTTAGGCAGGAAAGGAACAGCACAGATAGATTTTTAAAAAGTGCTAGCAATATTCCAATAAACACATTTTGCTGGGTTCATAAAGCAAACTGCCTCTATTATGTTGTTTTGTTTGAGTCTAAATGATTGTTTCAGAGAAATCATTTTAATTACAGGAATAAAAGCTAAATATGCATGTCAGGTGTTCGCTTCCCGCAGACAATTACAACCTTTTAATGTTCAAAAAGCTTAAATTCATTTGAAGTGAAGGAGCAGCTAATGCTTTATCTTTCTCTCCCAACCCCTTCCACTACTATTAACAACCATTTCCAATGGACACAGAAATCCAATGGAAAACAAATAATTGATAAAACCTCAAGTAAGAGTCTGCTCTGCCTCCAATTGCCACGGGCGAGGTTAAAGGTTTTAAAGTAATTAAAATAAAATGTACTGTTGCTCTGCACTGGTAAAACTGGTGTGTTTGATTCAGAAACTCTAATATAGTTTATATAGACAAGCAGCTGTGCAGCCATGGGGGCAGCCATTGAAAGCTTATAAAGGAGAAAAGGCACAGGATAAATAGCAGATACCAGATAAGCCCTGTAGTATACAATGGTATTCTTCAGAACTTATCTGTTATCTACTGTGTATCCTTTGCTTGAATGTCTGTCTCCATGGTTACACAGCAAATGCACCAGATTTACCAGATCAGGGCAGCAGTACATTACATTGTCAATCATTTTACACACTTTTTTTGGTGTTACTGTTCCTTTAAGGGGAATTACTGTTGCCTGAAACCATCCACTCAACACATCTGTTCCAAAGCAGCAGATGGAGCTGTAGAGTTATTTTGGGTAGGGCAGCTAGGGCAATGGCACACAAGGAGATTTGTCACCCACAGGAGATCTGAACTACCCACGGGCAACAAATATCCTGAAAATATCCCTCTCTCTTCACTAACATTAGAGTTATGTTAAAGGGGTTGTTCACCTTTAAGTTTGCTTTTGGTATGATGTTGAGAGTGATATTCTGAGACAATTTGCAGTTGGGTTTAACTGCTTATTATTTGTGGTTCACATCAAACAGCAATCCATCAAACATGGAAAATTGCAAATCCAATGTTAGTGAAGTGTTAATTTCAGGAGATCTGTCTCAATCGTTAAACAGATTTCCCATGGGCAACAGATCTCCTTGTCTGCCATGGCCTTCAGAATAATGTACCTATGATTAAGTGTCCTGTGGGGACACGAAACGCGTCAGGCTATTTTTTTATACAAGATGTAAATAAAGATTTTTTTGTACTACTTTACTAATATTTTGAGACTCCTGGATTCTACTTAATTCATTAATATTTTTGGGGTGTCTGACTGGTGCCAGCTCTATTTTCTAGGTTTTTGTACATATTTCCCCCCCTGCTGAGGGTTTGGAGCATGAGCACCCAGGCCCCTTGTGTAAAGCAGTAAGCTTGTCCTTATATCTTAAAAAGTGCATGCTTTTTATGATTTTCTATTGTATATTGGGCAATATCAATGAGTGAGGACAGCGTTGATACGCGGACTGGGTCCTCCGAAGAGAGAGGCGTCTCTGAGGCAGACAGTATGATCTGATCCCTGGCCCCAGCGCCAACAAGTGTCTCTTATATTGTATGGCCAGCTTTAGAATTCAGCAACTGCAAGGTCCACACTGGACAGTGATTAGGACCAATGTTCCCATTAAGCTGTGCGCTCATGCACCCAAATTTTAAGACTATTGCACACAACAAATGTAGGCACGCACAAAGAATTTTGTGCAACAACACAAAATTTTTCATTTATTCTGACCTGAGCACACAGTTTTTAAAAATGCACATACAAGTTTAAAATGTGTGCACAAAATAATTTTTTTTGCTCACATATGTGACAAGGAATTAGAGGGAACAATGATTAGGACCCAACTTCCCTGTGTTGTATGTATTGATAATAGCAATCCAAGGGCAACTGCGGAGACTGCTAACCATGTACATTATGACTGCTATTCGATTTTTGGGGTTCAGTATATAAAGGGAATTTACATAAAAGACCATACTTTACTAACCAGGGAGCTTATGCACGTTTGTACCCAGTGTATCAACTCCTAACAGATGGGTTCCATGACAATTTTGGTGTATTCCGAGCAAGAGAACAAGCTAATGTGCTGGTAGGAAGAGAAAAAGCTAAAGTTACCTCCAACGTTTCACACTCCTGGACTGAGTTAGAGGGTAACCCGATCCATTTGATTTCTTTCTTCTCTTTGGAAATAATATTCATAGCCATCAGTACATTCAGGGCATCATATACCCTCCTCCTGATGTTTTTTTGGTCATAAGCCTGAATAGAAACAAAGCCATGGGATTTACACATCAGTCAAATGCATGAAACATTGGGGCAAAGAAACAGATAATAAAATCAACAAAAGAATAAAGTATTTTATTCATATATCAGAATATGTATAATTTGTACAGTCAATAGAACTGCTGCTGGGGTATGGCAGTTATATCACGGCAGTCTATTAAAGGGGTTGTTCACCTTGGGGTTAACTTTTAGTATAATGTATAATTGGTTTTCATTTTTTATTTGTGGTTTTTGAGTAAATTAGCTTTTTATTCAGCAGTTCCCCAGTTTGCAATTTCAGCAATCTGGTAGCTAGGGTTCAAATTGTCCTAGCAACCATGCATTGATTTGAATAAGAGATTGGAATACTGGAGATGGTCTGAAAAATAACAATAGATTGTTAAAAAATAACAAATGTGTAGCCTTACATAACATTTGTTTTTTAGATGGGGTCAGTGACCCCCATTTGAAAGCTGGAAAGAGTCAGAAGAAAAAGGCAAATGATTCAAAAACTATAAAAAAAAAAAAAAGAAAAGAAAAAAAGAAAAAATTAAGACCAATTGAAATTTTAGTTAGAATTTGTCATATAACATACTAAAAGTTAAAGGTAATCCACCCCCTTTAAAGGACAGTAAACATCTTACTGTGCCACAGACAAGAATAGTACTACTGCGATTATGGACTCGTAGGTAATGATTTGGTCACAATAGTCCCACCTTTTAAAGGATCTTACAACAAATCCAAACCCATAAGCCATACAGAGATTATACATATGTTTTTCTCATACTGAGGATTATTTCCCTGAAATGACGGATTTTTACAATATATATATATATATCTATCTATATCTATCTATATCTATCTATATCTATCTATATCTATCTATATCTATCTATATCTATCTATATCTATCTATATCTATCTATATCTATATATATCTATATATATATATATATATATATATATATAGAAAAGATGCAATAAAAGATTGTTTACTTCACATCAAAGGGAGTGCTGGTCTATGAAATATTGGTGTATACAAGGCTTACCGCGCACCCCTGCTGCAGCACAGATAATATTTTCCTCAGCACATGATGCTGCCTGGCCTGCCCCCAACTTTGAGAGTCCAGCCCATCCCCAAATCCATAGGTCCAGCCCACCCTCAACTCTGATAAGCCAGCCTATCCCCCAATTCCATAGGTCTAGCCTGCCCCCATAGGCCCAGCTTTTCTCCAACCTTGATAGGCCCTGCCTGCCTCCAATCCAACCAAGCCTGCTCCCAAGCTGAATCGGCCCAGCCTGCCCCAAACTAATTGGCCCAGTCCACTGTCCTATTTCCTCCCTCTCTCTTACCCTGTGTGCCCCTATTATGCGCCCCTATTTCATCCCTCTCACTCTCTCACCTTGTCTGCCCCTTTCCTTTCTATTTTGTGCCTGTATGCCCTTATTTTCCTAAATACTTGGTGTGTCAGTAGCCAGCAACACTTTGTCTAGGGGCCCCGCTTAGTCCTAAGCCCCTATTGGGCCCCACATTTGATAGGATCAGCCCTGTATATATATATATATATATATATATATATATATATATATATATATATATATATATATATATATATATATATATATATATATATATATATATATATATATATATATTATATGATTTTACTGTACCATGTAGAGTGTGCCGCAGCCAATATCACAGTACACTTACAGAATCAGTGGGAATGTGACCAGCAGCGTTTGTAAACTCTGCCACCAGCTCGTCTGCCACTTCGTTATAGGATGTGGTCCCTTTGGTTTGAACCTTCTCACACACTTTCATGGAGAAATGCCGCAGGCCCTTTCCACTTTTCTCTCCTCTTTTGCTTCTTTTACTGGAAGGAAAAGAGAATATTATGCTTGTGACAACAAATACAAACAGATTACACAAAATCTACTTAGTGTAATCGGGTAAACCAATAGAAACAATCAAAAGCAAGCTGCTAGTGCATTTGTTTTTACTATACCTGCACTACATAAAGAGAAAATAGGTCTGTTAATTAGTTTTTTTGGGTGACGCTCTCTCCATAGAGCCAACTCAGGACCCAAACGTTAAAGGGGAACTATCGCGAAAATAAAAATGTTATATAAGCTTCATACTGAAATTAGAAACTTTCTAAAAACAATCAATTAACAATTCTGCATTGTTTCTCATATAATCACGTTTATATTCACTATCCCTCTCTCAGCATCTGTTTCTCTTCATTCTCAAGTTGGGCGTCAGATAGTCTTTGACAGTTAGATCCAATATCTAACTTGCTTTCATAGCAGATGAATTAGAGATCACTCAAATAACTGATTCCAGTTAAAAAAAAATCTAACACGATAACTGCCTTTTGCACAAATTCTAGAGAGGCATGATGCCTTGTGATTTTAATAGAGTGAGCTCTAATACATTTTCTAGGCAAAAGAAGCCCCCCTATAAGATAAATTGGATCTAACTATCAATGATAATCTGACACCCAACTCCTGCATGAAGACAGAATGAAGAGAAACAGATGGTTCCCCTTTAAGTACATGTTACTTGATTTACATATTAGATAGATTTATATATATATATATATATATATATATATATATATATATATATATATATATATATATATATATATATATACACACACACACACACTACACATTATATATATATATATATATATATATATATATATATATATATATATATATATATATATATATATATATATATATATATATATACTGTATATATTTCTAATACACAGAGCAGAAATGTCATACACAGTAAATTGTGTGATTTTTTTCAAATTATGCCTTTTGAAGCAGGACCTTTTTTTTCTCTCTCAACTCCTGCCAAAATAATGGAAGATTCCCACTAGACCCCAAACCCATTTAATTGTAATGTCCATCAGCTTAAAGGAGATATTTTGTGTAAAAAAATAAAACGTACCAGTGCGTTATACTCATTTAGATTTAGAAGAACTGTGCTTAAAAAAGTAGTGTTTCAGGACGATTTATTGAATATTTCTGCAAAAACCCTAATAATCCCTCCCTTCTCTTCCACTTCCTGCTCCCTGAATTCCCAGGCTGTGCAGGGGAGCTGGCGGCACTCAGCTGACTGCACTGTAGGACAGGAACCAATCAGCAGCTAGCAGGACCTGATAGGGAACTGAAGCCTGTCTTTGCATGTGTGACTGCAGGGCTGTGATTGGCTGTCCCCCTAATACTGTACTTCTGGCAGGGACTGTTAGGACACGCCCACCCCTTATTTAAAACACAGACAGGGACCATTGAACATCTAAAGGGAGCTCTAATAAAGGAGCCATTTTTAAAGATAATATTAATTTATACCACCATATAAAAACACCACCATACACAACTCATAATTGCCTACAAAATTAGTTTTTTTTCCATTTATCCTATATGTCTCCTTTAAAAAACCATGCACTTACCTTTCAGAAAAGTCAGATTCTATAAATTCTCTGGCACGCTTCCTGTCCCTAAAGGGAAAAAAATTATTTGTAATAAGGATTTGTAAATGCAGGGAATGACTTTCTGCAGGAGCTTTAAATCACATGAAGTCTGAGAGACAGAAGCTTCTGTTAGCTCACCTCTGTAATATCAGTGGTAAGTTGTGTAGGACAGAAAAAAAAGAGACCAGAGAACAGAAAGAGCAGGACAATATGGAATGATCAGCAGATTGTTACATAGCAAAGTGGGCAACAGTTGATGGAAAGGAGATGAAAAGAGAACAGAAGGTGCAGGAACATGGATGCTGAAATGGATCAAAAAAAAATAATATCATATGAAATTGGAGAAACCGAGGGGCATTTGGGGCTCAGCGTAAAATTTAAAAGAAGTGACGTACCCTGGAATCCAGGTGGTGGCCTCTGTGATGTGGCTCTGGGTGACCATAGCTGAAGTGTTGGCAGCGTATGAACTCCCAATGAGAAGATCTCCTGCCACGCTCAGTCTCTGGGCAGTGCTTATAATCTGAAGATAAATGGCACAAATTAGATTATTACTACAGTATCATAAGGTGTAATAACGTAGCCATTATCTATATATCACATGCCTACCATAGAGCTCTATAATCCAGTAAAGGTGATGTTAGAAATGGTAACATATTGATATGATACAAGTATAGCCCAATATTCAATATTTCACACATTAATAGATCCACCACTATCATCTATGTTTAAGATATTTTTCCTTCAAAAACAAACTTATCCACACTCACCTACTTGTAACACTGCTGCAGTTGTTGGAGTACTTTAAAGGAGAAGTAAAGGTAGTTCTACAATAGAACTAGGCGGTCATTGCCAGCAAAGAGTTTTCAACCAAGTATTAGAAATGAACATTTTATTTTCAGTTTTTTTAATTTGTACAATTACTTTTGAGCCCTTGAAATGAAGTGATTGCATAAAAATGTGAGGAACTAATGCCTTTTTTAACACAATCGTTCGTTCAACAAACTGAAAGGCTGCAGTTCAACTGCATCAGAGTTGTTTCATTTAAAATTCATTGTAGTAATGTACAGAACCAAAATTAGAAAAAAGTTGTCTGTCCAAAGATTTATGGGCCTAACTGTGAAAACATGCAAATGGTGGAATCAGATTTTAGATACACAAGAGGACTGGAGCAATGCAGAGAATTGTGATTCAAACACAGGATTATAGTTGTGTAGACATGGCATGTCTATATCTGTACAATATGCACAAAATGTTTCGGATCAAAGGATCTTTCATCAGGTGATTATATAGAAAAGCATCTGTTGAAGGAACCTTTGACACAAAACATAACGTGCATTTTACAATAAAAAGATGACTTGCTGATTAAAGCGGTTCTTCAGAGTAATATTGTTGCTGATTGGTAACTCTTGGAAAGTCTGGCAGTACCTAACTCTGTATGAAGAACCCAATTACAAGAAAGACCAGGGGGGGGAAGAGTATCACCTACACCTTGCTGATACACATGGCATAACTATATCTGTACACAAGACCTTTCATAATATAAATTGTGGGGTCAACTGCCCTGTAGCATGAACATTCTGCAGCACTTAGAGACACTTATGGGGTTAAGTGTACTAAGCCAAAAACACACAGCAGGTGCTTAGACACTAATGATGTTCACATGGCAGATCCAAAACCAGTCCACTCCCTCTGAATCCAGCCAGTCGCCCACTTACCAGGCCCCCAGGGCACAAAGCGCTGCTGTTCTTGGCTGACCCCTCAGCAAACACTCGACTTTGATCTCCACCGGAAGCTAAGGCCCTGATGATGATAATGCAGGTCTTGGGGATGCATGAAAGCCATGTGCTAGAAACTACTTACACATCTTCTCTGGCTCTGCCCTTGTTTATTACACAGCCTATAAATAACACATACACTCAGCCATGAATTTGAGAGCTCTACCTTGGGCTTTTAAGCCCAAATAAATACCTGTACAAGCAACCTTAACTATTATCTCTGCTCCTGTGAGGCCCATTTACTGCTTTAACCAAAAATAATTGGGTAGAAAATGGTCTGCAGGAGCCCCAGAATTTTTTTTAGGCTCATGAAAATTGCAAACAATCAACTGGTGTTCCAGACCTCCACAAATGGTACGTTTACTAGCAGACCGAGGTTTCACACTTTTGCAACTAAAGCTTCTTTTTGGGGTCTACTTTTAAGTTATCCAATTTATGACACAGCATAATGCAGTAGTTCAAAGGTTTAAAAAGCGTTTATTGAAGATACGGCTTCATGATCTGTTACAAACATACACAACGACAAAGTGCTGGAAATAGGTCTGAAACGTTGTGTATGTTTGTAACAGATCCTGAAGCCATGTCTTCAATAAAGGCTTTTTAAACCTTTGAACTAATGCATGGTGCTGTGTCATAAATTGGATTTCTGGAAAGTCGGTGGGGAAGTGGGCCACTGGACACGTGCACTGCTGATATAAAAGAAAGGTGAAAAGTGGTGAGTGCGGACTAAAAGACCATCTACTTTTTGGTTAGGCTCCCCTTTAGCTCATAACAATGTTCCAGATACATAATAACTTGGGATGCACGGAATACACTTTTTCCAGATTCAGTTGAATACCAAACATGAACTCTAATTTACATTTGTAAATGAGCAGAATCCAGGAAGAAAAAAAAAAAAAAAAATCGACAATTTACACAATCACTTGACTTTAAGTGGACATTCACTAAGATTTGTAGTTGCGCCAGGCGTAACTTCGCCGCACTTCGCCAGGCATAGTTTCGCCAGCGCTCCGCAAATTCACTAAAATCCGACGTTGCGCTCAGGGGTAGCGTAAGGTTGCGAAGTTGCGCTAGCGATGGTTAATTTGCATATGGCGACAAATTCAAATTTCAATGGAGGAATATGTACAATCACTACAAATGCCTGGGAAACCGTCAAAACATCAAATAAGATTTTTATTTTACCCTACACATGTGCCCACTGTATAGTTAAGTTGCCATGAGTTAGGAAATGTAGGGGGGAAGGAGGGGAGCCCCAAAAAAATTTTCGATCTTTTTCAGCCTATCATCCATAATATAGAAAAAACGCCAGCGTTTTTTAGGACTTAGAAAAAATTTTAACTTTTTTTCCCTATATACTCTATTGCGCTTCGCCTGGTCTGAGGTGGCGAAGGAAGTCTAGCGTAAAAAGAAGTGTTCAGTACAATGCGCGCGTTAATGAATTTGCGTAGTTACGTCCATTGCGCAAATTCACCAGGCGTAAGGGTGCGAAGTAACACTAGTGAATTTACGCCAGCGTTCGTTAGTGAATTTGCGAAGTAACGAAAATGCCCAACGTTAGTGAATTGACACTAGCGTTAGGCGCTTCGGCGCATAGTGAATTTGCCCCTGAGGGTTTGGTTCAGCCAAGCATTTGGATTTGGCCAAATCTGAATCCTGACAAAAAGGATAGTATTTGTTTGAATCCCACAACAAATCCGGAAATCAGCGTTTCCTTTGCCGGAACAGTCCCAAAGCAGAGCAGCCAAAATGCCTTCACCCTGGGTTTGATCTTTATCATCACTCAGGCTGGGATCCTTCCCTACTGTTTTAAGCCTTCCTAGGTGGGCCAGTCCCATAAATTGAATGCTTGCCGTTGCCCAAGCATGACAGGGGAATTGCAGGGGTGGTTTGTTTATGATGCTTAGATCAAAATGCAAATACATCTGCTGGGTAAGGAGTCACCACCACCCCCTATTGGTTATGGCACCTAGGGTCAATGCTATCTCCCATTTTTTTTGGCCCCACACTCTAAACCTAAAGATTAATTCTCTAAGTAGTGATCATACAGAGCTAGTCCACCTCAGGAGTAGGAGCTGTACTAACATGACATCCCTCATCATTTAATCCGCCATTATGACCTTAATATTTATATATATATATATATATATATATATATATATATATATATATATATATATATATATATATATATATATATATATATATATATATATATATATATAGACACACACACACACAGTATATTGAAATATTATACACACAAACATTTTCAACAGGGTCCGCTGTCCGTGGTCCTGACTTTTTTTTGAATCCCACCACTCAAGTCAACTCATGGCTCAATAATATTCCGCTTTGCTAAATTTCTTCAGTCAATGGTGGCTGTGGTTGGGTGCAAGGATGGGGGGATAAAGCATTTCACTGGAAGGTCAAGGTGGATCCCTTCCATGCAACCAAAGGCCTTGCAGTAATAGTGACTTCCCAAAGGCCTGTACTTGTTTACTTGCAGATGGTAGCAATGGTGCACGCTTGACTACAGCACAGCTGGTACACAAGCTCATATCAGATAAGGGAACCTCAGCATCATGCTTTAAAAAGAGAAATACATTTATTTGATTGCAATTTTAACCAAGAGATAATAATAATAATCGGTTTAAGATTAAAAGAATTGTATACAGGTATGGGATTCGTTATCGGAATAGACTCCATTTATCCAAATAATCCAGATTTTTAAAAATGATTTATATTTTCTCTGTAATAATTACAAAAAGTGCATTGTACATGATCCCAACTAAGATAGAATGAATACTTCTTCGAAGCAAAACCAGCTTATTGTGTTTATTTAATGTTTAATTTGGATTTTCAAGTCTACTAGAAATCATGTACTGATAGATCTGTTATATGGAAAACCCCAGGTCCTGAGCATTCTGGATAACAGGTCCCATACCTGTACGCTATTTTGTGATGTTCTGTATGCCACTTATTTACATATCCGTAAACATTGCCCTTTTATATCTCCTGCTTTGGGTTGTGAATTTGTGATGTTCTGTGTGCCACTCACCGATCACCTGACAGGATATAATACAGGTTCTGTAACAGGAAAAGGAAGCAGTGTGGGGGTAGAAGACACATCTCTGTCCATTCATTGGCTAGAATGTATGTGTGTGTGTCCTTGGTTTGGGTGTGAGCAAAAGTCCTCATATGAGCAAGAGGGACAGATTTTTGTAGTTAAAATGGCAGTGTTTCAATATAGGATTATCCAGTGTCATGTTCTATTAGAATATATATTTGTCATGGAACCCACAGTTGAGGACATAGTTGTAGATTAAAGGTTGATCATCAACTACAAGTCTAATCATAGGAAATAAATGAACCTAGCATATACACGTCTCAAAAATCCCTTCAAAAGGGGTCACCATGTCCTAAGGACCATCCTAGTGTCATAACAACAACCTCTCGCTAAAAGAGGGGACAATAAGGGAAACAAATTATTCCCAATCAATTCCCTAATACTGTGAAAGAAAATACTGTCACGGCTGTCTGGCCTAGGAAAACCAATTAAAATGTTTGCTAGTGGTACAATGGCAGCCAGATTACTGCGGGTAACGTTAACTTGTGCCCCTCCTGCTCAGCAGGTTTATTAGAGGAATTATTTTCACATGTGCAGTCAGACATCCCCTGAGGTTTCTGGTCAGCAGAAATTGTTAACCACTGTCTGCCTTAAAAGTAACAACAAAGGCATCAGCCTGGGAGCAGAAGGGGTTAAGTAATGTTTTTTTATTCTTTTTTATTATTCTGAACCTTCTTTCCTGTCCTTTAGTGGTGATGCAAGACATTTCTATTCTCTTATTTGCTATTTCTTGCTCAGATACCCTTCTCCTTAAAGTGCACCCTCCGGACGAGGGAAACAAATAGCCACCACTAGATTGCGCACACGGGGGATGGAGCTCCAGGTGCGGGCGGCCATGTTGTATAACTGGCATTCAGTGGATGCACCTCACCTCAAGCTTACGTCACACACACATGTGCATAATGAGCGAGTTGTGGTACTTGCTTATTATACATAAGCATGTGCCCAAACATGGCTACCCAAAGTGGGAGCTCTCTCCTGGTGTTGGCAGCCTAGCACTGATGGTGGCTATATCTTTTTTTTTATATTTATTTTTAAACGATTGTTTCCCCCAACAAAAGTGCAGGCTTTATGAGCCTGCACCTTTGGTGCAGAAAACCAATTCAGGTGACAGGTGCCATTTAAATGAGAACCAAACCCTTAAAATTAATTTGGCTAAAAATGACATTTTATATACAGAACTTATTACACCGGCCTTAAGTTTCAGCTTGTCAATAGCAGCAATGATCCAGGACTTCAAACTTGTCACAGGGGGTCACCATCTTGGAAAGTGTCTGTGACACACACAAGCTCAGTGGGCTCTGAGCAGCTGTTGAGAAGCTAAGCTTAGTAGTCGTCACAAATTATCCAGTGTGAGGTTGGCCTGTAATAGAATCTGATGCTACAGGACTGATTATTAAATTCTGATGCTAGTTGCACTGGTTTCTGTGCTGCCATGTAGTAATTATCTATATTTATTACTAATCAACCTTATTTTGTGACATTTCTATTCTATGTGTCCTGTATATTGTGAGTGGACCCTAAGCTCAGTAAGTAACGGCAGCACAGAGCATGTGCAGTGAATCAGCAGAAAAGAAAATGGGGAGCTACTAGGGCACCTTTGGAGACACAGATCTTCACTGCTAAAGGGCTGTGATTCCCTTGGGTTGGTACAGAAGCCCAAAACATAATTTGCAACATTTCTAGCCTACTTCTCCTTTAATGCAAGGAGGTTTCACATTGAACCTTATTTGGTAAAAAAAAAAAAAAAAAAAAAAAAAAAACACTGAGCCGAGAATTATATTTGAACACTACATTTGCTATTGATTGCACTATTAAATCCTACAGGTAAAAAACAAACAAAATATTTATATATATATATATATATATAGTAGGATTTAATAGTGCAATCAATAGCAAATGTAGTGTTAAAATATAATTCTTAGCTCAGTGTTTTTTTTTTTTTTTTATTCTTTTTACCCAATATGGTTCAATGTGATATATATATATATATATATATAATTTTCACATAGAGCCGCACACCATTTTCTTCTTTGTGAATCAAATAATATTTATTTGCATAGATTTGTTTTCCAACGTTTCGCCCCTCTTCAGGGCCTTTATCAAGGATCCTTGATAAAGGCCCTGAAGGGGGCCGAAACGTTGGAAAACAAATGTATGCAAATAAATATTATTGTAAAATGGTGTGCGGCTCTATGTGAAAATAATACATGATATTTGAACCAGCACCCACATTCACGAAATCCGGATCCGAGTGCGGCTGCCTGCAGGAAACTATATATATATATATATATATATATATATATATATATATATATATATATATATATATATATATATATATATATATATATTTTTTTTTTTTTTTTTTAATATTTATTTATTTATTTATTTAAAATGTTGTATAAACTTTGAAAGAAAAAAAAAAAAAACAAAAATACAATTCAAGAACATTCTATTCTTTTCCAAAAACAATAGACCTTACCTCTCAGATATAATCTCTGATTCAGCACTTGAGTGATTATTATATTACATTTTCATGTGTGAGTAACAATGGTGGGATAATTATAGACCGACAGCTTTCAGAGCAATTGAAATTATTCCTGTATGTTACTTGCTTAGTACACAGGGAGATGATAACTAAGTCATACACATGCAAACTGTTTATAGCTACAGTACTTTAAATATGAGACAATGATGCCACCTACAGGGCAGAGAGGGTTACATCATAAGGGTTGCAAATCCATTCATCCAGTATGTCTGCCAAGTTATTGCATACCTGTATTTAGCTTGCTATTTTTCTACCAAAATGTAAAAAAAAAAAAAACAGCAAAAAAAATTAACAAGGGGCCCCTTGGCCCCCAGAGTAAATTAAGCAGAGAATAACTTGGGGAAAATACACTTATTTTATACAGAGAAATACTGTGGGTGACAGGGATTCTCAAAACTGCAGCATACTGCCCACCCATTCAACCCTCAGAATCAGATCAGATTGTACAGTGTGAGTGCATCTATATGCTTCTAATAGAGATAAATTAGGCAGACTTTTATCTGACTAATTACACAGAGCAAACCCCATAAAAGTCAATAACATGCTGGCACAGGAAAGGGTGGGTCCTCAATAAGAACAAATGCAGCCTAGTTTGAGTGATATGTACATGTGAACAGTGATCCCTACAGAAAAACAAATATGCTCCATCAGTAAACAGGAATAGGTTCTAACAAGGCTGATTTATGTTTCAGAGTAGAAAAGTTAATTTGGAAAAGCCATAGAGATTTGCTATACTGCTGCATTATGTAAATGCTTACATATTAAATGAACTTTTAGTATGATATAGAGTCATGTTCTGAGACCGTTTTAATTGGTTTTCATTTTTTATTATTTGTGGTTTTTGAGTTATTTAGCTTTTTTTATTCAGCAGGTCGATTTGGAGTTTGCAATGTTAGCAATCAGGTAGCTAGGGGCCAAATTACCCGAGCAACCATGCATTGATTTAAATATGAATATCAGAGGCCTGACTAGAATAACAAGTAATAAAAAGTAGCAATAAAAATAAATGACTAGCCTTAAAGCATTTGTTTTTAGATGGGGTCAGTGAACCCCATTTGAAAGGTGGAAAGAGTCAGAAGGCAAATCATTCAAAAACAATAAATAAAATAATGAAGACCAACTGAAAAGTTGCTGAGATTTGGCCATTCTATAACATACTAAAGGTGAACCACCCCTTTAAATTATATCAGTGGCATTATGTGTCCCTTGCTTAACAGGATTTTCCAAACTTCTTGTTTATTTTAATTGGATACTGGTCATAAAGACCATCATTTTAGCCGACATGACCAACAGCCCTGTCAGAAAAGTCTAAAACCATAGCAAGAAGGCAACTGAACAGTGAAAAGAAGATCGAGTGAAAGACAGTAAACCACACCATAGTACTTTTAAAAACTTTACAACTTCATTGTTATGAAAATGGAACACCTTGGGGCCCATTTACTTAGCTTAAGTGAAGGAATAGAAGAAAAAAAACTTCAAATTTCGACCGATTTTTTTGGCTTCTTCGACCATTGAATTGGCTACTTCGACCTTCGAATCAAACTAAAAATCGTTCGACTATTCAACCATTCGATAGTACTGTCTCTTTAAAAAAAACTTCAACACCCTACTTTGCCACCTATCGAGGTGCCATGTTAGCCTATGGGGAAGGTCCCCATAGGCTTTCTATCAATTTTTTGGTCGAAGAAAAATCGTTTGATCAATGTATTAAAATCCTTCGAATCGAACGATTTGAAGGATTTAATCGTTCCATCGAACTATTTGCGATAAATCCTTCGACTTCGATGTCGAAGGATTTACATTCGGCAGTCGAATATCGAGGTTTAATTAACCCTCGATATTCGACCATATGAAAATCTGCCCCCTTAAGTAAGTGCACAGAATTAATGAAGTTAAAAAGCACGTGAAAGGGTAAATACAGTGAAACCTCAATTTTTACGTCCTCTGAATTTAAAGGGGTGGTTCACCTTTAACTTAACGTTTAGTATGTTATGATTTAATGTTTAGTATATTATGAAATTGTGAAATGGAGAGCTGCTAAATAAAACACTTAAAAATGAAAACGAATTACAAATTGTCTCTACACCATACTAAATGTTTACTCAAACAACCCCTTTACGTTTTTTTTGTGGTCCCCCGATACATAATGCATTTACCTGATTTTACAGTTTCCTGGATTTCATACAAATTTTTTTCTTGTCCACTGAAAAATGTAAAATGGGGGTTCTACTGGATGTATTTTACTACGTGATATTTTGGGTAATTTCTCTTTAAATAGACATGATTATGCCCACTTTTGCACACTGCTGTTATGTAAATATATAATGATGTTCGTTTGTTAGGTCTTTGAAAAACACAGCACATCAAACAGACCTAGCATTGAGTTCCTGTGTGTCACACACCTGCCACTAGCAGCTGTTATAAACGGAACATCCTCCCTGTTTCAACTGAACCATATCACTGCCTCCTGTTATAGTCAGCTTTATCCTTATGTGCACCATAGGAATTGATCAGTGTGTACAACAGGCCCACAGACACACAAGCAGTGGTCAGGGATTCATAGGAAACAGTCTTTCGCTGTCTGTGGGATTCTGGGAGTTGTATTCAAACACCTGGAAGGACCAGAGTTGCATTGATTGTGCATGATCTAATGAGTACCATATCTATAGCACCCATAACTCACAGACAGCATGCAGGAACTACATAACCCACAATGCATTGCACTATGATGTTCCTTTCCTTATTGAAATCACGTGTGCAGGGAATTGTGGGCTTTGGAAGATGCAGTCTGAGGACTGTTGATACAAAGTAACAGTAGTCAGTCAGTTCAGCAAAGTAGTCAGACAGATCAGAAGGAGAGCAGGGGCTAGGCTTAAAGGGGTGGTTCACCTTTAAGGTAACTTATTACCGATTCTAATCAACTTTTAAATTGGTTTTCATTATTTATTTTTTTATAGTTTTTGGCCTTTTTCTTCTGACTCTTTGCAGCTTTCAAATGGGAACAAAAACAAATGCTCTGTAAAGGCTACAAATGTATTGTTATTGTTTCTTTTTATTACTGATCCTTCTATTCAGGCCCTTTCCTATTCATATTTCGGTCTCTTACTTAAATCAGTGCATGGTTGCTAGGGTAATTTGGACCCTAGTTACCAGATTACTTAAGATGCAAATTGAATAGCTGCTGAATAAAAAGTTAAATAATAAAAAATAAAAACCAATTGCAAATTATCTCAGAATATCACTCTACATCATACTAAAAGTTATCTCAAAGGTGAAAGTTTGCTACATACGAAGGAACCCATAGCAATCCAACAGATCTTTGCTTTCATTTTTCACAAACCATACTATACCAGTAAAACTTAACTGCTGTTTGGTTGCCATGAGTTACTAGAGTGTTACTACAGAATCCCTTTTGTATCCCTCATTCACGTGTGTATTTCCCACCGTTATGTATGTCTGTAATTAAATCCTTACCCACTATAACACACTGCACCTTTCTAGTACCATCTGTTAAGAGTCCTGCGTGGAACCAATTTCTAAGACCCGGACCAGACCTGAACCCCCAGCCCGCGACCCGAACCGCATATTTACCCACTTTGATCCACTACCCGACCCGCAACTGCCTTATCCCCAACCCGCCAACCACCTTCAAACAGGAAATGATGTTGCTACAAACCGGAACTGACATCATCAAAAGTGGCCACATGTTTTGCAAAACTTTAAAAGAACAGTTCAGTATGAAAATAAAAACTGTGTAAATAGATAGGCTGTGCAAAATAAAAAATGTTCCTAATATAGTTAGTTAGCCAAAAATGTAATGTATAAGGCTGGAGTGACTGGATGTCTAACATAATAGCCAGAACACTACTTACTGCTTTTCAGCTTTCTAGCTCTGAGTTAGTCAGCGACTTGAAAGGGGGCCACATGGTAAATATCCGTTTAGTGAGTTTGCAATTGATCCTCAGCATTCAGCTCAGATTTAAAAGCAACAGATATGACCCATGTGGCCCGCCCTCACGTCTCTGATTGGTTACTGTCTGGTAACCAGGGTAATCAGTCAGTGTAAACCAAGAGAGCTGAAAAGCAGGAAATAGTGTTCTGGCAATTATATTAGACATTCAGTCAGTCCAGCCTTTGTACATTACATTTTTGTCTAACTAACTATATTAGAAACATTTTTTATTTTGCACAGCCTGTCTATTTACCCAGTTTTTATTTTTACACTGAACAATTCCTTTAAAAGGAGACAATATTACATAAGATAAGAAATTTAGAGGAGACCCGCAACCTGCATCTATTACACGCACCTGAAAATCCACCCCTCATTCCTTAGCCCGCGGGTACCCGACCCGCTACAGGACTATCATCTGCCATAACACACTCATCAACTCTACAATAGACAGCATCTACGGAATGCCATCCTTATTCCCATAACAATGGATAACTGGAATGCCATCGCTTATTCTCCATAATTGTGCATAGCTGGAATGCCATCCCTATTCTCCATAGCAATGCATAGTAGCTGCAATCCCATCCGTTACCAATCAGTCCACGTGCTGAAGGGATGGAGAGGGTACATACAATATGCCCACCTTTCTATTATTATGATTGTAAGAAATGCACATTGGTCGCTAGGATCACCAGGCAACAATACACATACAGATGATCTTTATCTATGTGTAAATGGCCACCTTTATTCTCTATAACAGTGCATAGCTGGAATGGCATCCTTATAAAACCATTTTTAGCCTACATAAAACATAGGACCCTTATTTGTTGCTTGTATCTAGAATGTCAATCTTATCTATTGCACCTGTGTATATTTGGAAAGGCATACTTATTTATTCTAACAGTGTACAACTGGAATTCCATCCTCATCAATTGTAATTGCATGCTATCTAGAATGCCATCTTTATTCACTGTAGCTGGATTTAACTGGAATACCATCCTTATCCATTGCAAAAATGTATTTGGGCAACTAGTACAGGTATGGGACCTATTATCCAAAATGCTCAGTACCTGGGGTATTCTGGATAATGGATCTTTCCGTTATTTGGATATTCGTACCTTAAATCTACTAGAAAATTATGTAAACAAATAAACCATATGGGCTGGTTTTGCTTCCAATAAGGATTAATTATATCTTAGTTTGGATCAAGTACAAGCTACTGTTTTGTTATAAGAGAGAAAAAGGAAATTATTTTTAAACATTGGATTATTTGGTTAAAATGGAGTCTATGGGAGACAGCCTTTCTGTAATTTGGAGATTTCCGGATAATGGATAAGACAGCTGTATTACCATAGGTTTAGCACACTTGCATAACTGCCAGCAATAATTACAGGTACTCTGCTACAAAATGCAAATATACAAAATCTACTTGTGTGCCATTAGGATTGAGCACAAAGAGCCACCATATACAGAGCCGGGCCAACCCGGCCAGGCGCCCTAGGCAACCTGGCCAGCCACGGCGCCGGCTGAGTGTGTGCTCGATAGCGCATGCGACTGCTGCTTCTATCCATTGTGGAAATGTGTTCCACCGCGCATGCGCGAAGCTGCGTTCCAGCACGCATGCGCGAAGCTGTGTTCCAGCACGCATGCGCGAAGCTGTGTTCCAGCACGCATGCGCGAAGCTGCGTTCCAGCACGCATGCGCAGACACACATTTCCACAATGGACAGAAGCGGCAGTCGGGTAGAGACGGGACCGTACATGGGGTAGGCGACTGAGCAGGTACGCGCCTGGCGCCCTTCCACCTTTGCACGTGCCTACTCTGCCTACCCCTAGTTCCGGCCCTGACCATATAGATTCCATCTAATACATACAGGCATTTTACAGTTAGGGAGAAGCACCCACAGCGCATAACTATCACACTATGCTTAACTCAGAGCATAAAAGGAATGGTTTACCTTTAAGTTAACTTTTAGCATGGTATGGAATTGCTTAATTCTAAGCAACTTTTCAACTGGTCTTTTTGTTCTTTTTTATAGTTTCTGAATTATTTGACTTCTCCTTCTGGCCCTTTCCAGCTTTCACACGAGGACCCTGACAGCCAAAACTGCTGAATAAAAAGCTAAATAACCCAAAAACCACAATCACAAATTGTCTCAGACTATCAAGCTCTACATCACACTAAAAGTAACATGGGAACAACCTCTTTTAAACATGATGGTGAAAAACTAAAGGCCAACTGGCAACTCTTTCTTTGGAACCACAATATTGAATCTTTTGTAATGTAATCTGTATGTTCATTGTTTACACACATTTATTGTATAGCACTGCAAATATGTTGGCAAACATATCAATAGCTTTATCATTAATAAGAACAGGAATAAAGGTCAGTTTAATGACATTCTATACTTGCTTTTGCCATTAAGTCCTTATTTGTGCTGCTCACAATGAGCTTCATGTGCTGGTTATTTGTTAATCATGTTCAGTGCTATAACTGAGATTATCTGCCAAGTGAAAAGTTCTTTAAAGGAGAACTACACCTTCAAAATGAATATGGCTAAAAATGCCATATTTTATATAATGAAATTCTTGCACCAGCATAAAGTTTCAGCTTCTCAATAGCAGCAACGATCCAAAACTTCAAACTTGTCACAGGGGGTCACCATCTTGGAAAGTGTCTGTGACACTCACATGCTCAGTGGGCTCTGGGCAGCTGTTGAGAAGCTAAAGTTAGGGGTCGTCGCAAATTATCAAGCAGAAAATGAGGTTGGACTTTACTATATAAGCTGATGCTACAAAGCTGATTATTAAATTCTAATGCGAATTGTGCTGGTTTGTGAGATGACATAGTAATTATCTGTATTAATTAATAATCAGCCTTATATTGTGACATTTCTATTCTATGTGTACTGTATATTGTGAGTGGGTCCCTAAACTCTGTAAGTGACAGCAGCACAGAGCATGTGCAGTGCATCAGCAGAAAAGAAAATGGGGAGCTACTGGGGCATCTTTGGAGACACAGATCTTTACTGCTAAAGGGCTGTGGTTGCCTTGGGCTGATACAGAAGCTCAAAACACAATGTACAACATTTCTAACTACTTCTTTAGTTAGGCTTTAGTTATCCTTTAAGAAGGTTAATAACAAATGGGTGTCAATGGGGTTGCGCAGAAAGATGAGGGTGTCGAGGGGTTCCGAGGACACATCAGGGTGTCATGGTGTGGTATGAGGAGCAGCCTTGTAGTTTCTGTCAAAGGTCCGTGTAAAGTTTAACATCCCACCATATCCTGATGGAAATGATACACAGAGCATTTGCCTGCTTGCTGCATCCTTATAGCCCCCTCTATTGCTGCTACCCTACCCACACAGTAAATTACTTTATGCGAGTGTTTTGTCTCTTTCCAATATATTGATTATCATAATTTTCCTCTGCTACAGACATTTCCAGTATCTGGTATCTTGAGAGCACAGTTCCGCCCTGGGCATCGTCCTTGCTCATTACAGCACACAGTGCCTCCCCAGAGTTTCCTTCCTCTCTCTATGGCAATTGTCTAACACTTCATAACAGCAAAGTTAGCTAGCACCGCACTGCAGCCTGTGTTGAGCAGCAAAGGAGGTCATGCTGCGGGGTTGCAGAGCCGTGACACATTCAGGAACATACATATACCATTAGGATGACCTCAATAAGCTATAGCTACATTAATATTAAAAAAAATTTGCAAAAAAAAAAATGCTTGCATACATAACCACGAAACAAAGTGCCAAACTCCTTCACTGTTGCATGACGAAAGCAGCCACTGTGAACACACTTGCTGGTTCATTGAGGGGTACAGAGGGTAGTAGAGTGAGCTCAGTCATTGCTATGGCTCGAAAACCAACATTTCATCATATTCATAATATGTTTTAGTTATAGCTATACAGTTATAGATATACGGATAATTAAGGCTTCTTCTGCAGAATAGCCTACAGTATATAGCCATGGGTTATTGACCATAAATAGTAACATAAAATTAAAGTAAACACTTATATTGACAATCATTTTTCTATATATATATATATATATATATTTCAAAATGGACCGTCACTCCTGTTCTTTTTCAACTGATTTTATTAAATCATCACCTGTGTTATCCAACGTTTCGGCCCCCCCTTGGGTGTTGGTGTTGAGGTGGGTAGGAAAAGACGCGCTTTTAAGGCTTTCAAGTTAGCTGGGACAGCCGAATCATTTAAGGTACAAGGAGGCCAATAGATCATGCAAAGAAGCTATAAGGCAAGCTAAAATGGATATGGAAAAGGATATTGCAGCAAGCAGTAAAAAAAAAAAAAAAAATCCAAAATTATTTTTTAAATGTCTTAATAGTAAAAAAATGAAGCAGGAAGCGGTGGGACCTTTACTATCAGAGGGGGGTCAGCTGGTTGATGAAAACAAAATAAAAGCACAGATTCTGAACTCATATTTTTCATCTGTCTACACATATGAGGAACCAGTTAATGAAGGTTTCTGTCTTAATGGTCCCAATTCTAGTAATACAACTAATGATGCATGGTTCACACATGATGAAATTCAAAAGAGACTAGAACATGTTAAGATTAACAAAGGTCCAGGCCAGATGGTATTCATCTCAGGGTACTAAGCAAGCTTAGCTCTGTGAGTGCCAAACCTTGCCAAAGACTGGTGAATTGCTAATGTGGTGCCTCTATTCAAAAAAGGATCCCGTCCTCAGCCTCAAAACTATAGGCCAGTAGTCTGACGTCAGTGGTAGGAAAGCTTTGAAGGGTTAATAAAGAATAAGATACTGGGCGTCATAGAAAATTACAATACTATGAGTTTGTGCCATCATGGTTTTATGTTATAGATCTTGCCAGACTAACTTAAAGGGATCCTGTCATCAGAAAACATGTTTATTTCAATACACATCAGTTAATAGTGCTACTCCAGCAGACTTCTGCACTGAAATCCATTTCTCAAAAGAGCAAACAGATTTTTTTTATACTAAATTTTGAAATCTAACATGGGGCTAGACATATTGTCAATTTCCCAGCTGCCCCAAGTCATGTGACTTGTGCTCTGATAAACTTCAATCACTTTTTACTGCAAGTTGGAGTGATATCACCCCCTCCCTTTCACCCCCCCCCCCCCCAGCAGCCAAACAATAGAACAATGGGAAGGTAACAAGATAACAGCTCCCTAACACAAGATAACAGCTGCCTGGTAGATCTAAGAACATCACTCAATAGTAAAAAGCCATGTCCCGCTGAGACACATTCAGTTACATTGAGAAGGAAAAACAGCAGCCTGCCAGAAAGCATTTCTCTCCTAAAGTGCAGAGAAATGGATTTGAGAAATGGATTTCAGTGCAGAATTCTGCTGGAGTAGCACTATTAACTGATGTGTTTTGAAAAAAAACATGTTTTCCGATGACAGGATCCCTTTAAGAGGGATATAAATGAGCTGGAGAGAGTGCAGAGACGTGTAATTAAATTGGTTAGAGGGGTGGAAGACATAAATTATGAGGGGAGAGTGTCAAGGTTGGGGTTGTTTTCTCTGGAAAAAAGGAGTTGCAAGGGGACATGATTACACTTTACAAGTACATTATAGACAAATAGCAGGGGACCTTTTTATCCATAAAGTGGATCACGATACCATCATCATCATTTATTTATATAGCGCCGACAAGATACGCAGTGATATATATATATATATATATATATATATATATATATATATATATAATATACATACATACATACATACATACATACATACATACACACATATTTTTTTATTATTATTTATTTATTTTATTTACACACATTAATTAAAAATAGAAATAGTTAAAATAGAAAGAAGCTACTCACCATTTGGAGCTTAGCATTCAGGTACACTGGCAGCGAGGAAAACAATCTCAGGTGAAAGTAGGAGCAAACTAAAACTCATCAGACAGAGGACATTGGAGAGTTAAAGGACAGATACTTCTTTTAGCAGCTGCGTTTCTTTATAACATCTGGGATCCTGCAAGAAACAAACCTGTGTTTTATTTGAAAGAAAAGAAAACCAGCACAAAGGCTTTTGCAAGAGGCACAGGCATGGGCATCTGATTCACTATCCAGAGAGTTTTAAAAGTGTTAAAGTGAAATGATCCTGAGCAGCATTTTACAGCAGATAATAAGCCAGATCCCCGGGCGTGGGTGACAGGAGAGTTCAAATTTCATGGTTTCAGAATGAAGCAGTATAGTGTTTCACGCTGACTTTCATTTTCGTTAAAGGAGAAACAAACCCTTAATAAAAAAAAAACTCTACCGCCCCTACCCTACATAGACCCCCCTCCGCCCCCCCAGCCTAGCTCCCCCAGGCAAATGCCCCTAACTCTTTATTTAACCCTCCGTGCAGATTCTGTCCAGTGGAGTTGACAGACGCCATCTTCAGCCGCTTCAGTAATCTTCAGAATGAGACCGGCGCTTCTGCAATTTTCGAGAGTTTCGGCGCATACACAGTTGTCGAGAAACAGAAAATTTCTCCAACTGTGCATGCGCTGCTTCGCCGTTCTCATTCTGAAGATTACTGAAGAGAAGAAGATGGCTGCTGTGAACTCCGCTGGCCAGAATCTGCACAGAGGGGTAAGTAAAGAGATAGGGGCATTTGCCCAGGTGGGCAACTAGGCTGAGGGGTCTATGTAGGGTATGTTTCTCCTTTAACTCTACTTAGTTCTATACAGGCTCATTAAAGTGGTTTATGATATAAGGGACACTGCCGTCACATTAACATGTGTTGACTTCAGCCTGAAAAATGATTTACATCACTTTTTCTTTAACATGTCTTTGTTCAGATGGGAGAGACTGGGGTCTGAGTTAAACTGGCCATAGACACAAAGATATAGTTGTATGAATCAAAGTTTCGTAACATTTTCGGACCGTGTGTAGATTGTCCAACATTTCTCGTAACATGACAATCGTCATTTAGTCGATCGGACAGGTTAAAAGACTTCTGTTGTCTAACGATAATTTTTTGCATGTATTGCCTATCTGACGATATCAATGCATGACTGTCATTAGAATTTGTTGGACATAACTTTCGTACGATTGCTGTCACAGGCAGAATATTGTCTGATATGTTCTTTTACTACTTTATTTCATCTTAATGGTTAGTGGTAGGTCGGAAGATTGGGACATCCAATCGTTCGTCGAATACAAAGGGAAAATCTGCACGTCTATGGCCAGCTTAATACTCTTACAAGATCAAAAGGGGCAAATAGGCTCATTTATGGTTCTACTGGCTTGAGATGCATGTTACAGACTTGTCTTATGAGCGAGACATGATGATACCTACTTTATGCTAATAACATTATATCAGACACCCTTTAAACAGCAACTGCAAATATGACTTAATTGTTGCTATAGGTGGTTAAGAGGGACAAATGGCATGCCACATGGCAGGATTTGGTGGAACGAAAGACAAGGTGTGCCTCTTTGGATTGGAGGCACTCAGAGAGGAGAGCTGCCTAATAGGAAAGAAAGTCTCACCAGGCTGTAGAAGAAGAAGTATGTGGCATGCGAGGTAGCAAGAAATGAATGCACCACATTCCCAGGTAGTGCTTTACCCAAATACATTATCTTTAGCCAAGCTTTTTGCCTTTAGTTGAAAGCTTCCTCAGTCCATTTCCTTTTTAATTACATAGGCACATAAGCAAATTAGCAAATGCAGCCCTTCCAAAGAGGCTCCAACAAATAGTTAATGTGAACGTAACATTTTGGCATCAATTCTGCCCCGTCCTTGATAGGCCTTGGATGTTTACACCATGAACTGTTCTTTATTTCAACTACTGAATGCATTTCAATGGGCACATTTCCCTCAATTTTAAGTAATGTTTTCCTGGATTTTACATCAAAATGTTGTCCTGATGTACCCAAAAACCGTTTTTTTCCTCTATGAATGTTATTTGTGAAATAAAGAGGTTTAAAATACTAACCAGATGTATAGTTTACCATGGCTGTGCCTGTAAATGGTCAATTCCAATTAGTCTGTCCCTTATACAGTCCTGCATCCATCACTTATTGCTTTAGATTGTGTATGTGACTGACAAAAAGGACACATTTTCCCTTTACATTTTCCCGGATTTTACATAATTGTATCCTGGTCCCCTGAAAAACGTAAAATGGGGGTTTTACTGTATATTTTTGATTTGTATACATTGGTATACAAATTAGGGTTGCCACTTTTTCTGCCGGTGGAGACAGGGCAGGGGACAGGGCCGTGATGCGGAGGGGCCGTGATGTCAGGGGGCATGACTATGATGCGGGAATCGGCGATTGGCCAATCACTGTGTCAATCTTGAGGAATCCTGCCCGGTTTTCCTAATTTGGAAAACCAGGCAGGAAGTTTTGACCTGGGCAGCCCTTCAAATTACCAGGCTGTCAGGGTCAAAACCGGACAGGTGGCAACCCTACTACAAATGTATTGTTATTGCTGCTTTTTGTTACTCATCTCTCTCTTCTGGCCCTCTCCTGTTCATATTCCAATCTTTTAATCAAATTAATGCATGGTTGCTATGGAAATTTGGACCATAGCAACCAGATTGCCGAAATTGAAAACCAGAGAGCTGCTGAATAAAAAGCTAAACTCAAAAACATAATTCAAACCAATTGCTAATTGTATCAGAATATAAAAACATGTAAATAAACACAATAAATTATTACCAGGTATTGGTTATACTGGGTTTCCTAACAGATGTTTTTCAAATTGGAGAAAGTCCCGAGAACCTGTTTCCTGTTAAAAATATTGGTTACTTGGGTCACGTTCCTGGTGGTGACATAGTTTCAGTGTGGGATAGAACCTGTGACCATTCATAATAATTTGTCACTAAATAAACCTCACTGACAATGACATTTGCTATTCTAGCATGCCAAAACGACCCTCCTTGGATAAGCGAGAGCATTGCTGACAGTGCTGTTACTGTAAGGGAAAGAGGTACAAATCCACAGTAGAATGCGGTCATTCAAAACAGCCATCATAGAACCTGAGAAAGCTCACAGAATGCCTGGGGTTTTCTGGATAAGGGATCTTTCTGTAATTTGGATCTCCATACCTTAGCTTAAGGCTACTAAAAAATTATTTAAACTTTAAATAAACCCAATAGGATTGTTTTGCCTCCAATAAGGATTAATTATATTTAGTTGGAATCATGTACAATGTTATGTTTTCTTATTAGGGAGAAAAGAAAAATACATTTTTAAAAATTTAATTAAAATTGAGTCGATGGCTTTCTGGTAATTTGTAGCTTTCTGGATAACAGTGATAGCTTTAGCTGTCACTGGTTGATTTAAAGCAGGGGTTCCCAACCTTTTTAAACCGTAAGCCACATTCAAATGTTAAAAAAGAATTGAGGAGCAACACAAGGATGAAAAAAGGTTCATGGGGGTGCCCAATAAAGGCTGCATTTGGCTATTAAGTTGCCCTATGTGAATTGGCAGCATACAGGAGGCTCTGTTTGGCAGTACATCTGTTTTTTATGCAACCAAAACTTGACTCCGAGGCTGGAATTAAAAAATAACCACCTGCTTTAAGGCCACTGAGAGCATCATCCAAGGGGTTGGTGAGCAACATGGTGCTCACGAGCCACTGGTTGGGGACCACTGATTTAAAGAAATAAAATAAAGTACACCTGAACCTCAGCAGTGGATAATGATTTCTGGATTGGCAGCCATTTATTTATAGGTTTGGCCCACATGGTATCATCTATTCAAAAAAAGGTGTCTGGGGCCACTTGTGTGAGTTGGGGCTGTTTTATTCGCCCCTTCCCTATTTGTTGTAGCAGTGGCCCAGTCAAACCAATACGGTAACACACTGAACTCTGCACCCTAAAACCCAACCAGAGAATGCACGAAGAGCACATTAATTTGACCACACTACACAAAATGATAATGAGAGGACAGACTGACAAAGTACAGAACCCTACTTTCTTTTTAGCTAAAGGTCTTGCGAAGTTTTAAGCAGAAACCACCAGGTTTGCTACCTTTTCTAGAAAAAAAATACCAGCCTTCCTACCTTTGTTATCGATCTTTTCTATAAAAGAACTTGGCACCAATTATCATTTTGACCAGCTAGGCCACGAAAACACTGGGAAGCAACCCTTGACATTGCGAGAAGCATTCATTAAAGAAACGCACGTTTGCCTGAAAGGAAATGAGCAATACAAAGTTTCCTGCAGGCTGAAGACACCCAGCATATGCAGCAGAACATTCTCCGGCAGCTCCCCAGCTGTTGCACGGCAGCTTCAGCTCGCAGCAGGGCATGCTGGGAGCAAGATTTCAGCAACAGCTGGGGAGTGAGAGGCTTGACTCATTCTCTTCACAAAATGACCTTCAGCCTCACAATCAACATCTGCCACCATACACCAACGCCTTATTATTGGGCCTATGGGTTGGGGAGCACCACACGAGTCCAGTGATTACAGATATAACACATTTACCTTGATCAGTGCCAATTATTACCCTTAGGAGTAATGTAGAGGGAAAATAAACACAGGTTCCCTGCTCACCTACAGATGTTGTTAAACTGTAACTTTTCCTTCCAAAAACAAATTTAATGTTCAGAGTATTATTCTGGGTTCAAAATGAGTTAGGTACGCATAAAGAGAATATGGGCCTTAACACCTAAACAACAACTATTTCCCTATAATTATATTCATGTAAGCTGCTTTTTGCTTTGTTCTGTTTAGATTTAGACAATGCTAAACATTTCCTACATTCAAAAGCAACAACTCCCGACAGCTGGCAACGAAAGATGCTGCTACAGTTGTGGTAAATTTCCGGCCTTACCTCAGCCAGTCACACAATATAGTTCCTCTAAAGGACAAGGCAAGGCACTACAGCATGGCCACCATTTTGACTGATGTACAGGTGGCATGTATGTGCCATTCCGTGAAAGATACCAGCCACACGATGGCAAGTGTAGCGGGGGTGACCCCTGCACGTTTATTACTTCAGATGTAACGTTTCGGGGGGCGTGCCCCTTCGTCAGAAACACCCCCGAAACGTTACATCTGACGTAATAAACATGCAGGGGTCACCCCCGCTACACTTGTCATTATGAGTCTGGTATCTTTCACGGATCTTCAAGTAGGAGAGGCGCCGACATCTCTAACCAGCACCGGGCTTAAGCTAAAGGAGAGGAGGGGGAAAGAGGACCAGTGTGGATTATGTATGTGCCATTACCACAGGCCAGTCCTTCCTGACTGGGGATGCTACATGTGCACCAGGCCATAGAGCTGGCAACTCCCTTCTATTTGGATTGGGGAAAAGGTTCCTGCATAGAAGGCAGTGAAGACATGCAAGTAGTGGCTTTTTAACCCACTACATGTTAAAGGGATCCTGTCATGGGAAAACATGTTTTTACAAAACGCTTCAGTTAATAGTGCTGCTCCAGCAGAATTCTGCAGTGAAATCCATTTTCAAAAGAGTGAACAGATTTTTTTTATATATTTTGAAATCTGACATGGGGCTAGACATATTGTCATTTTCCCAGCTGCCCCCAGTCATGTGACTTGTGCTCTGATAAACTTCAGTCACTCTTTACTGCAAGTTGGAGTGATATCATCCGCTCCCCCCTCCCCAGCAGCCTAACAACAGAACAATGGGAAGGTAACGAGAAAGCAGCTCCCCTTACACAAGATAACAGCTCCCTGGAAGATCTAAGAACAGCACTCAATAGTAAAAGCCAAATCCCACTGAGACTGATTCAGTTTCATTAAGTCGGAGAAATAGCCTGCCAGAAAGTAGTTCCATCCTAAAGTGCAGGCACAAGTCACATGACTAGGGCAGCTGGAAAACTGACAATATGTCTAGCCCCATTTCAGATTTCAAAATTAAATATAAAAAAATCAGTTTGCTCTTTTGAGAAATGGGTTTCAGTGTAGAATTCTGCTGGAGCAGCACTATTAACTGATGCGTTTTGAAAAAAACATCTTTTTCCACAACAGTATCCCTTTAATGTTTTTTATAAGTTTATACTACACAATTTCCAACAGCAGTACTAGTTTAAGCTTGACAAGTCAGGTACCTACTTACTACCAAAATGGGTAATTTAAGTTTGACACATATTTACACAGTTAGATAAACAACAAAGTTAGTTAGAGAACAATAAAGCTTATGAAAAGTTTAGAGGTTCCTGAAGCTGCTCCAGAGCTCACATGCAGCACATGATTCTATATAAGCACACAAACAAAAACAAGTCAGAAAGTCCTGCTTGTTACTGACTCCTCAGAGCTACTATCTGTGTTAGGGTAATGCCTGACGGGAAAATTTGCCGTCCGAGATAGATTGTCGCTACTGTGGGCAACAAATCTCCTGAAGATGCTTCTCCACAAGCAATAATTTAAATAGCCGGTGGAAAAACCTATGCAATGCAATGTCGCCCGGAGTTTCCTTGCGAGGCAACTTGACGTGTAGGTTTTGCCACAAGTGATTTCAATTTGCCCAAGGGGGAAGCAGTAACACCATTTTTTCATGAACAACAAAATCTCCCCAATGGCCATTACCCTAAGGGACATCAAAACTCTTGCACAGTGATGAAATAAATAAAAGGCATAGTCTGTCCAGGTCCAATAAACAAAACCAATCTATAGGTTGCCATTATATATCTGACTTGTTTATATTCTACCTGCTGATTGGTTGCTATAAAGGGCTAGACTTGTAGCAAATGTTGCTCCTTTTATAACATTACCTAATTAAGCTGAAAAATCTAATGTACTTAGTATGTTTAGGCTAATAGCCTCTTTTCACCTTCCACTGATTCCCATAATGAAATCTATGGGAAACACACAGAAGTGATGGGTTCTGTTTTGGCTGATTACAATCAGCTCAGCCCTGCCAATTTGTATTTTACATTTTAGTAAGTGTTCCAACACGTGTTAGCATTACTGATTTGCAAATAGGTTACTTCACACGAGTGGGCACTACCATACCAATCTCCACTAAAGTTGCAATTAGCAGCAGCAGTACGGGAATAAAATAAAATGGCCAATTGTGACCCTGCCACTGAAAACAGCATCTTCCTAATGCTAAATAAATCCATATGCCTTGGTTGTATAATCACTGGGTCATCTCATTTGTTTTCACGCTGTGCTGCCAAAACAAATGATTGCTGGCCATTCCCCGTATTCACCAGGTGAGGTAAAAGAAAGAAGCTAATTGCATGCCCAGAACATTCCTTCATCTTTGCACTTATATTAGCATTAGCTAACTGTGGCTTTTGGGATCTGTACAGTATTAATATAAACTCTTTAGGTTTAAATTGTAAGCTTTATTGAGCAGGGCCCTCATTGCCTTGTGTATTGGCTAACTGTTGTATGTAATATATACATTTAGGGGCATATTTATTAACACTAAAGACAAACATCACCGGTGAAATTGCCCACAGCCCATAAGCAATTAGGTGTGAACAGTCACCTACAAGAAAACAAAAGCAAAGATCTGATTTGTTGCTATGGGTTGTTTGCTTTTAGTTGTATCACCAGTGATGTTTATATATATATATATATATATGCCCCTTAATGTATACACTCTTACATTATACAGCTCATTGTGTGTTAATAGTATAATAATAATGGTAGGGGTCAATACTTGGAAAAAAACTGATTTATAAATATAATTGTCAGCTGCCATATTGCTTGCACTGTCTACTGAATTTTCATTGATTACAGCAGAATGTCACCTTCTGTTGAGACCACTAGATGGAGCTTTTCTATGGCCTAATCCATGCAAAAGAATGTTCTATAACAGTGATCCTCAACCAGTAGCTCGCAAGCAACATGTGCTCACCAACTCCTTGGATGTTGCTCTCAGTGGCCTCAAAGCAGGTGCTTGAATTCCAGGCAAGTTTTGGTTCATCGGGTGTACTGCCAAATAGCCAATAACAGCACTTATTTGGCATCCCAAATAACATGCTTGTGTTGCTTACCAACTCTTTTTATATTTGAAAGTGGCTCATTGGTAAAAAAGGTTAAGGTTCTATGCAACGAACTTGATCATACTTTACAAAAATATCATTCAATCAACCCTGTTTACAAAAATACTTAAGCGTACATATGTTGAATATAAATGGTATAATTAACACATCAATTGCTCTGGGTCCATTCTTCTACTGTTATGCACTAAGTGCCCTGACGTTAAACATTTTGCATGTCTATTGAATAGAATGTAAAACATAACCCACCCCACAAAAATACCTAACCAACCTGTTGCTACTAAGATGTGTATGACTGCTGTTTGTCATATTTAGCCCTAAACTACATTACCGTGTAAATACAGCAAAAATTATTCGATAGGCCACACAAAGAGAGAAAATAACACTGACCCTGGTGGGCTGCACCAGGTCCTACATTTAACTAGAAGAGTCTGCTTTTTAAAGGGTAACTATGCAGACAAATTGTCCCCTGGCAATGCAAACCACCAACCCTACAGTTGTAGCAGTACTGCAATCCCCAGAATTCCTCTGCCACAAAGAATTACACACAATCCCACATGCAAAGAGATACAGTTGAACAAAACTAATATGAATTAGGAACTGAAGACAAAGAAAGGGACCCAGATGAAAATGTTGGCCTCTACACCATGCAATCAAAAATCAGTATTGCTTGGGACCTTACAATGAATAAACATTCTAACATGTGTGGGTGTTGCCAGAAGAGGAAATATTAAGATTCCTATAATGTAACAGCCATTCTTACATCCAAAGCTTGAATAAACAAACCAAATATTATTCAATAAGGATCTCCTGATTGGTGTAAATAACCCAAGGAATTAGGAAATGCTTGAAGCCAATACTGTAGGAGCCTCTCCAGAAATGTTCTCACGCCACATGCCATCACGAATATCAACATGTTAATAAATGGTAGTCCTCACTAAATGCAATGAATGTTTCAGGTATATGGGGCTCACTCCAAAACAGGCACTAATCTAATTATCGTTAAATCCTGAATGGCTGGTTTAAGGGTAGGACTGAGAGGACAATTTGGCCCCCCTACATCACAAGTAACATATTTTGAAGCAAACATGAAAGTTTCTCAGCAAACACAAAAGTGATTTCCAACCTCCGGCCCACTAACTCTTGCTAACAGCAAATCCCAGTGTCCTACTGATATAGCTGGTATGTTGTGAGTTTTAGAAGTTCGCATGTTGGATATCCTTGATGTTCATTTGCGTCACATATCTACAGCAACCCCTACACAATGTTACGCATCATGAGTTTCCAACGTGGCTAAGCCTGTGCTACATTGTTCCTACCATTACTGGATTTCCCACTGCAGCATTGTACTCTGTGCTGCACTTCCCTCTCCCAGGCTGCACATGTAGGCCAGGCCTCACCCAATCAGCACTGGGAGCAGCTAGCATGTGTCACCGATATGAGTGGGACTGATCTGGCAGCCCAGTGGAATGTCTCCTCCCTGCAGCAGCAACAGACAATGCTCTCCCCTTCATTAGCATACAGCTGACACTTAGAGCTTTTCATAGCGACTGTCCCACTGAGCTGCATGTGGCCCCAGGAGGCTGTCTGACCCAGGAAGCCGGCTCTATAGAATGAATGCCCCCCCCTACACTTTTACTACCAATTACATCCAAATTACATCTCTGCCAATGGCAAATTTTTACACCAAGTACCACAGACACAAAATGGATGGCTATGATAAAGAAAGGGCCCCTTACACCAAAAAAGTACCCAGAATCCCCTCTCTATGTGTAACTTGTGCATTAAAGGTCTTAGAGAACAGCAGTGCACAGTCTCCCTTACCCACACCCACCCTTATCCTGCTTCACAGGAAAGAACAATTAGCAGGAGAGCAAGGATGCTTGAGCTTCCAGAACAGACAAGGTTCCACTTGTTCCCTCAGACTGTGCATGGTCACTACTACACACTATATACACTACTACTCACTATATCAGGGGTCCCCAACCTTATTTTACATGTGAGCCACATTGAAATATAAAAAGAGTTGGGGAGCAACACAAACATGTAAAGTCCCTTTGGATGCCAAATAAGGGCTGTGATTGGCTATTTGATAGCCCTATATGGACTGGCAGCCCACAGGAGGCTCTGCTTGGCACTATACTTAGTTTTTATTCAATTAAAACTTGCTTCCAAGCCTGGAATTCAAAAATAAGCACCTGCTTTGAGGACCATGAGAGCAACCTCCAAGGGGTTGGAGAAGCAACTTGTTGCTCACGAGCTACTGGTTGGGGATCACTGCACTATATGTACTAATAATCAGATCCCAGCATTGCAAGAGTAGGCCCCGTCACAACAGAAAACTTCATCAGTAAATCAACGATTAGCCATTAAAATGGTTGCATGTTCCATTAATCACAAATTCCCAACAGGCTGATGACTACAAAACTGACTACAAAACTCTGCACCCACCTTATATCTTCAGATTGCCATGGAATGCAGGGAGTTTTAGTTTCCCCGACAGCTGGTGGGCCCCATATTGCATATAACAGTATCAATCTGCAGCTGCACAAAATTCAAGGCTTTTCTCCCCAAACATTGTGCCCAGTATCTATATATAGAAACTTCACAAGTGGGGCATATATTCATTTATCCATTATGAGCAAGTTCTTTATTCTATATTTTGTATATGGATTATTGGTAAATCAGTGATTATTCATGGCAAACACACAACCAGATATATATGTTTAATTCATATAGAGACACAATATAGTCAGATGCATTTGGGTGGGCTACTTTGTTCTGAGAGTTAAAACAATGGTTAATATGGAAATCTGTCACATTGTTATATCCCCCACAGCAACCAAACAGTGCTGAGCACAAGCCCAGGAATCAGTTTACAAAAGCCAGTAAATATAAGGAATATTATCCAATAAGTCAGCAGGCACTACCCTCCCCCCCAAGCAGAGCATGCTGCAGGAAATTAGTGCATTGTGTGGGACCATGAGAGCCTGCAGATCAGCACACATTACAGTCTTGGGGGGATCAAGTAATTGGGAGGACAGAAGGGGGTGACCCTTGTGCAAGGGACTTACCTGAACACAGGACACGACTGGCTCACTATTCCCAGCTCACTACTAGAGCCACTCTTTGTTACCATTGCCTGAAAACTTGAAAATGAGGCAGGCATGAGCAGCGGAGCGTCGAGTTCATCCACCCGAGCACATCCGCGATCAGACCTAGCCATGCAGAATCAAAACAATTGCCATGTTATCGCCTAGGCTAGGAATTCTCAGCCATCGTCTGCTTCCCTTACATCAAGGACTTCTAAACTGCAGACGTCCCGGTGTTGTTGATCTTATTCAATCCTCAGAAGCTATGCATGCTGGGTATTGTAGTTTAGGGAAGCTGAGAGATGCTGGTTATGGATCAGGGTGATTTGATACACTGGGGGTCATTTATCAACACTGGGCAAATTTGCCCATGGAAAGTAAACCATAGCAGCCAATCAAATTGCTGCATTCATTGTTCTACTTGCAGCTGACTTCAAAAAGCCAATCACTGATTGGTTGCTATGGGTAACTGCCCATGTGCAAATTTGCCCAGTGTTGATAAATGAGCCCCACTGTATCTTTCAGCAGGAGTTAAAGAAATCAATGGCCTTATCTTGATGACTGTGATTATCCAGATTATGTATTGGCCATGGAGGATTGCTGTCTGCTTTTATCCAAACTTGAAGGAGAGAAGGAAAAGTTGTTTTATTAACAAGCAGCCATGTGTGGTCATATAATCATATAATACACAAAAGCCTTGAATATTTTGTAAATGATAGCCTTATAACATAGTAATTAAGGTTGAAAAAAGACACACGTCCATCAAGTTCAACCGTTTAGTTTTGTTTGTTGTTTGTTTTAATCCTAGTTGATCCAGAGGAAGGCAAAAACGGTGACTAGTGATGTCATCAGTTATAAATGGTGAATAGTGATGTCATTTTTGTCACACGACTCACTAAAACTTGTGTATTATAATAAATAAAGTACCCCTTGTTGAAAAATATGAGGATATTAGAAGTAACCTTGGAGTTCCAAGTATCAAAAGCAAAATATTTTACAATAATGGGTACTTTATTCACTATATACTCACTGTATGTGCAGATCATTGCTTCCTTGCTTATTGGAAGCTGCCATTGTGAGTGCTTCTGAAGAGATATCCTCTAAAGTAAAGATAAACAATGGCAGAGATCACTTGTCTCTCATGGGACTGCGGTGACCTAAATCGCCCCCAATATTTGTATGTGCTTTGATTGACCCGAAAACCTCAGTGGTGCCCACCTTACTACCTAGAGTAGTGAATCCAATTACTAGGTGTAAACAGTATCTTATGTTTTCAAGTGGGTTACTTAAAGTTCTTAGAGTACTTCGAGTGCTACAAAGTACCTATAATCAGGGACCCATGTGCCATAGTTTTTAAACTGATGCCATGACCGAGTAACAATAAAATACAGGTAGAAGGTGCCTGCATATGGCAACCTGCCCAGCACCAAGAGAAGTGAGCTGGTGCAGTGGGTTATGAGAACTGATTGTCAGTTCAACAAGAGAGGTTTATGAGCCAATGTCTTGCCTGATACTCAGGTGTAAAAGAATGACTGGACCCAAACTGCCAATCTGGAGGGTCTGCTGTAAGATGCCATACAGCAGACAGGTTATTTCATATTGGGTCTGTGTGGGGTCAGTTGGACCATGGTGTACTTGAAATACCTGGCATTCTGGCTTTGTGTGAAATGATCAAGCATACCATTTTGTTCCTTGATGGTTTCTGTAGCTGAGATAAGACGGAGGGAGACCACTAAATATCTAAGAGGTTAATGCCTGAGCCTTGACGGAGGCAGATGGACTGTGGTGGCTGTGACTACTAAAGCAGCATGTATATAATTGGTTACTTTGCCTTCACTTCATGGCAGATATACTGTAATAGTCTTGACTGATTTCTTACCAACAGTTTCTTTAGAGTTGCATAAAACCCTAAGGCAGTGATCCCCAACCAATAGCTCGTGATATAGCCAACCCCTTGGATGTTGCTCTCAGTGTCCTCAAAGCAGGAGCTTATTTTTGAATTTTAGGCTTGAAAGCTAATTTTAATTACATAAAAACTAAGTATAGTGCCAGGGAGAGCCTCTTGTAGGCTGCCAGTCCACTTAGGGGCTACCAAATAGCCAATCACATCCCTTATTTGGCACCCAGGGGACTTTTTCATGCTTGTGTTGCTCCCCAACTCTTTTTACATTTGAATGTGGCTCATGGGTTAAAACGGTTGGGGACCCCTGCCCTAAGGGGTGATCCAGGGTTGTGACTTCCAGGTGGGGATTAGCTCTACATGACAGAGTTGCATAAAACCCTAAGGGGTGATTTAGGGTTGTGACTTCCAGGTGGGGATTAGCTCTACATGACCTATAAAAGATTAAGAGAGTCAACAAGCAGATTAACATTATTTTGTCATGCTGGAGGCAGAGGATATTGCCTTGATTTATTTCACTGATTCTCAATGGGACTAGTCTGTCTTGTGCAAATCAGATGAGGCTTGAGTGGGCACCTTGCCCTCTTGTACATGATAATTACACATGTAAAATGAATGTAGTAGATGAATTGGGCAATTTTCAGGAGAACTGTAGTTTCAGGCTACAAGACATACATTAATGCCAATGGGACATGATCTGCTGTGAGTTGCCATGCTAAAAATATGATCAGAGTAAAGATATGCTTCTTTGCATTACAGCTCCTGATCTCACCATAAAATGATTCTTTATAGAAAACGGGGATGAAAGAGTTAGAATCTAAAATTGTTTACCAGACACAAAGATTGCTAGTGTGGCAGGAAAGGGGTTAAGCTATTCATACCCCTCCCGTGTTGGTTTATCTGCTTGCAAGCAGAAGGCATCTGCAAAGTCATCCCCTATGGAACAGCATTTGAGTGGTAAGTACACAAAACACAAAGCTGTTTTTCTGCTCAGAACTTCATCCTGCACCACCGTGATAGCAACCGTTTGGTGTGAGAAAAATATACCCAGGGCCTTATGGTTGCTCCATGTAAATATATATGTACAAATTGATGCACTGCCATGTTCACAGGGTATAAGGTTATTACTAAAAAGATTGGTCTGTAGAGCTCAGTAATTATTTATCCATGTTTTGTTTGATGCTCACACTGTGTAAATTCTAATGTAAGTTTGATGCCCTTCAGTGTCAATTGGCCCAAAAGTGTGATACATGGTATGGCCTTTGAATTATTATTCCAATCATTTAGCCTATTGTACAGCCCAAAATGAGTAGAACAATAGGAAGTCAAGAAAAGCTGTGGCTCTTAGTATGGGCCGTTTAAAGGACAAGGAAAGGTAGACAAACTGTTGGGTACTGGCACCCCGGGCAAATCCAAATAAAGATTTATATTGATCATGGCAGGGTAACAACTTCATACATTATACACTCAATTTTAGAACATACTGCAGGTATATGATCTGTTATCCAGAATGCTTGGGACCTGGGGTTTTCCGGGTAACGGATCTTTCCATAGTTTGAATCTTCATACCTTAAGTCTACTAGAAAATCATGTAAACATTAAATAGACCCAATAAGCTGGTTTTGCTTCCAATAAGGATTAATTAAATCTTCGTTTGGATCAAGTACTAGGAACTGTTTTATTGTTAAAGCGAAAAAGGAAATCATTTTTAAGAAAATGGGGTCTATTGGAGACAGCTATTCTGTTATTCGGAGCTTTCTGGATAATGGGTTTCCAGATAAGGGATCCCATACCTGTACTGTCATTTGCTCTCTTCAGTGATCGACCTGCAAATGGAATTGGTTGGAATTGACTAACATTGTAGTATATATTGGTACAATCACCCTACAACGACACCCACTTTCCAGTAAATAATCCACTTCTTTGGGTTTTTAAATCAGGACTGTCGCATTTCAACAGAGATAACTGGGAGGCATGCCAGACCAGTGGCTGCATGAATTGGAAGACTTACCCATGTCTACGTGATTTTTAGCTGGGTAATCCGGATTCCTGCATTTATAAAATATACAGGTAGGGTCATTAGCTCATCATAAAATGGGCCTTATTGTGTTTTTGTGACTGTGGGGCAGGTACAGATATGCGTGATCAAACACCCTTAGTGAAGTGCAGTGTAATATGTCAGTGCTATATAAAGAAAGAAGAAGAATAAGAGAAGCAATTTGAAGCAATGTAAATGTAATGTCAACTTTCCCTTTAAAAACAGACTTGGGATAAGTATCAGGGTAATACTGCAGCTCTTCATTGCTGGCTGCCAGTTCAAATCTCATTATTAACATCTGCAGGAAGCAAGCAGTTAATTCCTGTCCCATGTGGTTATGTAACAGGTGGCATGTGGCTCTCTACAGTTCCATACCCACATGTGTTCAGTTTGGCTCCCAAACCTCATTGGGCCTGCAGCAATTTTAACCCCTTGGATGTTTCCAGAACCCATTTTTGCATAGTGGCAATCCATTGTTTATTTCCCTGCTGCAAGTCCGGTCATTATAAATATTTTTAGAGATATATTTTGAGCAGAAAGCTTACAAACACAAGGGGTAATTTACAATCACAGCTGCAAGTGTATAACGCTAAAATGGATGCAATTGTTGTGGGTACCATGAGCCATTGCGCCTATTGACACAAGGTAACCCTGGAGTTACCGCTACCCTAAACATGCTGGTAATTCTAGGCTTTCCACAGCGGGCACAAAATATCCGCACATAAAGAATCACATGTAACTGTAATTTTAACAGCAAAAGCCAAATCCTGACTCCCAAAATGTTGGTATTGTGCGTAAAAAAACATGCAAATTTGTGTCCTTAAAGCTCGCTGCCCAGAGCATAGCCTATGGCAAAGGCCCAACAGAGCAACAGTTGTAGGCAAGACATGTGTCAGCAGGATAAGACTCAAGAGCAGGACAAGATGGTGGCAGGGTGGCATTTTCAGGTGACTGTGAGGTCCCAGTGATTGTATTTGCGGTGAAGTCCTGGGCAGGCCCAGACTGGCAATCTGTGGGCTCTGGCAAATGAGTGGCTGCTGTATGGTTCTGTAGAAAGTTACCATATAGTGGGCTGGTAGGGGGCTGTTTGGGCCTCTGTGTACTTGGAATGGCAGGGCCTATTTTGACTCCCAGTCCAGGCCTGGTCCTGGGAGATTACACCATTGTTTAGTCGCCACTAAAGTGTAGACTACAGACAAATTATGACAAAATGTGTCATAACCAGAGTATTTGCATTGGCTGAGCCAATGCAAATACTCTGTTTATGACACATTTTGAGGTGAGAATGGTACCCTTATACCAAGCAGCACGATCCCCATTTCCTACATTACTATTAGCAGATTTATGGCAATTTTGTTGCTGTGTTTATTTTTTCCAGATGAACAAAACATGGCTGCACTTGCTCAGGGTTATCCGATAAATAGTTTCTGTGGAGCCCTGAATTGATGTTTTCATAGTGGCCTACACTATAAAATTAGATTTTGGAAAAACAGTAAAAAATAAATAATGGAAAGTAATTGAAAAAAAGTCTTTATTTCTGGGGAACAATCTGAAAACAACTGAACTGAAAAAAGTGTTTGGAAGGTCAACAACCCTTTGAATTAGGTCTATGGCACACAGAGAATATTCTCTGTCAACGGTTTACCACAGGTGGAATAGCACTCGGTTGTGACTATTTGGCCTGTCACTCAGTTTAATGGACTCCACCTTTCAATGGTGGCAACAGGTGGATTTTTTGGATGGAAAATATATGTTTATTTTCTGAGCGAAATCCACCTTGCACTAATGGTTCCATTGAACTGAGCAGTGGAACAATTCCCTTCCCCTTTTGATCAACGATCCCTACTTCCTCCGTAACTACTTCATAAAGATTCCCAAGATGTGCCCCCATTTTGTGCCACTGCAGAGCTGTGTAGCATGGTTGGTGGGTCCATTTTAGCCGCATTCCACTGACATTCATTGCATATACTGCTGATGCAGCCAAACAAAGCAGCAGCCTACCTTGCTGTGTAGCTATGCATGTGTCACTCAGGAGGCACTCTGTGCTGCTGTCACTTACTGAGCTTAGGGACTGACTCACAATATACAGTAAAAATAGAATTGAATTGTCCCAATATAAGGCTGATTAGTAATTAATACAGATAATTACTACATGGCAGCTCAGAAACCAATGCAATTAGCATCATAGTTTAATAATCAGACCTGTAACATCAGCTTATATTACAGACAAACCTCATTTTCTGCTTGATAATTTGCGACAACCCCCTAACCTTAGCTTCTGAACAGCTGCTCAGAGCCCACTGAGCATGAGCAGACACTTTCCAAGATGGTGACCCCCTGTGACAAGTTTGAAGTTTGTATGATTGTTGCTATTGTGAAGCTGAAACTTTAGGCTGGTGCAATAAGTTCACCATATAAAATATGGCTTTTTAATCATTTTAAGGGTTTGTTTCTCTTTAAAAGGAAGCAATGGTCCCGTAAGTAAAAAATTTACTGTCATAAAAAGCCAAGCCAGGAAACTGCATGGCAACCGCTGTTGCAGGTGAAACATTAAGCAGAATATGATAAGGAACTTTATGAAGGGAGGTGCCAGTTCAACATTCACACCTGTATGTATATTTCTGAGCTGATTAATTGGTTCTTTCAAGGAGAAGTATGACACCTGTATTCAAGGTATCTGTTGTTGCTCCTTAGGAGGCATACACAAGGGGCACATTAACAGTGTTGGGACCTTCTACTTCATGCAATGCGTAGGGGTTGCTGCTCCTATTCTGCCCTTTAAATCCAGGCCTAAAGGGATGAAGTTCAATAAGAAACACAATAAAATCCATCCTAATTTTTTTTCTCCTGTATTCAGCAATGGTCTCTGCTTCTTTGGGTTCGGAAACAGAATTTTTAAATTTTCCAACATAGTTTCTCTTACTCAACATCCCATACAGACTAAGCAATACCATATATGTGGTTTTCACATATTTTGGCAAAGCCTTCATATCTGGCCACAAAACTATATCTTGCAGGATTCTACCTGCACCTTTTACCCTAATGTACCATTTGCCATTGTCCCTTTGTTTTGTAAGTTGAAGATAATTAGAAATAAAAATCTCTTTTAAATATGTAATTAAAAATGAGCTGAGCTCTGTAACTTGCATTTAGCAAAGCATCCCTGATGTTTCGAATGATGTGGCCAACTTAATATAAATTAATTGCTAATTAGTTATGCAGAACATACATTTAATATGTTTTGGCTTGAAAGGGGTGTGGTTGCAACTCTACTGGTAAAAACTCCAGTTTTTCTTCATCTTCCTGCATGGCACACAGGTTAGCACCCATTAATATATACTACAGATTCACTTTGGAACCGATATTGCACTGTGCCATTCATTTTTCAAAGTGGCTCCTTAAAGGTGAGGTGTGACCACCTGAATGACAAGCAGCAGGCAAGTGATTTTTTTTTAAATGCATTTTCACTCTGTTCACCCCTTAAAGGGGTTGTTCACTTTTGAGTTAGGTTTTAGTAGGATGTGGAGAGTGATATTCTGAGACAATTTGCAATTGGTTTTCATTTTTTATTATTTGTGGTTTTTGAGTTGTTTAGATTTTTATTCAGCAGCTCTCTAGTTTGCAATTTCAGCAATTTGGTTGCTAGGGCCCGAATTACCTTAGCAACCATGCATTAATCTAAAAAAGACACTAGAATATGAAATGGGGAGAGACTGAATAGAAAGTTGAGTAATAAAAAGCAATAGTAATACCAATACATTTGTATCCTTACAGAGCATTTGTTTTTAGATGGGTCAGTGACCCACTTTTTAAAGAGTCGGAAGAAGACGGCAAATAATTAAAACACTATAGAAAATAAATAATGAAGGGCACATGAAAAGTTGCTTAGAATTGGCCATTCTAAAACATACTAAAAGTTAACTTAAAGATGAACCACCCCTTTAAAGGAGACATATTGTGTGAAAAACAAGAATATGCCAGTGTGTTATACTCTTTTAAAATAGAAGGAAAGTGCTAAAAAAATAAAAAAAGGATTGTTTTGGGCCGATTTATTGAACATTTTTACAAAAACCCTACTAGCCCCACCCATCCATGCCACCTCCAGGCTGTGTAGGGAAGCCGGCAGCACTCACCCCACTGCACTGTAGGATAGGAACCAATTAGCAGCTAGCCTGACCTGATAGGGAGCTGAAGCCTGTGTGTCTGCAGGGCTCTGATTGGCTATTCCTACTGTGCTTCTGCCAAGGACTGTTAGGACATGCCCACCCCTCATTTAAAACACAGACACAGTAGCAGATCTATGCAGAGCTCCAATTATTATAACAGTCAGACATAGCAACCAAGCTGAATAGCTTACTGGGACAGTAAATATATGGGGTAATTCTGAAAAAATCCAATTGTGCTGCACTAGAGTGTCCAGTTAAGTTGCATTATTGGTAAATACTGGTATTGGGGTCTAAAGTTCTACGTACTTGTTGGACTCTTTTTACTAAATCAGACACAACTAGCATTTTGGCTCATTTTACAAAAAAATACAAAAATACATGTTTCAGGGCAAATCTGCACATTAATGATACAGGTATAGGACCTGTTATCCTGAATGCTCAGGACCTGGGTTTTTCTGGATAAGGGATCTTTCCATGATTTGGATCACCATAGTTTAAATATTGCTTAAAAATCATATAAACATTAAATAAAGCCAATGGATTGTTTTGCCTCCAGTAAGGATTAAATATATCTTAGTTATAAGCTACTGTTTTATTATTAAAGAGAAAAAAGGAAATCATAATGAAAAATTTTAATTATTTTCCTAAAATGGAGTCTTTGGGAAAGAAAACACTTTAGCTTGTGTAGGTTCACTAGCTGCAGTTGTACTAAGGTGAAACCATTCCTCTTCACTTGGCAGCGTGTAGGTGTATTTGCGTGAGTTCTCACCTTTACACAAGTCCTAAGACAATGCCTGGAATTTGTGTGCATTCTGTTGATGTGAGATCACAAAGGGTGCAGTTTTTCCACCCGCTAAATGGGCCATACATGAAAGACATATGCCTATTGTTATGAGAGGGGTAGCTCTGATCACTCACTGTGATGCCTGTAGGGGAGAAGAACTTCCAACAAAGATGATGTTGTCAGAACAATTTATATAAAGCAGACAAAGAGCCAGAGCAATAGCACAAGGATTCACAGGCTTCCTATGTGTTTCCACATCTAACGAGCCCCACCTACAAATATAAGCATCATATAAACAGTACTGGCTAAATTATGTCTGGTTCTCATGCAGTTCTTTCCAGCTAATGTGGCCACAACCTACTGGTACACGTGCATCAGTCTACAACCCAAGGGGAAAACCTAAGACGTAAACATATAAATAAAGCAGGAATGTCATATTTGTAGCCTGTGTACTCCAACAGTCACTCAACCTTACAGAAATTAGTCTTTATTCTTTTATTGCTACATTTTACTAATAGTATATAATATATAATATATTATACTGTATGTATATATATATATATATATATATATATACTGTATATATATATATATATATATATATATATATATATAATCGCAAAAAGGGGATCAGCACTACTCATGTCTTAAAAATGAAACAGAATTTATTTAATAAAATAGCAGCAGACTGACGTTTCTGCTGACTCCTCAGCCTTTCTCAAAGTGATGAGGAAAGGTCTGTATATAACAGACAATTTGGAACTGGTGCACACGGTGAATGAGCATCCAATGCCTGTGTGCTGGTTCAAAGCAAGCATATTATACTCAAAAAAGGACTTAATACAGTGTCAAACTTAATAAAAATTTATTTTCAACGTTTCGGCTCCATCTCTTGAGCCGTCTTCAGGAATAAAAATCAAGTGTACAAACATACAAATTGAAATCCCTCAAAAGCCCGCCAAACAAAGTAGTGACGTGTACTGATGTATATATATTTATATTTGAGCTATTAATAAAATGTGGTGGTATATTTTAACTCTCTTGTGCAGACATTGCATACCAGTTAACCAAGTGAGACACATATTCAAGAGATGCGGCTGCTGTAAATATACTATTGAAGTTCTTATATGAAGAAAGGATGACTTAAATTAAGCCACTCTTGTTTTCAATCCTTATTTTTTAACACCTGAACTCCAATAAAACTTATGATCAACTCAACTCTCTATAGCAGTAGATTCCAAATTGTGGGGTGGGGGGCCTGGACAGCCCAGTCCAACCCTGAGTAGTGGCAGGGGGCTCAGACTGAAGGCCAGTTGGGGTGAGAATTGGGGTGAAAGCCTGAAAGTCCAGTTCAGGGTTGGACCTGCTCCCCTAGCTGCCACATAAAGACCTGCGCAGTATGTTTTGTGCATGTGCGCGCTGCATTTGAGCATATGCGCATTGGCGTCAGTGAGTTATTTATAAGGTTGGGAGGGGGCCCCCAGGGACTGCCAGTAGGGCCCTTGTTTTGCAGCCCGGTGGGCCCCCAAGGCTCCAGTTCGACCCTGGTCCAGTTTGAATGTTCCTGTTCTACTAGATATTCTTGAAACAATGCTAAATGACTGATACACCAATACTTTCCTATATCTTAAGGGGCCTGAACAAAGGCTCGTGCTTGAAGTGGGAGCTAGTGATATGTGGGTTGACCCGTGGGCAGGCTGAAATTTGGCCAACCATTGCGGGTTAGAGTTGGGCTCAGGTTAGACTGGGGAACTACACTCCTCTACTGCTCCTGAAGATTCCCTGTCGTGGAACCAGAGCTACGCACAGAGATAGCGTACAGAGTGAGATGATATGGGTGCAGGTCCTACAATGGCAACATTTTGCAAGTTAGGGTCAGGTTTGGATTGAGTTTTCCTGACCCATGAATCACTAGTGGGAGCCACATAGGCAAAGTTTATTGGTGATGGCAACTGAGCATTTCCTCAAGAACCCAATGCAAGAACTATAGAATTATGAAGAAATATTAATAATAAAGACCAGTTGAAACAAGTTTAAGCTCTGTAATGAACTTTCTTCTGAGTGTGGGTAATGAGAAGCAGATATTATATAATGTATGGAGAGACTGAACACACAGCTTCTTCTGCCCTAGTGTTAATCCTGCCCTGCCTGGATGGATTGGGAGCATGACCAAATATTTTCAGATTTCACAATTAAATGTTGAAAAGCATGATTGTGAATTTAATTGCACCCTGCCCTCTAAATATCCGCAATGCATTGATCCATGTACAGTATAATACATTTTATGCATGAAACTTGCAAGGTATACAGATGTAGACCTTTAATGCTCTACTCTGTGTGGTTACAAGGAGCACTAGAATGTGAGATGGGTAATGCACATATATTAGTATACCACATTGTTTGTGATACATGATTTATAGTCACAGTGTTTTAATGAGACTTTATTTTACTGTTTCTGTGCATATTTCACTTTATTAATGGTAAATTATTGCGTAAAAGTCAGACACTGAGATTTAAAGGATTTCCTTTCATATGTACATAGCATTTCCTGCTAACCGCGTCTTGTATCCACAAGGGGATAAACAAAATCAGCAAACGAACCATGTCTTATAACAGAGCTTCCCTACGCACAAAGAAACAGCAACAACAAAGACTCTTTGTTTGAAAAAAAAAAAAACCTGGCAATTCTATTGTTTTCAACATTCCAAAAAGGACAGACTGTAATTGAATTAAGCAGAAATGAAAAAGCAAGAAAAATAACAATACAAAGCAATTAAATCTTAAATCACAGAACAGTTTAAGCCGGTGTTTAAATAGTGGAAAGCAGCATGGTATTATCATATAACCTTTGCACAGGGGGTTTGTAGCCTTTAGGTCAGAACAGTGCCGGGCCAACGCGGGCAGGCGCCCTAGGCATCCTGGCCAGGCAAAGCGCCCAATACGCGAGTGCGCATGCGCGAAAAAACATGTGCATGCACAAAAAAAAGATACGCGCGCGTCGGGCAGAGCAGGGACCGTACTAGGGGATAGCAGAGGCAGAGAAGGAGCGTGCCTGGCGCCCCTCCAGCTTTGTGCCCTAGGCACATGCCTACTCTGCCTACCCCTAGTTCCGGCCCTGGGTCAGAACCTGGTCTGGGCTGGGATACAACTAGGGTTGTCACCTTTTCTATAAAAAAATACCATCCTTTTTATAAATTTATCTTTTTTCCCTATTAATAACATTGGGATCAACCATCATTTTTAACGGCCAGATGGCAACCCTAGATACAACATAGACCCTGGTATTTCAAGGACACAGAGGCCCAAACAGTGACCACCAGCCCAAAAAATAGGGACTGTCAATGGCATCTTGCAGCAGCTCCTCTGGAATTTGCCAGAACCCACAGCTTGCCAGTGTGGGCCTGTCAGAACCTCAAAAGGGGTTCCTTATACTGTTTAAAGTGGTTCTCTTTCTACAGTAGAAAATACATATTAAATGAAGGTACAACATTAATTTAGACCCAGACTAATTCTCAATCAAATTTTGGATCCAGAGCTGACCCAAATTTAAGAACCCCCCCCTCCATAATTTTATAAAGTGTCCTCTAGCTCCTACTGGGCAACAAAAGGAGAAATCAAATAAAACACCTGCCATATACAGACCAGTCATTTTGCCAGTATAGGTGTTCTACAAATGTTGCACATGGGACAGGAAAGTCTCAGCTTACCTGCTGTTAGAGCTCAGTATTGAGCTTTTGTCACCTACTTATCCCATCTCCCCCTCCAAACATGCATGTATAGGTAGGGCCGCCATCTTTTAACTTTTTTTATACTTGAACACAAGCATACACAGTACCAAATTTGGCCATGCCCTTGTGTGTGCTAATCAAATGATCAACTTAAAGGAAAACTATACCCCCAAAATGAATACTTAAGCAACAGATAGTTTATATCAAATTGAATGACATATTAAAGAATCTTACCAAACTGGAATATATATTTACATAAATATTGCCCTTTTACATCTCTTGCCTTGAACCACCATTTCGTGACTCTATCTGTGCTGCCTCAGAGATCACCTGACCAGAAATACTACAACACTAAGGGGCATGTTTACTAACATTGGAGATAAATATCTGGAGAGATTTCTGGAGATGTTGCCCATGGCAACCAATCAGCAATTAGATTTAAACAGCCAGCAAAGATCTGATTGGTTGCTATGGGCAACATCTCCAGAAATCTCTCCAAATATTTATCTCCAATGTTAGTAAACATGCCCCTAACTGTAACAGGAAGAAGTGAGGAAGCAAAAGGCAGAACTCTGTCTGTTAATTGGCTCATGTGACCTTACATGTGGTTTGTTTGTGTGCACAGTGAATCTTACGATCTCAGGGGGCGGCCCTTATTTTTTAAAATGGCAATTTTCTATTTATGATTACTCAATGGCACATACTATTAAAAAAGTATAATATTATGATAATGGTTCATTTACATGAAGCAGGGTTTTACAAATGAGCTGTTTTACTCAGTATCTTTTAATAGAGACCTACATTGTTTGGGGGGTATAGTTTTCCTTTAACAGGTATAGTTTGCTAGGACGAAAGGTTGAACTTGTAGGATGCATTTTCTTTCATTCACAACTATTATAATACAAACCCACCAATCATTTTTACTGAAAAGCAGCAGTGTAACTATAGGTGTAACTATAGGGGAAACAGACTCTGCAACTGCTGGGGAGCCCAGAGACTATAGGGGGCTCAGAGGGACTGATAAGTGCAATTCATGGAAAATGTCTTGTTCCCAAAGTTTAGGGACCCAATGATCTTGCTGTGGGCTCCAATAACTAGTCAGTACATAGTAGTTCATATAAAAAGTAAAAAATAATCAATGAATGTGCTAATCAGTCAGTTTATTGGGGGACAATGGAATTTACCTTATGTTTTTTCATTTATTGGGGACAATGGAGTTTGTCCTAAGTTAAACCTACCCACCTGCCTGGCCCTATCTCGCTGCTCTGCCCTGTCATTGCTTGAAGCAGAAGTTACTTATGTTGAGCATATGTAGCATCAAAATTCTTGGAGTTTGGTTTGGTGGTGAAGGCGCTACCCTGAAGTGCTGGGATGAAATACTGGGAAAGAGAGACAAACGACTGGAATCTGGAGCCTCAGAGACCATTGAAGGGAAGACACTGGTGCTGCGGAATGAGATCCTTCTAGTTCTGCAGTACATGGCCCAGGCATGGTCAGCTCTGACTACTGTCTGCAGGGCCCGTACACAGTCAGTGTTTCACTTCATCTGAGGCTCCAAGATGGACAGAATAAATCGGGCAGTTATGTACAAGGAGTCCCGCAAAGCTGGGAAAGGTGTTCCTAATATCCCCACCCCCCTGAGGAGTTTTCTCGTCTGTAACTGCATCCGCCAGACAATTACATGCAAAGATTGCAGCTCCATGTCCTGCTTTTTCCTGTTGCCTCTGGTGCATGCTAGGGTGGTACAAATGGGACTGCTCCTACCATTACAACTGGAATTCCCCTAGGTTTTACCTGGATGTTACAAAATTTGGGGAAAATTCAAGTGGTGAATTAGTTCCACCAGAAGTCGCTCTAGGAAAAGCCAAAGCTTCAATGGATGGTCGCTGTATTTCCCCATGGCTTTTTCAAGCAGCTGCTTATAGTTATGCCGGATTTGTACATAGGGTTACCACCTTTTCTGGAAAAAAATACCGGCCTTCCTTTATTTTTTTTCTTCACTATTAATAACATTGGCATCACGCATAATTTTTACGGGCCAGTAAAATAATGGCAAGGTGGCAACCCTATTTGTACACAGAGCTACGCGGTTGTACAAAACTTGATAATTATGCCTTTCTTCACACAGCAATACCTGGTCACGTACAGTGAATTGTTAAGTGTTTTTTTATACAGCATAATAAATAGGACCATAATGTTTCAGAAGTTTCAAAGGCAATAAACAAATAGATATATAAATGCAGGGTTGAGGAGATGTTACACCCACCCATTGAATAGAACAGCAGCGCAACAAGAGGGGGGCGGGCCCTGACGCAGGACGTGCAGCCGGGCCCCGCCCCCCTCCGTACACCTGGAAACAGCCGCAAATACAGCTGCATTTGCCTAAACACAGTGGTGCGCGAGCTGCCGGGGGGCCCTGAGGGGGTGCGGGCCCTGGCCCAATCGCACCCCCTGCTCCCCCGGTAGTTACACCACTGGAATAGAAGTTCAAGGTCCTTGTGCCTTTTTCCCTGCAGTTATTTCCAGTATTAGAAGGGATTATTTTCAATATACTGAAAGTGGACTGGGTAACAGTATAGAATCCTTTCTTGGCCTGTGATATGGAGCTGGAACCTTGAAATCAGGAGCACTGGGTTGCTTTAAGTTTCTCGACAGTTTGCACCAAGGTCTAAGAGAATAAGTAATTTTTCTTTCATTGGTGAATGTTCCATTTTCTTGCAATCATTCCTGTGCTTTATCAGTTTAGGACAAGCCTTTCAAGGGTAAACTGGATATCAAGGGATTAGACAAATGCTTGTTCTTAGGCTTGGGTCAAGAAATGATCTTGAAGGCCAGTCTAAAGCTGGCCATAGAAGCAAAGATCCGATCGTATGTACGGACTTCCCCATCTTCCGACCTGCCATTAACCATTGAGATCAAATAAACTAAAAAAGAACAGATCAGCCGATGTTCTGCCCCTGACAGCAATCATACGAAAGTTATGTCCGACCAAAGCTAGTCACAGTCTCCATCTGAAAATCATACGATCTGCAATACATGCAGAAATATTACCTGCAGCAGACAGAAATCTTTTAACCTGTCCGATCGACCAAACGACCTCCGCCAGACGAAAAATGTCGGGACTCTCCACACACGGTCCGAAAATCGTACGAATCCTCGATTCGTATAATCTGATCTTTGCGTCTATGGCCAGCTTAACTCTGCTTTTCTTTGTTAATTGAGGTCATCCATGGCCTACTTGTGCTTGTTAAGTGCAGATACCTGCAAAGCTTATTAATTGGTTCTAAAGGTCTGTACAGTTTACTGACTAAAATAAACACTTAGCATAATAATACCCTTCCATCGTGAGCTTGTATTAATATGGAAGGATGTGACCCGAGGTGGCATAACTATGTTCAGTAATGGAACACATAGAATATTCCAGTTGTGTCACCACATGTAATTAAAAGCTCCATAGGAGGGTGAAAATAGTGCTCATAAATGCTCCCTATTAATATGAATGGCAGTTGCCTGGAATCGTGGGTGCACTTACATGTCAAGCTATAGTTGCTCTTGTACACTGACTGCCACATTTCCAATTGTCATGCAATTGCAGGCGACTGCAGTTCACATCATTCTGATGTTTTTGATGCCCACGCACACAGCTTTCATTGGCCTGGGGTTCAAAGCACTATGTGTGCCATTGTCTATACAGTTTCTACAGTGTAAAAAAAGCAACTGGGTTCCAAATATAATGCCTACAGAATACAATTTATATACACTTAGAACATACTATAAATAATTATAATATACTTTTTGTTTCACATGTATTATTATTGAAGCCTCAACTCTACATAAGTAAAAAGCAGCAAAGGTTGAACAAGGGGCATTAGAGGAGCATTTTTATTCAATCTAGCATTTAGCAAACCAGACATTTCCCTAGCTACAGAGGTGTTTCTCCTCCTAACTCAAAAGGTAACATCAAAAGGAGACTATAGTTAAAATACAAGCAGCTCAGATATCAAACGAAATATAAAGAATAGAGAATTTTGTTACACTGGCAAATGGATACTGTATGTTTTATATGACTTGGCTTTGGAAGAATACCTCCTTGGCTTACTATAACTCTTCTAGTAGCAAATGAGACACGTGAGTTAGTAATGTGCAGGTCAGGGAAAGCTCAACCCTTTTGTCAACCCGCACATCACGGAGTTTTGTGGATTTTTCCCCTTATTATACCTATGTTTATTTTTTCTCTTATTATATACTTTATATTCTCTTTGTTTTTCTCATTTTTGTTTTGCAGTTTTCTATTCCCTTTTCTTGGTTTTCTATGGTTTTGTTACATTTTCCCGTCATGTTATCCTATGACCTGGTGTCCCTATCAAATGTTCTCTTTCCTTATATTATTTATAATATGATTATACTTCCTCTTACCTTGCTTTTACTTTCCTATGTTATCCCATAAGCTTCGCTGCTCTCAGTCTGCCTCCTCCATGCCCCATTTCCATTCTGCTTGCATGCAGTCATGTGCAGCTAGGGTATTTTACTGGCCTGGCCGGTAAAAATGATGGCTGATCCCAATGTTATTAATAGGGAAAAAAGATAAATATATAGGAAGGCTGGTACTTTTTTCCAGAAAAGGTGACAACCCTACATGCAGCAGAGCAGAGATCTTCCCAAATACAGAAAAAGCAGGTATTTTCAGGCTGACCTCCAGTACGTGTGACTGCACGCAAGCAGAATCGCTTCAAATGAATGGATATGGGGCATGGAACAGATCTGCTTCTTTCAGCCTGAAAAAAAACACACAGGCTGAGAGCAGCTGGAGCTAAAACTGACTTAAGGAAAAGGATAAGGAAACAAACAATTGAAGGTACCTACAGTGTCGGACTGGGATGCCAGGGGCCCACCAGAAAACCCAAGACCATGGGCCCACTTTACAAACTATTATTCCTCCTCTCCTTACTAAACCTCTTTTTTCTCCTAGGCTTTTATATTTACTAACTAAATTCTTCCATTATTATGCAGTATATTAGTATTTTTCCCATAAAGAAATAGGGCATGACCTTGAAATAGACTAAAGGGTTAGAAGCAGGAGGGCCCACTGACACCTGGGCCCACCGGGAGTTTTCCTGGTATCCCTGTGGGCCAGTCCGACACTGGGTACCTACCTACTTCAGAAGGGACTACAACTATGGCCTGGTATATATAAATTATAAGGTGAATTCTGGGTAGTGTAATGTATATAGAAAGGCAAGAATGAGCCAATGGCACTTTGTATCAGAGCTGCCTACCCTGCAGCCTTTAACAAACTACTAAAGGATATTGAGGGATGCTATTAGTTGCATTTCAACCATAGCTGTAAGACTGCACGTTGGATAACATTGCATTATGTAATAGACAGGCAGAACTTAAGCCTTTGACTCACATCTACCATGGGCTGTTTTTATGCAAAACAAAATCATATAAAGAAAAGCTATAAACCAGTGTGCTGATAGCGTCAGTGTAGCCCACACAGCCTTGCTGAGAGATGTCGGTGGGTGGACCACAGAGCTGAACTTTAAAAGGAATATTTGAAGCATTTATATGATGATCCTGTTATTACATGTTCTGGCAATAACCCCATCATAGAATACTCTCAATGAGCCGATTCAGAGATCTAGCGAATAATAATGCTTACAGCACTGAACACACATTTTTACAAGGTGACACATTACCTCCTGTTTTTAACCAAGTGACATGCTCTTCACATTCCATAGAACACACAACCCCAGCAAAAGATTTTCAAGTCTGAACAGAGTAAAATATTGCCCTTGATAAGGGACTCATAGTTGTCCAGGCAGTTATGAGTTATGAAACTCAATAATGTATCTGTGTTTGCCCCAGTATTGATGGCATGTCATGATCCTTGTACTGAGGGCTGAACAAGAAGATCACACAGGAACAGCATTGGGAAGATGCAGAATCACTTCCAGGACAATCAACATTGACGATTTACTATCCCGATCCCGACTGACTGCAACCCAAGAGTCATGTGACTGTCTGCTGAAGCCACTTCTCCAAGGATCCCAATGTTATTAATAGGGGAAAAAAGATAAATATATAGGAAGGCCGGTATTTTTGTTCCGGAAAAGGTGGCAACACTATCCAACATACAGAATAATGATCAAAGAATTCTGCCAAAAATGATCAAATACCCCAACCATATCACTGTGTAATGACATCTCTACAGAGGCCAGTGCTCACAGGACAGAATTAGGTTTCACTCAGTCGCTACTCATATACTGTTGTTCCTGAGGCTCCTCTGGAGAGAAATCAGGCAAGTTATTCAGAGCTTACATAAAACAGCACAGGCTGGGGTAACCATGGACTCATCTATGTATAAGATGGAAAGGCTTCATCCATGAAGTTTTATAGAGGTCGGCTTTAGCCAGTGCTACACTGGGCAAACAGCAATCGGAAGAATGTGCCGGTGGATCACAATGTGGTTTTATTGACAAAAAATGCCAGGGCACAACAAACATTTGAGGAAGACAAACGTCCTTACTAGTGAATCATGGGAAGAAACAGTCACACAGACCAGAACTCCATTGCTGACAATAGGAAATGTTTTAAAGCGCCAGCAATGGGGATTCTCCTCTTAAATTGGGATTTTGTTTGCAGGAATAAACCATCACATCATGATTCCCGTAACCAGCAATGGGGGTGATTTTGGGTGTTTGATGCTGCAATTTCAGCAGGAAGAAACATGTATGGTTGCCACCTGGCAGGGGGTTTGTAAAACACTTGCCAGGGCTGGTATTACAAATGTACCAAGAATCTACTAGAACCCTTTTAGTTCCAAACTTGGCCACCACTTAAACCTCATCTTACCCATGGTCTTCCGTGTTCTTCTAAGAATCCCCAAATGGCCGGTCCAATACCTCAGTGCTCCATCCCCTTACATAACCTCCCATTTATGTCACTACCCCTCCCTCTTGCATCACTGCCTGCCCACCACAGCCCAGTCTGAATAATCCTTTTAAAGGAAAATTATACTCCCAAAATTAATACTTATGCAACAAGACCTACATTGTTCAGGGGGTATAGTTTTCCTTTAAGAAGGCGACAACCCCTAGAAACATGGCCTGGTAAAATTGTTAGAAATGACCAGGTGTGTAACCTTGGGTATAAGGAACACAGGGACCAAACAGCTCCAGATTGAGATTTAAAATAGGCCCTGACATTTCAACTACAAAGAGGTCCAAACAGCCCCAATAAAATATGACTGTCTATGGCATCTTACAGCAGCCCCTCTGGCATCTGCCAGAATCCACAGATTGCCAGTCCGGGCCTCTATTTATTTAACTTAACTTTGCAAAACATCTCAAAAGTGTTTATCTAGACCACAGATATGGAGGGCCTGACTTACTGTTAGTGATTAATATAACAGCAGTTTTGACATCAGATACCATTCCTTCACAGTGTACTGGAGCTTACCTTTAGAAAACACAATGCTTCTCCACCACTTGGCTGCCACGTCCTGATTTGCTTAAGGTGTGCTTATTCTGTTTACAAGTAAGAAAATAAGATTCCAAAACATATCTTTGTTACTGATGGGAAATTTTAATAGTGGGGCATATTTTCAAAGAGTGAAAATAGAGTTCACCCTAGTTCAAGAGAAGAGGCCTTCAGAGCTCTTGATTCACTTTGTATGATTGTTAGGGGCATATTTATCACAGAACAGAGATATCTTTATTTTTACACCCTGTAAACTATGCTTCTTTAACTTCTATAAAAGTGACTAAAGAGCAGTGAACTTTGCTACGCTCTAGTTTCGCTTTCATATGTATTGCCTTGTATACAGAATAATTCCATAATAATCTATTCTTCCTGAACCATAGTAACAAGACAACAGAAACTGCACTATTTTTATCCATACTAACTAAATAATTAGTTTAGAAAATCACCCCATGTGCCATTAGCCTAAGAGGCATAGCTATCAATGGGTGAAAATACAGATCACCACAGTTTGCTATAAGTGACCTCTGTAGCTCACTGTCCACATGTTATGGTTCGTGCGCGCACATATGCACGCATGCAGGGTCGGACTGGACACTGGGGGCCCATCAGGTTACAAACCCGGGGGGTCTGTGCGCATGCGCGAAAGGCAGGGTATGACGTGCATGCATGAAAGGCGGGATATGGCATGCATGCACGAATGGCAGCATGCAGGGTGCAAGTGCGAAAATCTTTTTTTGGGGAGACCTGGCACATCTGGGTCTGGGCCAGGGCCCACAGGGTTTTTTCCTGGTGTCCTGCTGGCCCAATCCGACCCTGGTGGGGTTAGCTGACCGGGTTGCCTAGGGCGCCTGGTCAGCTTGGCCTGGCCCTGCCTAAAATCCTATAAAAGTAGAATGACAACTGTGAAATTAACCTCTGTTGAAATGTGGTGAGCTCTGTTTTCATCCTTTTGATAGATATACCCCTAAAGACGACCTTGCACTGACCAGCTAGGTTAGAAACCTGGACCCGTTGCCTATGTTTTACCAGTGAAAAACTGCCACCTAATTTGACCCGCAGCAACTTTATGCGCAGCCAATCATGAAGCCCAACTTAAGGGGGAACTTTTGCCAAAATTAATTTTAGCTACACCTTATTGAAATAAGGACATTTGTAAGAACTATCGATTATAAATCCTGCATTGTTTCGGAGATAATGAATTTAAAGGGGTGATTCACCTTTGAGGTAACTTTTAGTATGTTATAGAATGTCCAATCACTAGCAACTGTGTAGTTGGTCTTAATTATTTATATTTTATAGTTTCTTCGTTATTTGTCTTGCTCGTTTTAACTTTTCCAGCTTTCAAATGGGGGTCACTGACCCCATCTAAAAAACAAATGCTCTGTAAGGCTACAAATGTATTGTTACTGCTTTTAATTACTCATCTTTTTATTCAAGTCCTCTCCTGTTCATATTCCAGTCTGTTATTCAAATCAATGCGTGGTTGCTGGGGTAATTTGGACAACCAGATTGCTGAAATTGTAAACTGGAGAGCTGCTGAATAAAAAGCTAAATAACTCGACACCCACAAATAATAAAAAATGAAAAACAATGGCAAATTATCTCAGAATATCACCCTCTACGTCATACTAAAAGTTAATTTAAAGGTGAACAACCGCTTTAAAAAGAAGTGCCTGTATTTGCACATATTCACACAAGTGCAGGTTTGCTGTACTGCTTTTTATTCTCATGAGGCCATGGGCAGACACTTTTTTCCCCGAGGTGAAAATGACAAAATGCATAGCTAAAGTCATATGCGTGTCAGCTGATACCCTCAATTGTTCCTTGAGACTTTTGGTTTGCGTGGGGATATTTCAAGGATATTCAAGGAGCATCCTATAGCATTAGGCCTAGATCAGAAGACACTGGGTATCAGCAGAGCGCTCATCTGTGGACACACACACACCTGCCCCTATGCTACAATATAGTGACTGTGTGTTGTTTTCTTCTTGTCAGAGCGAGATATATCACATAGGGCACGTGTGTGGCCCTGGCTTTAGATTGCTATTGTCACCACACTATTAATGAATGAGTGTGATTTATTATTTCAGACTACATATATTAAGGAGAGGCAATTACTGTATATATCTACCAATATGCAGGGGAAGAACGTTGCTGCCAGTTTTACTGGAAATAAAAGCAGCACGCTGCTTGCCAGATGGTAATTAATAATAATAAAAAAAAGATATTGTAGTGTTCTGACTTCCAATTCTAATGGCAGGAATAAAGTAATTTTCCCTGGGAGGGAATCTCACGGCCGCCCCAGTTAAGACTTGGAATGAGCTGGAGAGAGAGAAGGGGCTGCATTTTGTCCCCCAATTCAGACACGCTGACTAACTGGATTAGGCCACCTGTCACCCATATGCCGTTTAAACATCTCAACTTTCAGGAGGCAGAGGCTGAGAGGATAATCGCCCTTATGTCTGCTCCTCCAGCCTTTTCTATACAGACTCCTGCCCCTCCTCCCTAGCCCTCCCAAGGGGCACTCACAAAAAGAGATTATTCCCCCTTGTCCTGACACAAACTGGCTTGCAGTCTTGTAACCCTTTGGGGCCCAGCAGTGTTAATTCCTGTTGTATCCAATGCTCAAATATACAAGGTTTTCTTTTACTTGTACACGTGTGGAACCTATTATCCAGAATATCAAGACCTGGGGTTTTCCAGATAATGGATCCTTCTGTTATTTGGATCTTCATACCTTAAGTCTACTTGAAAATCATGTAAACATTATATAAACCCAACAGGCTGGTTTTGCTTTCAATAAGGATTAATTATATCTTAGTTGGGATCAAGTACAAGGTACTGTTTTATTATTACAGAGAAAAAGGAAATCATTATTAAAAAATTTAGATAAAATGGAGTCTATGGGAGACGGCCTTAATTCAGAGCTTTCTGGATAACAGGTTTCTGGATAATGGGTCCCATACCTGTACAGTCGGGGGGGGGACAGGGGGGAGAGTTGTGGGGGGCCCGAGGGTAAGTGGGGCCCTGCCAAGCCACACATACTTGATTAGCCAGGCCCCCCATGTTTCTGAGAGCTGCTGACTTCGGGAAGGTATGGACGTTTAAGGGGCCCTGCCACCAATTTTATTTCTCATGTGGGGGCCCTGGCCACCAATTTTATTTCTCATGTGGGGTCCTAGCCACCAGTATTTTTTAATGGGGGGGCCCTGGCCACAAATGTTTTTTTATGGGGGGCCCTGACCACCAATATCTTTTTATTTTTTATTAACATGTGTTAATCCTAGCCACCAATATTTTTTTTGTTTTTTTACTGTGTGGTGTGGGGTGGGGAGGGCAGACCTGTGGGGCCCCTATACCTCCTGGGCCCCCCTGCAGCCGCAGGCTCTGCTTCCTCTATAGTTACACCCCTGCTGTACAGATCTCACAACGTTTCTGTGCGGATACTGTTACACACGTTGTTGAATAGAAGCAGTCACTAAGACTAACCTCTGTGTATATGATTCATTATGTCATAAATTCAATTCCAGATGCCTATATAGACTGCAACGGTTCTTTTAATAGTTGGACACTTTTAGAATCTTTGGGAAAAATCGGGTTTTATTAGGCTGAGGCTACATTTATGTCTTAATTGCCCACTGTGGTCCTTTTGAAAGAGTTACATCTAGTTAGGAACTAGCAACAGGGTGCCGAGTTAGTTAAAGGGAAAACGAAACCCTTAAAATGAATATTGCTAAAAGTGCCATATTTTATACACTGAATTTATTGCACGAGGCTAAAGTTTCAGCTTGTCAATAGCAGCAATGATCCAGGACTTCAAACTTGTCACAGGGGGTCACCATCTTGGAAAGTGTCTGTGACACTCACATGCTCAGTGGGCTCTGAGCAGCTGTTGAGAAGCTAAGCTTAGGGGTCGTCGCAAATTAGAAAATAATGTTGGTCTGTAATATAAGCTGATGCTACAGGACTGATTATTATATTCTGATGCTAATTGCACTGGTTTCTGTGCTGCCATGTAGTAATTATCTGTATTAATTACTAATCAGTCTTATATTGTGACATTTATATTCTATGAGTACTGTATATTGTGAGTGGGTCCCTAAGCTCAGTAAGTGACAGCAGCACAGAGCATGTGCAGTGAATCCGCAGAAAAGAAGATGGGGAGCTACTGGGGCATCTTTGTACAGAAGCCTAAAACATGATGTACAACATTTCTAGCTACTTCTTTGGTTAGACTTTAGTTCTCCTTTAAGTGCAGAGTTAAGACTTCCCATAGGGCCTGTCTGTGGTTCCCGCTAATTCCTTCTAAGTGTACAAATACAACATATGATATTTTTTTTAAAAAACTATTTGCATAGAGAGGTGGCAGAGTGCATTATAGGGTTGAATCACGACTGCAAGTGTAACTGTGTTTTTTTCCAGATGTCCAGTGTTTTTGCAGTCACCTGGCAGGCAGGTGAAAAAAAGTAAAAAGTTTGAACTTGATGGACGTGTGTCTTTTTTCAACTGACCAAGTTGTGGCCCATGCATCAAAATGAATACAATTGCTGCAAATTGCAAAGTTTGATTGGCGTCATTTCTGCAGGTCTACCTGAGATGTGTGTGCACCCAATCCTTTAGATGCACCTATTGAGGCAGGGTACTGTGGGAACCCTGGAGCTATCACCTGGTTTGGAAGTGGCAGTAGCTGCAGGGTTGCTTCACATAAATTAATAGGTGCAGCAGTGTTAAAGTCAGAAGGGGCAGTAGCAAGGCAGTGGTGGCAAGTGCAACTATAAAGAAGTGCACTCATCTGCACGACAATGGAGATATTTGCAAAAACTTAACTGCACTTGTGGTCATAAATGTGGTGCTATGTTCAAATTCTCTGTGCACTTTGCTGTGGGTTTGCATGAATGTGTGGCATAGAGGGAATGTTGAATTATGCACCCGCTTACCTACTCTGTGCATTTACCAAGCACTTCCCAACAAGACCAATCACAAAAATGTAGCAAGTTTCTCCCCAAAAGTTTTTTTTTTAAAACTAGAGCACCCTGGATAGTGGTCCCTGATATTCTCAAATTCCCCCTAATCTGGCCACTCTCCTATAAGCTTGCTGAATCAGCCTATGTACAACCACCGTTACTATTAAATGCAGCCCATTATGTGCAGTGCTGATATCACCTGTATTACATAGTAAACTTATCAATATATATGTGGGCCCCATATCAAGAAACATTTAAATATTATTTAAACCCAATAGGATTGTTTTGCTCTAATGGGAATTAGTTATTTCTACTGTGATTAAGTACAAAGTACTGTTTTATTTAGGGATGCACCGATGATTCAGTTCAGGATTCAGCCTTTTTAGCAGAATTCAGATTCCACCGAATCCTTGTGCCTGTTTGAACCCTAATTTGCATATAATTTGCATATGCAAATAAGGGGCAGAGAGGGAAATTTCATGACTTTTCTTCACAAAACAAAGTAAATTTTTTCCAGTTTTTCCTTTCCCACCCCTAATTTGCATATGCAAAATAGGATTCAGATTTAGTATTGTATTCGGCTTAAACATTCACAACGGATTCGGTATTCAGCCAAATCCCAAATAGTTTTATTATAAGAAGAAAAAGGAAATCATTTTTAAAAATTTTAATTATTTGAAAAAAACTGGAGACTATGGGAGATGGCCTTTCTGTAATTCAGAGTTTTCTGGATAACAGGTTGCTGGATAATGGATCCCATACCTGCACGTGTGTGTCTATATGATTGCTATGAGCGGCATCTATACATATTCAGTTATCCGGAAACCGGTTATCCAGAAAGCTACAAATTACGGGAAGCCCGTCTCCATTATATCCAAATGATTCTAATTTTTAAAAATGATTTCCTTTTTCTCTGTAATAATAAAACAGTACCTTAGTAAATCCAAACTAAAACATAATGAATCATTATTACAGGCAAATATTGAGTTTATTTAATATTTCAATTATTTTTTTTAGCAGACTTAAGGTATGAATATTCAAATTACAGAAAGATCCAGAAACCCCAGGTCAAAAGCATTCTGGAAAACAGGGCCCATCCCTGTAATGGTAAATAAAGATTGCTGCAAATAAATGCTTATCTGCAGTCTCATAAATTTCAGCTAGAGGGAGCCATCTTCAAATGGGATCTATAGAAAAATACTTGTAGTACCACAGGCTTAATCTTCATTTACATAGTAAAAGTAAGTTAGGTTGAAAAAAAGACACAAGTCCATTAAATTCGACATTTTAAATCTATATATAACATGCCTAACTGTCAGTTGATCCAGAGGTAGGCAAAACACCCCATCTGAAGCCTCTCCAATTTGCCTCAGAGGTGGAAAAATTCCTTCCTGACTACAAAATGGCAATTGGACTAGTCCCTGGATCAACTTGTACTATGAGCTATTTTCCATAACCCTGTATTCCCTCACTTGCTGAAAAGCCGTCCAACCCTTTCTAAATGCAATCTAATGTATCAGCCAACCCCTTCTTAAAGCTATCTAATGTATCACCCAACCCCTTCTTAAAGATATCTAATGTATCACCCAACCCCTTCTTAAAGCTATCTAATGTATTAGCCAACCCCTTCTTAAAATTATCTAATGTATCAGCCAACCCCTTCTTAAAGCTATCTAATGTATTAGCCAACCCCTTCTTAAAGTTATCTAATGTATCAGCCAATCCCTTCTTAAAGCTATCTAATGTATCAGCCAACCCCTTCTTAAAGCTATCTAATGTATCAGCCAATCCCTTCTTAAAGCTATCTAATGTATCAGCCAACCCCTTCTTAAAGTTATCTAATGTATCAGCCAATCCCTTCTTAAAGCTATGTAATGTATCAGCCAACCCCTTCTTAAAGCTATCTAATGTATCAGCCAATCCCTTTTTAAAGCTATCTAATGTATCAGCCAATCCCTTCTTAAAGCTATCTAATGTATCAGCCAACCCCTTCTTAAAGCTATCTAATGTATCAGCCAACCCCTTCTTAAAGCTATCTAATGTATCAGCCAACCCCTTCTTAAAGCTATCTAATGTATCAGCCAATCCCTTTTTAAAGCTATCTAATGTATCAGCCAATCCCTTCTTAAAGCTATCTAATGTATCAGCCAACCCCTTCTTAAAGTTATCTAATGTATCAGCCAACCCCTTCTTAAAGCTATCTAATGTATCAACCAACCCCTTCTTAAAGCTATCTAATGTATCAGCCTGTACGACTGATTCAGGGAGAGAATTCCACATCTTCACAGCTCTCACTGTAAAAACCCCCTTAGAATATTTAGGCAGAACCTCTTTTCTTCTAATCGGAATGGGTGACCTTGTGTCAGCTGGAAAGACCTACTGGTAAATAAAGCATTAGAGAGATTATTATATGACCCCCTTATATATTTATACATAGTTATAATATCTCCCCTTAAGCACCTCTACTGAAGCGTGAACAATTTGCCCAGTCTTTCCTCATACAGTAGATGAGATTTTCCATATCCTAACTCCCTCCTGCAAATCTATGCCCCTTTTAATACAGCTCAAGACCTTATTTGCCCTTGATGCTGCTGACTGGCATTGCTTGCTACAGCCAAGTTTATCATCTACAAGGACTCCAAGGTCCTTTTCCATAATGGATTTGCCTAGTGCAGTCCCATTAAGGGTATAAGTGGCTTGGATATTTTTACATTTCAGCTGCATGACTTTACATTTATCACCATTTCAGCTCATTATTCAATACAGTCCATTTACAAAGACTGACATTTGAAGTTGTTGAAATATGCCAGGTGTTTCATTAACAAAATGCTGGGACCACATTGCATGCCATTGCCTCCCCCGACTATATCCCTTAACATTCTATTATAACCATATATAAATACCACAATGTGACTTCTGAGTACACAATAAATGACCTGGTGGGGGCAACAGAGAGTACAATGCACCTGGTCCACAACACTATGTGATATCCCGGAAGTAGAAGAGACACAGGTGCCCCGTCAGCTTACACAATTGAACCCACACAGCATTAACAGAGAACTAAAGTTTAACTAAAGAAGTAGCTAGAAATGTTGTACATTATGTTTTCTGCTTCTGTACCAGCCCAAGGCAACCACAACCCTTTAGCAGTAAAGATCTGTGTCTCCAAAGATGCCCCAGTAGCTTCCCGTCTTCTTTTCTGCTGATTCACTGCACATGCTCTGTGCTGCTGTCACTTACTGAGCTTAGGGACCCACTCACAATATACAGTACTCATAGAATAGAAATGTCACAATATAAGGCTGATTAGTAATTAATGACACATGGCATCTCAGAAACCAGAAGAATTAGCATCAGAATTTAATAATAATCAGACCTGTATGATCAGCTTATGACACACAAACCTCATTTTCTGCTTTTTTAATTTGCAACGACCCCTAAGCTTCGCTTCTCAACAGCCACTCAGAGCCCACTGAGCATGTGCAGTGTCACGGACACTCCTAACAAAATCCAAGATGGGAAACTCCTGTGACACCTTTGAAGAACTGGATTATTACTACTAATTACTATTATAGAGATGTTGAACCTTTCGGCTGGTTCAGTAAGTTCAATATATAAATTAAGGTATTAATAGCCATATTTGTTTTTAGGGTTTAGTTCTTCTTTAATGCTAAAAAAGCACAGAGAGAACCTACACCGCCTCAGCATGAAGCTTTAATCTCTTTTTTTAACATAGAATATTTAGAATATACTGTATGAAACAATTCCCTTTTCCTACGTTCATTTCCATTGATATCAGAAAAGCCACGAGAGAGAGAGAGAGAGAAAGACTAAGTGTAAGGATGAATAGTTATGCTGTGAGGCAGAAATGTTCAATTTATTTATATTTTTATTATTCAAAACAGTCAATTTACAAAGATAACAAAAGACTGACAAAATAAACTGCATTTGTTACAAAATCATTTCATTTCTTCACAGTGATTATATAAGGTCCAGTTACTTTGTTACACCACTATTTTTAATATAAACGTCACATAACAGAGGTAGCCAGAAGAGGTTCTAAAAGACTTGCCCTATTCCTTATGCACATTGTCCCCCTGATACAATACAGTATGTCCTAAGCTGGGAGTCAAGTTGAAGAGGATCATTTCTTTAATTACCATTGCAGTGCTCCCCCCTTGTACTTTTGTTATTCTGAAGGAAGTAGACAATCCCTTTCCTATACTGGTGCTCATAGGGCTTTAAAATCGATTTGGTTGTCTTGGAGATCTCTCCCCTATAATTTACAGCAGGGGCAGATCAGACTGAAAAATCAATCGAATGGTCATTTTTTCCCCTGTTGGTATTTTAGCAGAGTTATTTAGCAGGGAAGAATGGCAAATACTTATGTGTTAGTAGCAGCTTACTTACATTGAGCTACAGGTATGGGAACAGTTATCCAGAAACATCTACAAACCTCCAAATTACGGAAAGGCCATCTCCCATATACTCCATTTTATCAAAATTTTTTAAGAAATTGTGTCTTTTTTCTCTGGAATAATAAAACAGTAGCTTGTACTTGATCCCGACAAAGATAGAATTAATCCTTATTGGAAGTAAAACCAGCCCTTTGGGTTTATTTAAAGGAAAACTATACCCCTCAAACAATGTAGGTCTCTATAAAAAGATATCGCATAAAACAGCTCATACGTCAAACCCTGCTTCATGTAGATTTTCATAATAATAAACTTTTTAATAGTATGTGCATTTGGGTAATCATAAATAGAAAACTGTCATTTTAAAAAAATAAGGGCCGCCCTCTGGGATCGTAGGATTCTTGGCGCACACAAACAAACCATACTTGTTAGGTCACATGAGCCAATGAACAGACCGAGTTCTGTCTTCTGCTTCAACACTTCTTCCTGTTACAGTTAGAGTAATAGTATTTCTGGTCAGGTGATCTCCGAAACAGCACACAGACCAACACAAAATGGTGGTTCAAAGCAAGAGATGTAAAAGGGCAAGATTTAATTAAATATATAGATCAGTCTGGGAAGATTCATTAATATGCCACTTAAATTGATATAAACTGTTGCTCAAATATTCATTTTGGGGGTATAGGTTTCCTTTAATGTTTATGTGTCCAAACTATGGAAATATCCCTTATACGGAAAACTGCAGGTCTCGAGCATTCTGGATAACAGATTCCATACCTGTATTAGTATAATGCCTTGAAATACGCAGAAGCAGGTTAGGGGGCTTTGAACCTTTTTGTGTTTGTTCGTAGGCACACATAGGGTTGGCTTGGTTGCTTAGACCCAGCATTTTGTTACTTTTGTTATGCAGGCTGAGAGAAACAGATCCGTTCCCTATGTGAAAGTAGGCATTTTCGGGACGAGCTCCGCGCTGCGTGCCTGCATGCAAAGTGGAAGTTGTACTTTTCACTACACATGAATGGAGCTGGGGAAGGGGTAGCGGATCTGCTTCTCCCTGGCTCTAAAACTTGCTATACCATCAGTTTTAAGGCTTTTAAAAACAATAAAAGATAAAAACAAATAACAAATTCCATTTATTTCTGTTGGATATGTTCCCTATTCTAAATATGGGGCAATCCCTTTGCATTAGAATTCCTGCTCTTCATATGGTATATTCTCCTCCACTGGCTAGGGTATGTGTCATGCAAGGATATAGAAGATGATTATTGCCATCCTCTTACCTCTTTACAGGGGTGAAAGTGGGAACTGTACAGTAGAATTTAATGTGGCCCATGAATTGTTAGATCTAATAATAACAAGACTGTACTGGGTTATGGAACAGTCACCCAACTGCCCTGTTCTATGGACCTCCCAGAATTCCTGGTGCTTAACATCTGATCATTAGAGAACAGAAAAGGGAGTGCAGTCTAGCGAGTGTGACTTTAGGCACATATAGGGGATTACTAACATAGCAATTCACTAACAGGGAAACTGGTTCGTAGGTGCAGAAGTAGTAGAAATACCAACCAAAAAACCCATCCCAGAGCATTCCAGACCCTAATTGGCTGAAACCATGTCGCCAGGGACTTCCTAGTTGCCGTGGTATTGTACCAGTTGGAGCAACGCTGCAGGGCCACCTCCCAGCTTCCCATAGACCGCTCATACTCTTTCCACTTAGCCTGGGGTTCAAATTCACATTGAGTCGTCCTCAGTTTCTTTAGCTCGTCTTTAGTGGACCATAAACCTTTAGTGTAAAGAGAGAGCAGTCAGTTGTGTCATTTATTTTCCCTTTAAAGGGGAGGGGCATACTTTTTTTTTTTAAAGGAAATTATGTTAAAATTATATGCAATTTACTTGCACTAATTATGTTCTCTTTGAAGAGATAGAAAAGAATGAGGCAGAAACAGTGATGGGCACCTTGTATACTCCGGTACAAATAATTATGGGCAACGTGGGAGGGGGTAACATTGTGGGTCCTTAATGTGCTTACTCCCCCCCCCCCAAGGTAGCCTACAGCTGCAGGCACAATCTGGAGGACCTCAGGGTGGCCATCACTGACCAAAAACATTCTTTTATATTTTAACATATCAAAATATATAAACTGTATGAATAAGAGCTTCCTTTGCCCCAACAACACCCCAGTATTAGGCTATTGTCAAATGACAATGTTTTTAGATATAACAAATACATACCTACAGCCATACCAGCAAGGAAAGCAGCTCCCAGAGAAGACATGTCTGTGTGTTTGGGTTTGTCGATAGTTTGACCAAGTAAATCCGCTGTCATCTGCATGATGAAGTTGTTATTACTGACTCCCCCATCTGCCCTATAAAAGACGACAATGGAAGCTGCTGAAATTGGGAACATTGACTGATGTTTGCAGGAGTTGAACAACCTCAGTGCTAATATCGCAAAATACAAGGGAAAATATATCCCATATATAATCCATTACATCTCAGGCCTGTCGAATACATTAAATAGTGTTATTCTGGTAAATATTGGTTTGGAAGACTGCTGAAAATGTTTCCTACATTGATGTGACCATATAATAGCAAGAATCATAAGGCTATATAAACATGCTACTTTTTAAATGCGTTTGCCTTGTGCTGTGATTCTATGGGGCAGATTTACTAAAGGGCAAAGTGGGTGTTGCTAGCAAAAATTCGCCAGAAATCTCATCCGCAGAGACATCGGCAATTTACTAACAGTGTAGAGGACAAGATGAAGCTACAGTACATCCTCCTCAATCTTATGTCAGTGACATCATGTCCTGTATGCCGGAAACTCATAAAAGTTCTAAAAAAAACCAAAAAACACATTCACATTTTAAAGCGCGATTGCCTTCCAAAGTTCTAACTATTAAAAATTTTTGTGTTCACAATTTTTATTTACAAATTTGAGGAGCATGCCACATTTGTTTTAGGGTGGGCTCAAGTCTAGGGCATTAGAGGATCTCTTTTGTCTTTATTGGACATTTGTAATAATAAGTGGCCACTTTAAGAATTTGCACCAACATCTCTAATAAAGTCATTCAACAACCTATATTGACCCTATTCAAATTGACCTACTGTAAAAGTATAAGCGTACTAATGAAGTTTTGATGGCAGAAATGAACGTTAGCAAAAGTTCGCTACTAAATACTCACGTTGACAGATTAATGATAGTGAAACGTCGCCAGCATTCAGCTGCCGAGACGCAACTTCACATTTTAGTGAATTAGCGTAGTGGTAACAAATTTTGCACCTGGTGAAGTGTGGTGAAGCCTTTGCAGGCAAAAATCTGATCTTTAGTCCCTATGCGTTTCACTGTGTGCTACCTGTTCTCATGTCTCCCATTAGGGATCAAGGCTTAAAGCATTAACAATAGAAGAACAATTTCTATTCCATTTAACGCTAAGCTCCATACCTGGTGGGAACAGATGTACTCTGTTGTACAGGAAACACACTTCATGGCAAAAAATGAAAAAATGTTATGTGTATGTACCATAGAAAGCCCATTGACAAACTAAGGCATGGCCTTGTTTTAAAATATATGAAATAATTTTACAGCACTTTCTGCACTTGTGCATTACATATCAAAAGTAATACTGACCTGATAAGTGTGATGGGGATAGTGGTTTCCCTGAGCACAGTGTCATACAGCTGCTTATTCCTGTCGATGAAACATATGGATTTAATTGGACTGTTAAACACATAACATGGATAAGAGAGGTTTCTCTAAATTGCCTTAATGCAACTGATATTAGAATATAGGCACACAATCTCCTGTAATGGCTTAGCAGGGTGAAAGAGATAGAATAGGCCATATATGTGATCTCTACATATATGTGCATGATACACACTTACCTCTTTGTATTTGATTCATTGAATAAAAAGTGTAATACATATTTTTCTCTTTCTCCGCATATGTGCAGGTGTTACTAAGCCAGCTTACAGTTTCAGTCTTATCTGAAACTCCCATGAAGCCTAGGCTTCTTTATATAGCCAGAGATACACAACTCACTGCTCTTGGTCTGTCCCAAAAGTACGCTGTGCTTATAGGCTGCTATAATGCGGTACTAATAGGATATCATTTCTACTAGGCATGATATATGGTCCTCTACTGCTTTCTTACCATGGATACATGACTGTAGCAGCTGTAGTTGAACAAAAGATGCCACCTGTTTGTAGCCTGTCTTTATTGCCCAATAACTTGGCCATAGAAAAAGCTAAGGCTTTCTACTGGGAAAGTTTTAAAAGTTATGGGATGAAATATATGGGTCTGCTTCCTCTGTAGTTATGCCCATGGGTAGAACCCAGTTGTACTGCAGCAATATGTCTTGATCAGTGTTCCCCAACCAATGGCTCACAAGCAACATGTTGCTCAACAAACCCTTGGATGTTGTTCCCAGTGGCCCCAAATTAGGTTCTTATTTTTGAATTCCTGGCTTGGAGGCAAGTTTTGGTTGCATAACAACCAGGAGTACTGACAACAGAGCCTTGTGTAGGCTGCCAGTCCACATAGGAGCTACCAAATAAAATAACCAATCACAGCCCTTATTAGGCACCTCCAGGAACTTGTTTCATGCCTGGGTTGCTCCCCAACTCTTTTTAAAATTGAATGTGGCTCACCGGCAACATAGATAAGCAAAGTTGATGCAATTAGCCCATAAAGGCACCGCTATAAATCAATTTGCAATAATGGAATTAATAGTAAAAGTGGGGAGATATACTCACAGTTCACCCCAGTCCATGAGTGCATAGCACATAGCAAAAGTTGCGAGTTTTTTCTCCCAAAAATAATGACCAATATATAATTAAAAGTTCAATCCATTTATTGGGACATACAGGAGACGGCCTGACGCATTTCATACCTGTTGGGGCACTTACTCATAGGCTGCCTGACGGGTTTCGTGCATGTTAGGGCACTGTCTTATAAGCCTATGAGTAAGTGCCCCAACAGGAACGTAACGCGTCAGGTCATCTCCTGTATGTCCCAATAAATGGATTCAACTTTTAATTATATTATGGTCATTATTTTTGGGAGAAACAACAACTTTTCCCCGGAAACATAAGTTGGGGACCCCCTGTCTAGATTATGAATGGTTGCGGGCACTTGTCCATTCTATAGATTTATGATGACACCAGTGTACTCGCTGTTCTCCCACCTGTATGCCACTGACTCCAGGATGGCTCTCACCAGATGGCTCTTGCTGGTGGATGGTTTGAGGCCCATGAATGAGGCACAGGCGTAGGGATCATTTATAGGCGCCTGAAAACATACAAAGAACAGTAAGAATTATAAATTCCCTCTTGCACACTCAAGCTAAAGCCAATATAATAGAGAGGCACTTACACACCACAGGCCGGCAGCAGGGAGGGAGAAAAACAAGCATGTTACATACAAGTACATGGGCGGGTGTTTAACCAAAATAATTACAAAGTCAGAGGACATAAACATGTTATAAACATATAACTGAAAGAGCATAACCTGACTTACTTTGCCAACGTCATGTGTATTTATTAGTGGGCAGGCGGTCATTATGACAAATAGCCTTCTATGGGGCAAGACACACAAGGAAGTAGCGGGAGAGAAGCACATTCATGAACCTGCCAATGACTTCAGGTTCAAGAGCCCAGCCAGGTAACAAGCTCGAGGTTCACTCTCACAGGGGTACATCTGACAAGCTGTGCCTCCTGCCGCACATAACGGATCTTAAGCAATAGTATTTGAATGTGCTTCTATTAAAAATGATGCTTAACATATTAAAATGCATACACTACATTTAATGCAGTGTCTGTCAAAATAAAAACACAGGTGCCCCAAAATGCAGACTTGATGCTTTTGGGTACAACCAGGCAGAATAAAATGGAATCAATCCGCTTGAGCACAGATGTGTATGTTTGCCTTCCCTTATACTCAACATAACAAGCCATAAATGGTGTTGCAGTTATTTTACAAATGCAAAGCACCTGTACCCGGTGTATGTCTGCAGGCATTTCCCAGCAAGTATATAGATGGTATACAGAAGATATAGATGATATAGTCACACGCCCAGTTAGTCTCTCCTTTCTGCAGAATGCCTTAGAGCAGTCAGACACATTCGGAGGAACTGACACAGGTATTGACTTTGATAAACATGTCAAGTTGCTAATAACTTTCTTATAATATGTACAAGACTATATCCATCAGTTCAATGTTTTATAAATCATTAAAAAAAAACAAACAACACTTGAACCACAAATAATCACACGTAAAGTGCAGAATATTACAAGCTCACTCTGTATAAGTACTTTCTACCTTTCTCCTTTAAGCAGTGATAGTCTGTGGGTCTCCAAACCAACCCAGTGCAATTGTATTCTTGTTAATCTTGTCCAAGAAATCACCCAAGCCAGGCTCAAAGGCATTAATCTGCCATCACAATATCACCCATACTTCCCAATTAAGGAAACCCCCAACACACAACCATTTAGTGTATAACTCACATTTATGTTATTTCTACCAACGTGCATAACCTTTTCATAAGTATTTGCAGTTTGCTGCCCAGTTCTGCAAATCATTCTGCAAAGTAGCAGTATTCTGCATATAACTTAAGTTTTGCACAATTTACTATAATAAGCAAAATAGAAACAATACTTTCATTGCTCATCTCCAGGTCATTGATAAATAAGTTAAAATGCAAAGGGCGAAGGACAGACCCCAATTTTACAATTAGAAAATGTTCCACCACCACTCTGTCATCTATCTGTCACTGAAGATTACATGCATACTCCAAAAGGTATACACAAACAGTTGTTACATAGTTAAATCGGGTTGAAAAAGACAGTCCATCAAGTTCAACCCCTCCACATGAAAACCCAGCATCCATACACACCCCTCCCTACTCTCAGATAAATTCTATATAGCCATACCTATACTAACTATAGAGTTTAGTATTACAATAGCCTTTGATATTATGTCTGTCCAAAAAATCGTCCAAGCCATTCTTAAAGGCATTAACTGAATCAGCCATCACAACATCACCCGGCAGTGCATTCCACAACCTCACTGTCCTGACTGTGAAGAACCCCCTACGTTGCTTCAAATGGAAGTTCTTTTCTTCTAGTCTAAAGGGGTGGCCTCTGGTACGGTGATCCTATTTATGGATAAAAAGGTCTCCTGCCATTTGCCTATAATGTCCTCTAATGTACTTGTAAAGTGCAATCATGTCCCCTCGAAAGCGCCTTTTTTCCAGAGAAAACAACCCCAACCTTGACAGTCTCCCCTCATAATTTAAGTCTTCCATCCCTCTAACCAGTTTAGTTGCACTTAGTCTCTGCACTCTCTCCAGCTCATTTATATCCCTCTTAAGGACTGGAGTCCAAAACTGCACTGCATACTCCAGGTGAGGCCTTACCAGGGACCTATAAAGAGGCATAATTATGTTTTCATCCCTTGAGTTAATGCCCTTTTTTATGCAAGACAGAACTTTATTTGCTTTAGTAGCCACAGAATGACACTGCCCAGAATTAGACAACGTGTTATCTACAAAGACCCCTAGATCCTTCTCATTTAAGGAAACTCCCAACACACTGCCATTTAGTGTATAACTTGTATTTATATTATTTTTGCCAATGTAAATGCAAGTTATACACTTGTATAACAATGTTGTTAGACAACATCCATTCATTTTCTTTAAAGCAATGGTTCCCAAATTATACAGTGGCACCCCCCCCCCAGTGGCAGGGGGGGGCAGATCAGTCTGAAAGCCAGTTGTCCTTATAGATATGAATAAAAGCCCAGGGTCAAGGGGGCTCATTTATAAACACTGGGCATATTTGATCCTGGGCAGTAACCCATAGCAACCAATCACACAACTGCTTTCAGTGTTCACCCAGCAGCTAACTGAAAAAAACTAATCACTAATTGTTTGCTATGGGTAACTGCCCAGATGCAAATTTGTTTATAAATGAGCTCCAATGATTTTGAATTAGGGGGGCTCTTTACAAAACTGGGCAAATTTGAAAATTGAATGCAACAATCTGATTGGTTGCCATGGGTTACTGCCCATGGGCAAATTTGCCCAGTGTTGATAAATGACCCCCAATGTGTCTTTAACATTAGACTTCAATGGGACTTGCCTTTTTCTATTTTACAGTTCTTATAAGCAATACATTTTTCACTGCCAAAATATAAAAAATCAGGGCCCCCTCCTATGTTCCCAGATAGCATTAATTGAATTGGCTGCATTGACACTAAAGGGAAGGATATAGAGCACTGTCTGAATGCATTTTCATCTAGTCTATGGCAAAGGACCTTTTGAGATTATTACGGTTAAACTTCAGTGCTAAACTGCAGAGATCAGAATGCTACTGCAGACCAAAGTGTTACTAAAATATTACATATAGATTCCATATAGACTAATGAGACTCATAGCAATATCAGTGAAAGGCGATATAAATGAATATCAGTTTAGTAGAAAGGATCAGATACGGTTTGACCCCACATATGTTACCTGCAAGCCAGAAAAAGATGGTACAAAGTAAATCCCCCCGCAATCAGGGACACTCCTGGCCATTGTCTCAGTGTCGGCAACACTGGTGAAGAGATCTGGAATAACAAAGAGGGGCTTGAGACAGGAGAGAGAGCACAACAATGCACTGAAGTGAAAAACAACCTACACATCGGCTTGGAGGTAAATTATGAGTGAAGAAAGTAAAGACAATTCCAAGGGGCAAATTCCCTAAGCAGTGCAAATTCGCCAACGACCGATTTGCCAGGACATCGCTAATTAACTAAAATGCAAAGTTGTGTCCAGGGCACCGAACACTGGCAAAGTTGCGCTATCGTTACTTCACCAAGCAAAGCAAAGTTCCGATAGCGTTGGCTAATTTGCATACGGGAGGAAGTGAAAGTTGAATGGACGTATATGCTGCAGCAAACACATTACACAAGCCCAGGGAACCTTATTAAATTAAAATAGAGTTGTTATAATGCCCTACACATGAACCCGGGTACCCAAAATTATTTTTACCGTCTTTTGCAGGCTATAACTCAGAAAAAAGGAAAAGACGCCAGCGGTTTTTTTGGGAAGTCCTATGCACTCCATTGCACTTCGCCTGGTCTGAGCTGGCGAAGGCAAGTCTGGTGCAAGAGGTAACGTTCAGTAAATCAGCATCTTAGTGAAGTTACGTCCGTTCGTCAGAGCGAAAATTCGCCTGGCGTTCGAGTGTGAAGCAACGCTAGTGTCAATCTCCTTCGCTAGCAAAGTGACGCCTGTGCCCGTTAGGGAATCTGCGAAATTACGTCATGCTGGCGAATTGTCGCCCTTTAGGGAATCTGCCCCCAAGCTCTTTGGGGTAATTTTAGGACAAAAACTAGCTAAAAATATACCTGAAATATACTCCCCACACCCACTAGACATGTATTTTAAACCCTCAGGGCATGGGCTAATGTGGCTCCTAATGATATTCAGACAAATGTGTTTTTTGCCCCTTCTAAAACCACAACATTAAACCTCCTTCTATTGAGTTCTTTGGGAACAGTGTAAAACTGATGTAACGGACACTTTGCAGTCCCCTTCGCTGCACTAGAGTTACATTTAGACTCTTTCTCCAGAACAGGTGACGTACTTAGCTCCTCAGCCCATTTGATAGCGGTGCCAGTGTCGGAGGCATTTCCTTCAGCCAAACACACAACCTCGTCACCAACTTTCCAGCCAATCAGCGGGTACAAACCTGGCAGAAGGATGATACAGAGGTCAGCCATAACATTTTCAATTGTTGAGCTGTGAATGTTACATAGTTTAATGCCAATGTCACACTGCTAACTTGCACTTTAGCGCTGGGGTTGTGTTTGTAGGCCAGTAAGTCATACCCCCGAAACAACTCAAATACGAATAAGAGTTAAAAGTGAACCACCCCTTTATGAAGTTTGCAGCTTACAGTACTGAGTTCACCTAATCTGCAACTGTCATCCCTCCAAAACCACACAAGCACAACTTCACTAAATCCCACAAACCAGCCACAATAAAGTAGACGAGCGGGCAGCGGAGGGCAAGGAGGGACAGTGAGCACTGAGTCTCCCAAATAATTATTTTGAAAGGGGGGCCCAGCTTTTTCAAATAACAACACTGCTTACTTTTACTGAATTTGCCTAATCTGCCACTGTCTCTCCGCCTGGCTACAAATATTGTTTTAAAAGGTTTCTAAGATGTTAAAAGGGGAGTGTTCTATATTTCTGACTTCACTGGGGGTGTGGCCAAACAAGATCACTGTTTAGCAGGAATAAAGTCCTAAATGTCCTATAGCCTGAGCAAAGAGATACCATAAAACTAAGCCACTTTTGGAGGAAAATGCAAGGGTATAGTGGCAAAGCTCTAAATGACAGCAGCAATGTGCTAGACTGAGTCAGATTTTAAAAGAGCAGGAGGGCTGAGGGAGGGTATAAGGAAAGTTGTGGTGGGCAGCCAGCCTGATACAAAGGCAAAGTAGGCAAGGCTGAAACTGCAACCTCAGCTAGTAATGCCTGCACAAATTCTACAGAGCAAAGGGGGAATAATTACATTTACATTTTAATCTTCCACTTTTAGATAATAGTAACATAGTAACATAGTAACATAGTAAGTAAGGTTGAAAAAAGACACATGTCCATCGAGTTCAACCTTTTTTTTTTTTTTAACTACCTATCTGCAAGTTGATCCAGAGGAAGGCAAAAAACCCAACTGAAGCCTCTCCAATTTGCCTTAGAGGGGGAAAAATTCCTTCCTGACTCCAAAATGGCAATCGGACTAGTCCCTGGATCAACTTGGACTATGAGCTATTTCCCATAACCCTGTATTCCCTTACTTGCTAAAAAGCCATCCAACCCCTTCTTAAAGCTATCTAATGTATCAGCCTGTACAACTGATTCAGGGAGAGAATTCCACATCTTCACAGCTCTCACTGTAAAAAACCCCTTCCGAATATTTAGGCGGAACCTCTTTTCTTCTAATCGGAATGGGTGACCTTGTGTCAGCTGGAAAGACCTACTGGTAAATAAAGCATTAGAGAGATTATTATATGATCCCCTTATATATTTATACATAGTCATCATATCACCCCTTAAGCGCCTCTTCTCCAGCGTGAACATCCCCAATTTGGCCAGTCTTTCCTCATAGCTAAGATTTTCAATACCTTTTACCAGCTTAGTTGCCCTTCTCTGTACCCTCTCTAATACAATAATGTCCTGTTTGAGTGATGGAGACCAAAACTGTACGGCATATTCTAGATGGGGCCTTACAAGTGCTCTATACAGTGGAAGAATGACCCCCTCCTCCCTTGACTCTATGCCCCTTTTAATACAGCTCAAGACCTTATTTGCCCTTGATGCTGCTGACTGGCATTGCTTGCTACAGCCAAGTTTATCATCTACAAGGACTCCAAGGTCCTTTTCCATAATGGATTTGCCTAGTGCAGTCCCATTAAGGGTATAAGTGGCTTGGATATTTTTACATCCCAGGTGCATGACTTTACATTTATCAACATTGAATCTCATTTGCCACTTAGCTGCCCAGATTGCCAGTTTGTCAAGATCATGTTGCAAGGATGCCACATCCTGGATGGAATTAATTGGGCTGGATAATTTTGTGTCATCTGCAAACACTGATACATTACTTACAACACCCTCCCCTAAGTCATTAATGAACAAATTAAATAAAAGTGGACCCAATACTGAGCCCTGGGGGACCCCACTAAGAACCTTACTCCAAGTAGAGAATGTCCCATTAACAACTACCCTCTGTACCCGATCCTGTAGCCAGTTTCCTATCCATGTGCAAACGACTTCATTAAGCCCAACAGACCTTAGTTTAGAAAGCAGCCGTTTGTGGGGCACAGTATCAAATAAATAAAGGGAAATATTAAAAACTAGTGTCCTCTGAGGCCTTAAGACAGTGTTGATTAACAGAAATATTGTGAATTTTGCAAAGAAATCAATGATGTTGCTTTGAGTCTTGTTGGATTGTCCAAATTCTGCAGCTAAAATGTCAGCCATCAAGTATTAAGAAAGTAGCAGCAATGCCAGACTAGGCCTCTTAGTGTTCACCAGAGAACCAAGTATCCCAAGCCCACTCTAACAACAACTTAGATAGTGATAAATGCTATTAGTATTACATAGGCCTGTGAGTGAAATAAGAATTAGCTGATAAGAGCTATAAATAACATAACATTTGTTCTTAGAAATGGCACTTAATGATACCATTAATCATATATGATGCCAGGTGTGTATTTTAAAAGATAACATACCCCCACCCACTATAATACATGAGGACAAGAGTCCCATGAACAGTACTATTGCTCTTTGGCTCCCATACATGGGCAGATATACTGTAAGCTGCCGATAGATTCGGTAGTTTATTGCCAAGTGTATGGGGCCCTCTAATGGGCTTCCCAAATCGATATTTGGCTGAAAGTCGCCCAGATGTTGTTCGGCAGGGTTTAAAAATCCCGTCTGATCAAGGACAGCATCAGTTCGTTGATGAGGTACTTGATTTAATAGCCCGTTTCCTCCTCCCCTAGGGCCCACGATTGGATCAGCCCAATATCGCCCACCTGAAGGTGGACATATCCGGAAAGATCCGCTCATTTGGCGACCTCACCAGACGAGCAGATCTCCACATGTATGCCCATCTTTATTTCTTGTGACTTTATTTGATTGTGGACAATAAGTGATATACAGGCTGAAAATACAGAAAAGCAACTACATTACAGCATACCCTGTGACCCATTGAGGCTTTACTACCCCCCGGGGAGGACATGGTCGTTGGAGGCACCTGATATTTTTCCATTTCTTGTCTAGGGGCAGCAGAAAAGGCCACTGATATAAAGGTATAGATATACTAAAGTTTTAGAAGTCTTAGGGTCATGGCATACAGGCACATTCAGGGAGAATAGTCGTCCGGGGACAAATCTTCTCTTCTTTGGGGCGACTAATCTCCCTGAACTGCCTCCCCGAAAGCATTTCGTTTTCTAAAGTCGCCCGAAGTTTCCTCGTGAGGCAACTTTGGGCGATTTCGGAAAAAAGAATCATGCCGAGTGTCATCCCGCCGGTGACATTTTAGCCGTCGGGAAGGTAGGGGATGCAGTTCGGGGAGATTAGTCGCCCAGAAGAAGGAGATTTGTCTCCGGCCAAACTAATCTCCCTGAATCTGCCTGTGTGCTCTGACCCTTAAGTTACAGAGGGAGTTTTTCCCATTAATTCAGTAAACATTCAAATGATACAGTCCTAGTAAAGTACACATAAGACTAAAGGGGCCATTGATAATGGCCAATAAATGACCATACTACAGAATTAGTACAGAAAACTACAGTTTATATGCTACTGGATTCCATTATTTCATTCCCACTGCTTCCCTCCCCACAAAGTCTCAGATACAACAGCATTTCTTACAGCTCACTGCACATTAACAAACCTGGGCACCCTATGGTCCTAACCCATAAAAGCCCCTTGCTTTGTTAGATGTCTGGTATTTTCAACTGCCATAATAAAAATAGCACTAGAGTCTGTGTTAGATGTAGATACACCAGTATCCAGGATAGCAATGAAGTAAACCAAGAATATCTGGCTCAGCCACCTCATCCACTCAGAGCTCTGATTCCTTAGTGGGGTGGCCAGTCCCACAATTCGTGCACCTATTTCTGAATACCTGCAATAGATGTGTGAAGTGTTTCTCCAGTATTAATAGAAATGAATGATCCTGTTCCCATCGTTAACTTGACGCTTCCCACATCGAAACAGCACTGTCCAAACATGGCAGCTTGCTGGTCAGCGACCTGAAAAAGCAAAGACAAGGGCTTGTCACTGAACTGCCAGAATAGAAACATTGCCTGAAGAGATTGCAGTCTATGATTGTTAAGTATTCATACTTACCAATGCAAGGATAGGCACCGGAACTCCAAATATAGTAGGATCTGCAAGCCCGAAGCTGTGACTGAGGGGAGAATGAGTGCACTGTAACATTGTGTCTGACACGTATTCTTTAGGTATTTTCAACAGTAAAATATCAGTCAATATAAATGGCTCAGCTAAATTAGTGAGCTGAGAAATATTTTCAGAACTGTGCAGACTATTAAAAGGGGCATATACCCACCCATATAACTTTATGTAAAATAACAGACTGAGTACTTTTGCAATTTACATTAATATTATTATTGATTTATTTATTTTTAAAGATTGCATGATTTTAACACTGCCCCCTGCTGCTCAGCCTGGGCAGAAAGGCAAAGACTTAAAAGAGAACTAAAGCCTAACTAAAGAGGTAGACTTGAAGTGTTACATTATGTTTTGGGCTTCTATACCAGCCCAAAGCAACCACGGCCCTTTAGCAGTAAAGATTTGTGTCTTCAAAGATGCCCCAGTAGCTCCACATCTTCTTTTCTGCTGATTCACTGCACATGCTCTGTGCTGCTGTCACTTACTGAGCTTAGGGACCCACTCACAATATACAGTACACATAGAATAGAAATATAAGGCTGATTAGTAATTAATACAGATAATTACTACATGGCAGCACAGAAACCAGTGCAATTAGCATCAGAATTTAATAATCAGACCTGTCGCATCAGTTTATATTACAGATAACCCTCATTTTATGCTTTCAGAATTTCCGACGACCCCTAAGCTTAGCTTCTCAACAGCTGCTCAGAGCCCACTGAGCATGCGAGTGTCACAGACACTTTCCAAGATGGTGACCCCCTGTGACAAGTTTGAAGTCCTGGATCATTGCTGCTATTGACAAGCTGAAACTTTAGGCTGGTGCAATAAGGTCATTGTGTAAAAATTGGCATTGAGGGTTTAGTTCTTTAATTCACTGAATCACTTGTCACACTGAACAAAGATTATTAAATCAATTTTAAAAAAACAGGGACAATGCAATCAGTGTCACTTCTCGCTACATTTTCTAGAATTGTCCTAAATTTTTCACATGATGTAGTATACTTTTTAAATCAATGAGCATGCAACCATCAGAAAGGCACTTCCAGCTTCAGTAATGTAAGCCCAGTTCAGAAAGTGGAACCCTTTCAATCTGATTTGCTTGAATTTGAAAAGTCACGTTAAAGGAATGAGTAAAAAACAGCACAGAAGATTTGTATTGCACAAATCTCACCCAAGGGCTGCCCAGGATATAGAAGATTATGGAGGCGGAGGACTCACAAAAATAAACTCTAGGGTGGTGCATTTTTTAAAGAAGAAGAGCACTTGCCCAGGGTTGTAAATAAGCAACTAGAACCAATGCTGTCCCCAGGAAAATATAATATAAATCCGCCAATGGTGAATATATTTAGCAAAGAAACAGATCTTACCTTGTGTCCTCCACAGGAGGAAATATAGACAAGGGAATCGACAGCAGAGAGCAGAGAAAAGAGCTCCAGCACATCTGCAACAGGAAAGTAAAGCTATTGACAGAGAGAAAGTCCCATAGCAATGGTGAGACAGCATTCGGCATTTGTTTGACTATACCTAATCAATCATATGGTTTCAGCATGAAATTGTGTGATGCAGAAATAGAAAGCACCTAACCTGACCACCACTACAAGTCAAAAGACTCAATTTTGCCCACGCTTATTATGTGGAACACAGGTAGTTAATGCTGGAGACAGTTTGGTGAGCTAGAATAAGGCCAATGGCACAAGACACACTGATGCTCATTTGTCAACACTGGGCAAATTTGTCCATGGGCAGTTACCTATAGCAACCAATCAGTGATTAGCTTTTCGAAGCCAGCGGCAAGTAGAACAATGAATGCAGCAATCTGATTGGTCACCATGGGTTACTGCCCATGGGCAAATTTGCCCAGTGTTGATAAAGGACCCCCACTGTGAGGTTCGAGGCATTTTGCCCAATTCATGTTTAGGGAAGATCAAATTTGCTTTCCATGGCTCCCTATGAGAATCATGTAAAGGCACAATCACCTGCACTTTTTTTAACGGCATACAGAATCTACTTTTAGACATTTAATCCCCATGAGTTAGGGCTACTATAAAAGCACTGCAATCAAAAACCCTGAGCTCTTCCAGTGCACCATAGTACTATATGCAGCTTATGGTTATTGTAGGCACTGGGCAGGTTGCCATGTTTCCCTGTGATACTTGTAACCCCACTGAATTCCCTGCAAGGTATATTTGACCTTCAGTTTCCTCCTTGAGTCTGGGGATATCTTTACAAGAGTATCTGAACCAGAATACTGCAAGAGTTGAATACAGGCTCCTGCTTTCACCCTTTGTTGTGGCAGTTTTGTTAACACAAGTCCAGTTATCTGTGCACTGGTATTCTAATTATCTACAGTGCAAGCATTAAAGCTGGCCATAGATACAAAGATCCGATCGTACGAATCATCGTACGATCGGACTTTCCCATCTCCCGACCCGCCACTAACCATTCAGATCAAAGTCTTACCAGTCAGATTAGTTAAAGAACAGATCAGCAATGTTCTGCCCCTGACAGCAATAGTACGATATCTATGTCCAACCAAAGCTAGTGACAGTCTCCCACTGAAAATCGTACGATCGGCAATACATGCAGAGATAGAGAGATTTTTGTACTCACCGTTAAATCTTTTTCTCTTGTCCTATATTGGGGGACACAGGCACCTTGGGGATGAAGTTCCTGCAGCTGGAGATGGACACTAACATGTTAAACTTGACTCCTCCTCCTGCTCTGGGCTTCATCCCCTGCCTCCTCCTACAGTCTCCAGTTTCGACCGAAGAAGGAGCATAATAACTCAAAACAAAAGGAGTTCCTCAATCCCCTCCAAAACTTTGAACTAGTAAAATGTAAACTTACTCCCAATGTGGAGAAAAAACTATGGTTGCAATTCAGTGTCAATACAGGGAGGGAAGGCCTGTGTCCCCCAATATAGGACAAGAGAAAAAGATTTAACGGTGAGTACAAAAATCTCTTTCTCTTGCTTAATTGGGGGACACAGGCACCTTGGGGATGTCCCAAAGCAACCCATGAGGGTGGGACACTGAACCCCTATATAGGAGATTAACAGATAACAGCCTGTAACACCTTCCTCCCGAAGCTGGCTTCGGGTGAGGCCTGTGTGTGTAGCCTGTAGAAGCGTGTGAAGGTACGCCCAGATGTCCGCTCTGCAAACTTGTTCCGCTGAAGTCTGATGCCGAACTGCCCAAGAAGTGCTAAGGGAACGAGTAGAGTGAGCTTTCACTTTCAGTGGTGGTTGTTTGCCTTTAACTGCATAAGCTCTCGTGATGGTACTCCGAATCCACTTGGCTAAAGTAGTCTTGGCTGCTTTGGATCCGCATTTGGGGCCATCAGAGATAATGAAAAGCGAATCTGACTTCCGGATCTCCTCTGTAGCCTGTAAGTAGTATTCAATAGCACGTACGACATCTAAGTTGTGTAACTTGCACTATATCCTGGTTGAGATGAAATTCGGAAACAACCTTAGGCAAAAAGTCCGGAGTAGGTCGGAGGACTACCTTGTCCCTGTGTATGATGATGAAGGGTGATTTGCATGAGAGTGCAGCCAGTTCTGAGACTCTTCGAGCTGATGTGATGGCCAAAAGAAAAACTACCTTTTCAGTCAGCGTAGACAGGGGAATCTTGTCTAACGGCTCATATGGATCCTCCTGAAGAACAGAGAGTACCAGGTTAAGGTCCCAAGGTGGAACTGGGCAGCGATACGGAGGTATCAACCAAGTTGCTCCTTGGAGAAACGTTCTGATATTACTGATATTATCAGTGCTAACTTGTCCTGGAGAAGGATGGACAATGCCGAAACTTGTACTTTCAGAGAGCTCAAGGCCAAGCCTTTCGACATTCCATCTTGAAGGAAGGAGAGGATATCTTTCTCCGAAGCTCTCTGGGGGTCGATATCTCTGTGTTCACACCAGGTGATGAATGTTTTCCATACTCTATGATACACTTTGGAAGAGACAGGCTTGCGTGCTTGTAGCATAGTGGGTAGTGCATCCTCAGGTGCTCCTGCTCTCTTTAGCACTAGGCCTCAAGAGTCATGCCGTTAAAGCCCACTGACGAGAATTTGGGTGGACGACGGGGCCTTGAGTTAGAAGGTCTTGTCTTTGAGGTAGGTGGAAGGGTTTGTCCTTTGCTAATGCCACTATGTCCGCAAACCGCGATCTCCTGAGCCAGAACGGAGCTACCAGGATTGTCGCGGTGCCTTCTCGTTTGATTTTCTTGACGAACTTTGGTAGTAGAGCCAGAGGGGGGAAGATGTAATTCAGGGAGAACCGCCAAGGAATCACTAGTGCATCTACTGCGTGTGCTGTTGGGTCGAGGCTTCTTGCCACAAACCGAGGGACCTTGCAGTTGCTTCGAGAAGCCATCAGATCGATTTCCGGTAGTCCCCATCTGTCCACAATAAGTTGGAAGACCTCGTGGTGAAGACTCCATTCTCCTTGATCTAGCGTTTCCCTGCTGAGGTAGTCCGCTATCCAGTTGTCTACCCCTGGTATGTGTACTGAAGAAATCGCTGGAACGTTGTTCTCTGCCCACAGAAGTATCTCTCTTGCTTCCTTCAGGGCTGCGGGGCTTCTGGTGCCACCGTGGTGATTTATGTAAGCCACCGCGGTCACATTGTCGGACTGAATCCGTATTGCTTGGCCCTGGAGTAATGGTGTCATGCTTACTAGTGAGTAGCGGACCGCCCTCAGTTCCAGGAGATTGATAGGAAGGGACTTCTCTTCCCTGTCCCAGAGGCCTTGGACTGTTGTCTGGTCCAAAACACCTCCCCATCCCCGTAGGCTGGCGTCCGTTGTTAGGACTGTCCACTGGTGGGGCGGAATGGCCTCCCCCCTGCTGTCTGATGTGTTTGTATCCACCAGTCGAGTGACAGCTTCACCTGGGTCGGCAGGACTATCTGGCGGTCTAGATCGTGTCGATTCCTGCGTTGGGGCATCAGAATCGCGTGTTGTAGGGGTCTGGTGTGGAACTGTGCATATGGAATTGTTGGAAAGGACGCTACCATCGTACCGAGGGTTTGCATGGCGGTTCTGAGAGACACCCTGTGCGAACTCTTGAGCCTCCGAATCCTGCTCTGTAGGGTGGTGGTCTTGTCCGGAGGAAGAAAGGCTCTCCCCTTCTCGGAGTCCAATATCAAACCTAAGTATTCTATAGTCTGAGTCGGAATGAGGTGCGATTTGTTGAAATTGATCATCCACCCTAGGTCTGTCAAGGTTTTGAGAACCACTGATGTGTGGTGGAGGGTTTTTGATGCAGACTGGCCCTTTACGAGTAAATCGTCCAAATACAGGATTACTGGTATTCCCTGGAGTCTTAGTTCTTCTAGTGCTGCCGCCATCACCTTGGTGAACGTGTGGGGGGCTGATGACAGTCCAAATGGTAGGGCTACGAACTGCCAGTGATGACCGTTTACAAAGAATCTGAGAAACCGGTGGCGAGCTGGATGTATGGGTATGTGGAGGTAGGCGTCTTTGATATCAATTCCATCTTGAAGTGACACCTTTTCACAAAGGGATTGAAATCCTTCAGGTCTAGGACAGGTCTCAGGGAGCCGTCCTTTTTGGGGACCATAAAAAGGTTTCAGTAGTACCCCCGTCCTTTGTCTGATCGTGGGACTGGTTGAATTGTTCCCGCTGAGACGAGGTCTTGGATGACCGTGAGAAATTTGTTTCTGTAGTGTGGATGACTGGGCAACCGGGATATGAAGAACCTGTGGGGCGGTGGTTGGATAAAGTCTATTAGAAGTCCTTGTGAAACTACACGAAGGACCCAGGATTGGAGGCGGCCTCCTAAGGGGATCCCTTCGGGGATGGGCACCCCTTCATGCTGAGTTGGTCTTGTCTTGAGAAGGCTTGGTTGGTGCTTTATTGGACGACCAACTGGATCTCTGCTTGGTTTGGTAGCGTGAGCGGAAATTGGAGTTGGATTTGTCTATCTGCGTCTTTGACCTTTGGCCTTGCCTAAAGGGACGAAAAAAGGGTTGTCTCTTGAAAGGTGGTCGCTTGGTTCTGGCTTGTGGTAGCAGGGTGCTTTTGCCGCCCGTTGCCTGTGAGATTATTTTGTCGAGTTCGGATCTGAAGAGAAGCTTCCCTTGGAATGGGAGGCTGACCAGGGAACGTTTTGATGTTAAGTCGGCTGACCAAGTCTTTAGCCACAGGAACCGACGAGCCGCCACGGACTGTGCTGAGGCCCGTGCCACCATCTTGGCTGCATCGATTGCAGTATCCCCGATGTAGTTGGTAGCGTCTGCTATCTGTGACAGAAGATTGTCGGTATTCGGGTCCTCTGACCCAATAAGTTGTGCTGTTTGTTCTATCCATATCTCCATGGCTTTTGCGACCCATGCGATTGCGAAGATTGGTCTAAAAGCGGAACCGGACGCTGTGAAGGATGACTTGCAGAACCCTTCTAAACGTTTGTCAATGGGGTCCTTGAATGCTGCTGCGTCCGCCACAGGGATAGTGGTATTCCTGGAAAGTCTGGACACCGTGAGGGTCGACCACTGGAGGTGACGCCTAGAGATCAGTGCACTCTTGAGGGAAGGGATATGTCTGCGAGAAGCGCCTGGAAATCTGTACCCTGTGATCCGGGTGTTTCCATTGGGCTTTGATTAAGTCATCAAGTTGTTCGTAAGCTGGGAACACGTATGAGCTTTTCTTTTGTCTCTTGAAGATATTTTTTGCAGGTTCAACTGTAGAGACGGTTTCTATGTTAAGGGTACTAAGCACTGCTTGTATGAGACCTTCTACCTCGTTCTGGGTTCTGGGAGTGTCTAGGTCTGGATCTGTATGTTCTTGATCAGAGTCGTCCTCTGATAGGACCTGACCTTCCTCGTCAGAGAGGGAGAATGGTTCCCTTGGGGAATCTGCAGATGAAAGTGCTGAGCGTTTGGAACTTGGGGGGTCAGCAGGCCTGTTGGGCTGGGATAAGCGCTCGAGGACCCTGTCTAAGGTCTCGGGTATGCGGGCCAGGTTTTGGATGCCTGCAAGTGAGTGGGAGAGTGCCCTAATTAACTCAGAAGTGCTAGCCATGGGTGGTGGCGAGGGTTCTGAAGTTCTGCAGGCCATACACACGGAATCAGCCAAGGCCGAGTGAAATTTGGCTTTACAAGTAGCGCAGGCCAGAAAGGCAATTTGTGTAGTAGGGCGTGTGTGGGCCGAGGACTCTGATGTCCTGGGCTCCTGTGCTTTGTCAGCCATAGTGCTCCTTCCCCCTTGTATGTGTAAGGAAAACAAGGGTAGTTAAAGAAATTTTTATTTTTTTTTTTTAAACTGAGGAGGCAGGGGAATCCGGGCTGACGCAGAGTTTAGTGCAGAAAAAATGCTCCGTGGCGCGGGTTGGGCCTGTGGAGACAGAAGGGAGGTAGGAGGGAGGTAAGGACGCGAGCAAGGCACCTCTAAGTAGTACGCAGTAATAAGTAGATGTTACTTGCCTGCTGATGCGAAGGTAGCTCACACTATGGTCCCTGGGAGCGGGTAGCAGAGGGGTCTCTATGGCGGGGATTTGCCACTTGTCCCAGCACAGGATGCACGTGGTGCGCGTGGAGTCGGAGTGAGCCGTTGGTGCCAAGGAGAGAGAGCGGGAAGGTAAGCGCACAGGCTGCAGCGCGTAACCGGAAGTGCATTCCGAGGTGGAACGCAAAGGGATGGCGCAGTATCGGGTTGAAAAGAGAACCGCGGAATGCAGCGACGCGCAAGTAAGTAAGGTAGGAAGCGGTCTGGGGGGCCTATAGGCAGGGAGGGGTTGAGGAATATCCAGAAAATTGTAGGAATGGTGGATAATACTCACCAAGGATGCCAGCTTGTTTGTGCCCATAAGACAATTCTTTTCTCCCTATAATACACAAATAGCAAAATATGTGAAGAGAATTCCCCACATATATCGATATTTGTATAAGTGTATACACCATTGTAGGGTGTATGGCGCTGCTGCAGGCCTCCGGGGAGCGGGAAGACAGCGCAGGGAGACAGGAGCAAGCCTGCAGACCTCCGTAGAGCGGGAAGGCTATAGGGCAGAGTAGGTATTAGCTGGAAGGGCTCTTGAAAAAATCAGTGGCCCCTTAGTGTGGCATGATCTTAACCCGGAGTCCTGATCATTTGCTCCAGCCACTGAAAAATTGTGTCTTCTCCTTCTGAGGACACTAAACTAAACTGGAGACTGTAGGAGGAGGCAGGGGATGAATCCCAAAGCAGGAGGAGGAGTCAAGTTTAACATGTTAGTGTCCATCTCCAGCTGCAGGAACTTCATCCCCAAGGTGCCTGTGTCCCTCAATTAGGCAAGAGAAATTATCGGCAGCCGACAGAAATGTTCTAACCTGTCCGATTGACCAAACGACCGATCTCCGCCGGACGAAAAATGTCGTGACTCTCCACACACGGTTCGAGAATCGTACGAATCCTCGATTTGTACGATCAAATCTTTGTGTCTATGGCCAGCTTAAACCTGGAGTAGCTTCAGACAGTTTAGCCCTGTTTAGCTCAGTTAAATACCTAACATACTAGCATGTTGCACTTACTAGATAGGGATCAAAAACTGCTGTTCCACTTGCGTTCGAATAGTCTGTTGCAAAAACAGTGCCTAAACGAAATAATTGTTAAAAGAAAGTCACAAAAAAAGCACATTTTTTCTCTATTTCCAAACAAGAAAGAAATCACTAGCGCACAGCCTATCCATACTGTATTACATTACACCAGAGCCTGTTTAAATATGGGAGGCAATATGATACCGCAGCACTTAAACCCTAAGGATGTTGCTATGACTAACTGAGCAGCCTTACAGCATTGACCCACACTGATATGCAAGGAATTAGAGTAGAACTTCCTAAGAAAAGGGTAAACCTTCAGGTTTCATATATAACTGCAGCTTTCCCATCAGCTGTTCCAGGCACCTGCCACTCCTTTAGCAAAGAAAAATCACCCTCCAATTTATTTTGAATGCAAAGATTTGTAACAATGTGACCTGACTTGCATTTGTGTTATTGATGGCACTAAAACAGCGTGACATAGGTGTACAGGTATGGGACCTGTTATTCAGAATGCTCAGGACCTGGGGTTTCCATATAACAGATGTTTCTGTAATTTGGATCTCCATACCTTAAAATCATGTAAACATTATATAATACACAAAAGCTATGAATATCTTGTAAATTATATCCTTATAAACGGTGAGTTCTGATGTGCCTTCGGCCTCGTGTTTTTATATGGTCATGAAACTCCTCGGTAACTTATAATATCCTTATATTTTACAAGAGGGGGTACTTTATTCACTATATAAGCCCAATAGACTGGTCTATTTGGTCAATGTAATAATATCTTAGTTTGGATTAAGTACAAGGTACCATTTTAATATTACAGAGAAAAAGGAAATTGTTTATTAAAATTTGGATTATTTGGATGAAATGGGAGTCCATGGGAGACAGCCATCCTGTAATTCTGAGGTTTCTGGATAATGGGTTTCCGGATAATGAATCTCAAACCTGTACAAACAAGCAGATGACCCACCTTTAGTGAGCTTATGCAGCAGCCATGTGTCGATGGTACCAAAGCAACAGTTTCCTTTCTCTGCTGCTTGACGCACCTACAAACATACAGGTACAACTTTAGTTTTAAAGGAGACAGACATACGTAAAAAAACAAGAATGTGCCAGTGCAATATACTTTTTAAATATAGAAGGAATGTGCTTTAAGAGGTGAGGTTTCTTGTTGCTTTATTGAAAATACCCGCAAAAACCCTTCTAGTCCCACCTATCTGTGCCACTTCCTGTTGCCTCACTTCCCACTCAGTAGCTACGCTGACCTGATAGGGACCTGAAGCCTGTCTTTGCTTGTGTGATTGCCGATTCCCCTCCTACTGTGCTTGTAGAAAGGACAGGTCCAACTATTCATTTGAAACACAGACAGCAGGGACCATAGCAGATTTATAAGGAGCGCCAATAAACGGGCCTTTTTAAAAGATAATTTTAATTTTTAGCCCAAAGTGAAACTAGCACCATATATTATTCAATATGGTCTACCATATTAGGATAGGTTTTTAGCTATGTTCACCTTTAAGCTAACTTTTAATATGTTATGGAATGGCCAATTCTAATCAACTTTTCAATTTTTCTTAATTTTTTATAGCTTTTAATTAGTTTGGATTTTCCTGACTCTTTCCAGCTTTTAGATGGGGGTCAATGACCCCAGCATCCAAAAAGCTATTGCTCTTCGAGGCTACAATTTTAATTACTTTTTATGACTTATCTTTCTATTGAGAACCTGTCCTATTCTTATACTTTACTTTCATTCAGATCACTCCCTGGTTGCTAATGTTCATTCATTGTTGTTTCATTTTATCTTTCTCTCCCCCAGGGTGTGTTATCTTAGTATGAATTATAACAGCACACAGAAGTCACCATGTGGCAGTGTCTAACTGATTCGCAGACAATTATCATGAAAATTGAATATAAGATTCTTCATACTGATATAAGAAACTTTATAAATATAACCAATTAAAAACTCAGTACCGTTTCTCAAATAATAATGTTTATCTGCACTATCCCGCTCTCATTCTGTCTTCATGCAGCAGTTGGGTGTAAGATTTTCATTGACAGTAAAGGTGCCCATACGCTATAAGATCTGCTTATGAGGGGACGAGGACCACATCGCTCGATTTCCAAGAAAAATCGAACCTGCCCGATATCTGGCTGATTTTTGGCCAGATATCCATTGGGGAAGTCCCGTCGGAATGGTCTAAAGGACCGATATCGACAGCTTAAATCTGCCCCTGTATGGCCATCTTTAGATCCAATATATCCTTTTGGGAGGGGGGCTCACTTTCCTAGCAGATGTATTAGAGCTAGCAGACATTGGCTCTACTTTTTGCTAGGGATGTACCGAATCCACTTTTTTGGATTCGGCCGAACCCCCGAATCCTTCGCGAAAGATTCGGCCGAACCCCCGAAGCTTTCGCGAAAGATTCGGCCGAATACCGAACCGAATCCGAATTTGCATGTGCAAATTAGGGGTGGGAAGGGGAAAATACGTTTTACTTCCTTGTTTTTTGATAAAAAGTCGCGCCACCCATAATTTGCATATGCAAATTAGGATTTCGATTAGGTTCGACTGGGCAGAAGGATTCGGCCGAATCCAAATCCTGCTGAAAAAGGCAGAATCCAGAACCAAATCATGGATTCGGTGCATCCCTACTTTTTGCACAATGTTTACAGCATACTGCAACCTGCTTGTTTATACAGGTTCTCTGCAGTCTCTAATGCCATCTAGTGGTCTATTGTTGCACAGAGCAATGTTTGTCGCCCAGTGGCCCCCCATATGGTGGGGGTTCCAATGAGAACTCGTATATAATGAATGATAATATATTGTTTCATCATTATATCTGTAATACAACCCCCCATTTCTTTATTTAGGGGTAGTAAACACAAAAATAACATTTTGCCTAATAGAAGAAATAAAAGCAATTCTCATTCATTAAACATTTTCAGCGGTTTTAAAGTAAGTACTACCAAAAGCACCAGCTTTCTTTCCCTTGCAATTCTCTGCACTGCTTGTTATGACTATTGAACTGTAAACATTGTGCAAAATGGAGTATAGGCTGTTGTAGAGCCAATGTCTGCTACATTGTTGTAGGATGTAGTCAACAAAAGAGACAAGTGACTAGTTTCAAAGGCAACTACATTTATCAAATAACTACAAAAATTATTAACAACATAAAACCAATGAAAATGTATATTGGAAAGTTGTCTAGAAGGAAATTTTCTGTCACTGGGCAAAAAAAAATGGTTTTCCAGCTTAAATGCTTAAAAGAGGAACAACAACTTTTTTTGATGGGGTGTGGTTCTGCATAAAGAAAGAAATGATAATTCTAAGCAATTTTTCAACATGCATTCATTTAAAAAAAGGTTTTAGTAAAAGTAGTAGCAACTACTTTCGGCACAGTCAATTCTGGAAAATGTGACAGAACCCAGCTCTCATCCAGCCAAAACTCCAGTTGCCAGAAAGCTTTGCATGCTTCTATGTGTCTTGCTTCTGCTATACTATTTTAATGGCATATAGAAATGAGAAAGACACAATTAAAATGTAATTTACAAATACTGAAATAGTGGAATTTTGCTTAGACTTCTATTTTCTTTCATTATGCAAAAAAAAGGTTGGTTAGTTCTCTGAAAAGCGCACCTTTCGGGTGTTATGGGGCTGAATTTGTCTTCCAGGTGATTTATTGCTCCATTGGCAGGGAACAAAACCATAGATATTACCCCATAAATGTCAGTGGCCAGAACTCATGGGTGCACTTCCCTGGCTGTCACTTGACAGTTATCCTGTGAAGAATGTGCCACTTTGCCCCCCCTTTCAACCACAGACCAACAAAATGCTCAGATTCACATTAGGTGATATTCTATAAAATGCCACCACTTTCAAGTCTGCAAGTTTAGATGCAGGATGGTATCTGACACTCCGTGCTTAGTCAATAAAAGGATTGTGTTACCTGTGGAATGTTTTGTAAGACCCAGACCAGTCGCAGAGATACATGCTGTGTAGTGAAATTGATCAAGCTGGCTGCCAGGAACCGTTTCCTTCGAGTGAAGAAATGCAAGGCCGTGCAAACCCCACGAACAGCCTAAATGTGGGAAATAAATAAAAGGTTTTAGCTTTTCTGAATATGCCAGGAATAAGGAACTCCTCAGCCCTGCCTAAACTCAAACATGCATTATTTTATAATCTGGATGGCACTATGATTACATTTGCATGCACTGCATCTATACAGATAATAGGGGTCATTTATGATAGCATGGGGTGCAAGTGTTAGAGCACGCTCACTTCGCAAGCACTTATACCCGAGTTTATAAGATGCAATCTGCTCCTCGTGCTGGATTAAAAACCTGGTGCAAGGAGCAGAGTGCAGAGGAGGAGGCGCAGCCTCATGAATAATATGCAAGTTACGGGGCGGGTGAGGGGATGCCTTCATGCATCCCACCTTCAGCCCCTCACCGATAAAGTGCTGGTAATTTACACAATGAAGAACACAGTGCACAAAGTGCAAAAATATGGTTGACTGTGCCCTCTGTGTTCTGCATTGTAAATGACCCTAAATATATTGTTGAATTTTGCAGCAGCAGCTGACTGATATTGTGCAAGTACTCTCCGCAGACCTCTTATAAGTGAAATACCAGTCCATACCTTGAGCAGCAGAGAGCGGTTCCAAGAAGAAACCAGGTCAGCTGCACGTAGGTCCTGCCAACTCATGAAGTTATGAAAAGTTTCTCCAGTTTTCCTTGAAATAAAGTAAAAAGTAAAAGCTGATCCAAAATGCCACACAGGTACATTCAGCATGTGCTGCAGCACAATTAAAGCAGACCAGGCAAATCAGACTTGTGCTTGCATAGGAATTTTAGTTTCCTTTCTTTCGCTTGAAGAGCAGTATTCAAACATACTTTATGGTGGAAGTGTTGTCTTTTAGAAGCATGCAGACCACAGTGGTCTGTGAATGTTTTGAAAACTCATGGTTTACATCTGTGCAGGGTGTTGAGCCATTAAAAGGGTGGTTCACCTTTAAGTTAACTTTTAGTATGTTATAAAATGGCTCATTCCAATAAACTTTTCGATTGGCCTTCATTATATTTTTTTTATTTATAGTTTTTGATTTATTTGCCCCTTTTCTTCTGGCTTTTTCCAGCTTTCAAATGGGGTCACTCAGCCCTTCTAAACAGAAATGCTCTGTAAAGCAACACATGTATTGTTATTGCTACTTTTTATTATTCCTCTTTCTATTCAGGCCTCTCCTATTCATATTCCAGTCTCTTATTCAAATCAATGCATGGTTGCTAGGGTAATTTGGACCCTGGTACCATATGGCTTAAATTGCAAACTAATAAAAATGAAAACCAATCGCAAATTGTCTGAGAATATCACTTTCTGTATCATGCTAAGAGTTGCATGGCCACCTTAAAACTGATGTGGTTGGACAGCTTGTCTGAATTTGTCTTCACTTTATGCAATTTTAGGAATTTATGAACAACGTAGGGTGTAGTTTTCAAAAGACTGCACTGCGCCAGTCAGACAGGACAAAAATGTCAGGTCTGACGCCTGTTATTTTGGCAGATGGATGAGGGGTTTTCTGATGTGCGAGTGAGAGGAACCACTATTTCCTATCATGTGCAATCAGATCCACTCTAAGGGCCTTCAGCCAAGACAAACTGTTTAATGCTTTCTGGTCAACCATGCAAATATCTAAATCAAAATACCTTTCTTTTCTACCTGAAGCCTTACCTGTCACATAACAGGCTGTCTGGCCCATATACAACCACCAGTAACAATGTGAAATGTTATGTAAACCAGATATAGTGACTGTCAAGCAGCAGGGCAGTAACTACAGATGAAGCAGACTCTGCCATGAATGTGTGTGGGGTGGGGTGTGTGTGTGACACTGACTCATAAGCAGCTGCACTACATGTTTTTGAAAAAAGTTAAGGGGGACCTAAAATGATATTGCTGTAATGCCTAGTTACAACATTACAGTACTAATTAGAAGTGCAGGAAAGTTAAATACAAGCATAGGATCCCTTATCGGTAAAACTGTTATCCATAAAACTCTGAATTTTGGAAAGGCCATCTCTCATAGGGGTATATTTATCAAAGAGTGAAGTTAGAGATCAACACAGTCTGCTAGAGTGAAATACCGCCTCTCTCCATTTGTTTCTATGGGATTTTTAAAGGCGTATTTATCAAACGGTGAAAGTGAAAGTTCACCATTTGATTAAAAATCCCTAGAAATGAATGGAGAGTGGCAATATTTCACTCTAGCAGACTGTGGCGATCTGTAACTTCACTCTTTAAATATATCCCATAGACTGCATTTTAATAAAATTATTTTAAATAATGATTTCCTGTAATAATAAAACCTTGTACTTGATCCTAACTGAGCTGCATGAATCCATACTCCATAAATCCTATTGGGTTTAACTACGGTTTAAATTATTTTTAGCAGCCTTAAGGTATGGAGGAAAAAAAAACCCTCATCCTGAAAACTCCAGGTCCTACGCATTCCGGATAAGAGTACTACACATGTATTGGGATAACAGTATTCTTTCCATAAACCACGAAAGATAAGGGGAGTAGAAGTTTGTGTGACAGGACTAAATAATGGCAAGGCGGTTAGTTTTGGCAGCTTACTTGTTCCATGTGATGAATGTTCCTCTCTGTGTTGAAATCCCAAGACCAGCCACTTGACTCATCTGGATCCCTGCATCTGGGAAGAAGGAGGTGTGTTTAATAGTAAATAGGCCAATGGCACTTTGGGAAAAAAGGAGACATTAGGGGTAATTGATAACAGCTAGTGTGCAAAGTCAAGTGCAAGTTACCATGTATTTTTTATAGACAATAGGGATGCACCGAATCCAGGATTCGGTTCGGGATTCGGCCAGGATTCTGCCTTTTTCAGCAGGATTTGGCCAAATCCTTCTGCCCGGCCGAACCCGAATATGCAAATTAGGGATGGGGAGAGATCATGTGACTTTTTGTCTCAAAACAAGGAAGTAAAAAAATTTTTCCCCTTCCCACCCCTAATTTACATATGCATGTTAGGATTCAGTATTCGACTGAATCTTTCGTAAAGGATTCGGGGGTTTGGCCGAATCCAAAATAGTTGATTTGGTGCAGCAATTTCGCCATTATGCCAGAGTAATTGTTGCCACAAGGGGGGTTGCACCTGATTCAATTATGGGTGATGTGGTAAAACACTGTGTTAGCACTTTGGCATATACAAAGGCAAATCAAGTTAAAAAATGTTCTAAACCCAGTTGACGTAATTTCAGGCATGAGAATGATGTGTTCAACAGCGACTGTGGATACCCCAGTGCTATCACCATCTTTTGAGGTGTTAGTAGATGTACTGCGCTCCATATGGAACAATAGGCAGGACAAGTGACATGGAGCACACACACACACACACCACCTTCTGATGCAAGAATCCCATTCATGGGAAATCTGTGTGACTGCAACTGTGTTTTTCTTCGTATATGAGCCCCACTATGAGCTAAGGGACAAATAAAGGAGATGCATTTGAGAAACATTTACACAAACCTGCGACTGCCTCTTTCACAACCCTGACAAACTGCTCCCATAAGGACTCAGGATCGATTTCCACATATCCGGCCTGAGGATACAGAACTTTCAGCTATGGAAAGAGAAAGGAAGAAGCCTATAAATAACAAGAATTCTTAAAAAAAAAAAAACACACATTTTTTTTTGGCACCCTCCATCTTTAAAGATGGAGGGTGCCAATTATATTTGAAATCTATAAAGGCAGCAACCGCAAAGTAACATTACTTATCTGGAACGGAGTGAAAAAACTGTTGAGAGGTTTTATTGATGTCTGAAGCCTTTGCAACAATTACAACGATTTTAGCAGAGTTTTCTCTGCAGAATGTCAAATTCAAAATGAGTATTTGTACAAGAAAACAGCTAATATGGCACATTTGATAAATGATGCCCATACTTTGCTCCTTCTGTTTGAAGTTAAATATGAATACAGTTCTTTAAGTGGTGGTAACTTTTAGCACGTTATAGAATGACCAAGTTGAAGGTACTTTTCAATTGGGCTTCATTATTTATTTGTATAGTTTTTAAATGATTCGCTTTCTGCTTCTGACTCTTTCCAGCTTTCAAATGGGGGCCACAGACCACATCTAGAAACAAAGGCTATGTGAGGCTACACATGAGTTTATTGTAACTTTTTTTTACTCATATTACTATTCAGACTGTCCCCTAATTATATTCCAGTCTCTTATTCAGATGAATGCATGGTTGCTATGGTAATTTGGAACCTAGGAACCACACTGCAGAGATTGCAAACTGGAGAGCTGCTGAATAAAAAGCTAAATAATTTAAAAACCACAAATAATAAAAAATGAAAACCGGTTGCAAATTGTCTCAGAATATCGCAATCTGCATCATAGTAAAAGTTAACTTAAAGATGAACAACCCCTTTAAATATTTTGCGCCATTACTGTACATTTCATCTAATTTTAACACATATTATCTACATTCTCCCCTAGTTAAAAAGAGATATTGTGATGTCAAGACACATAATAACAGTTTTATAACTCCCTGTTGCTTGGAGAACATAGGAAGAGAGGAGCATAGTTCATTCTGTAAGGTGTTATCACAGTCCATTCACCTGTTTTATCACTTTTCCTAGGATGAGGTGAGAGACCAAAGTGTGGGAAGTGAGGAATCGTAGGGCAGAATTGACAAATAGCTAAATAACACATAAATATTCTTATCACTCACAGTTCAAAACAAGACATTATCAGAAAACCACGGGTCATGCGGCGTTGTTAGCTGTAACACATAGTGAGGCAAAGGGGCACACATCCACTGACTCCGACTCTTGTAGCTGAGAGTGAGACAGTTTTATTCATTGTATTATTTGAATCCAACTCAGCACCCCATCACTGCAAGTGCTACCCATTGTGCTGCTCATTAGATTTAGAAAGTTTCGTATTTTCATGGCATAAAACTTATACAGGTATAGTATCCATTACTGGGAAGCCCGTTTCCCAAAAATCTCCGAATTGTGGGAAGACCATCTCCTATAGACTCCATTATAATCAAATAATTCAAAATTGTTAAAATTATTTCCCTTTTTTCTGTAATAATAAAACAGTATCTTGTACTTGAAGCTATAATGAATCCTTATTGGAAGCAAAACCAGCCTATTGGGTTTAATTAATATTCAAATGATTTTGTAGTAGACTTATGGTATGGTAATCCAAAGTACAGAAAGATCTCTTATCCAGAAAACCCCAGGTCCCAAGCATTCTGAATAACAGGTGCCACGCTGTGGGCCTCCCCAGACCCATTGTGTGAGGACAGCATTAATGTGCCAATACATACTTTTCAACCCTGACTGATAAATATCCAGATGATAAATGTGCAGGGGGGAACCCACCCATACAGATGCCAATAAACTGCCGAGTTGTTCTGGAGGGGCCGATCCAGTAGCTTATATCAGCCTGTGTATGTGCAGCTTAAAGGACCAGTAACATCAATTTAAAAACAAAAAACATTAGTATAGAACGAAAAAAAAACATCAAGACAAATGAAACTTTTAAATCGCTAAGTCTTTATTTAGAAAATAACCAAACCTCCGCTTGCGCTCCTCTTTAGAGGAGAAATCGAGCACCGCACGATGGATCGCTGGTTTGCCTGTTCTGAAGAAAAGCACAAGCGGAGTTTCGATTATTTTCCTAATAAAGACTCAGCGAATTTAAAAGTTTAATTTGTCTTTGTGTTTTTTTTTTCGTTCAATGCTAACGAATTAAAAAAAAAAATTGATGTTACTGGTCCTTTAAGAATGTTAACAAGATTAATTTTAAAGAGAAAGTATACCGGAGTAGTACCAAGGTTTGAATAGGTTACATCTCTGTATTCAGCAACTACAAATGAAAGATTTCTTGACTTAAAGTCTTATATTGTATAAGTCCTATGGTACACATTAGGGGTCAATTATTTACTGTGGACACAATCACTGGTGTTTTTTTTTTTTTTATCCACAGTGGCTTGTTTTCCCCCATAATTCCGGCAGCATTGCAGTTACTAGAGGGAGTTGTGCTTGACTCTACTGCAGCTGATTCATTACAATCGATCGAACTGCGTAGCGAATTAAAATGCAATTCCGCTGAAAATTTTGGGCGACATGAGAGTGACGTGTGAACCTGATTGTTTTTGGCGAAACTACGCTGCAGTAATGGACGCAGGCCACTGTACAAACCCTGAAGCGAAGAGCACTTATTGATGCAAATACTGAATATGTTGGCATGTTTGAAAACATGCTTGTGCACTCCCAAAAATGTAGTATAGTATACAGAGCTGACATTTAATATCTGTAGACAATACCAGTCAGTCATTTTGCATCTGGTGGGAAGGAACAGACTGCTACACTGCTTCTTGGGAGGAAATTCTTATTCAAGCAAACTTTAAACAGTGTAAGATGCCATTGTACCAAGCAGATCTAGTGCTCTCCGACTGCCTACGTATAATAGTGAGAAACAAAGGCATCATTGTGCTTTCATGTTTAATCTAAAGAATGGCTTTAGGCATTTTCATAGTGAAACTAAAAGAAAAACTGTCTTCAAACAGCAATAGCCTAGCATTGTACATCGGAGCTTGGTAATGTGATCAATAGCGATGAGCCTCTCGTCCATGTTAAAAATGACACAAAGCAGATGTAGTGAGCTCCTATTTAGAATATACCTAGAGTTCAAGTTAGGAGTCCACTAATTGGACTAGTCCACTAATTGGACTAGTTGTCCATATGACCTTAGCCTACTAGTTCACAACCTAAGGGTTGCAGCTTGAAGACAATCTGGGGCTCATTTATAAACACCGTGCAAATCGGCACATGGGCAGTAACTCATAGCAACCAATCAATGATTGGCTTTTCTCAGGTAGCTGCAAGTTCAACAATGAAAGCAAATATTTGATTGGTTGTAATGGATTACTCACCATGTGCAAATTTTCCAACTGTTTATAAAAGAGCTCTGAGTTCGATACGAATAGAATGCTCTGCCTTCTAGATACACGTGGGAAACCATCCTAAAGGTCAGTTAGGGTGAGATTTAGGGTGAACTGTGGCTAAATGGCTCAAACAACCATGTTTCCGATGTCTGTAATTATTTATTGTGAAAAACGGGATTTGTTTTGTACAGAAAATACTTTGGTTTGTGCTACTGCCACATAACAAAAAGTGTCTATGGTACCACTCAACAAATAAATGTTAAATGAGTAAAGATACAAAAATATATAATAGAAGAAATAATAAGGAGAATACACTCACAGTTCACCTCAGTCCCAAGGTGCAAAAACCAAAAACACTGTATCCAAAGGATGTGAGGATCTCCAAAAATAAAGAGACAAATATAAAAAGTAGAAAAATTTATTAGGACATGAAGACCTAACGCGTTTCGTGCCTATAGGGGCACTTACTGATAGGCCAGTTCAGTTCTGAACTGAACAACATAGATATTGGTAATTAACGTGGTATTAATATTTGGTCAGCAACTAGACAGAAGGGTTTTACTTTTTTTCTAACTTCAGTAAATGTAAATTATTTATTGGCCAAGATTGCAAAATATTGCACCTCACAGAGGATCCTGAATAGAAAAAAGTCTGAAAACTACTGCCCAAGCCCAACATTGGTTTCAACTGCCATTTCTTCTTAGACCGCGATGTTTCACATGGTACTTTTGACCAAATAACGGTCTACAATTGACAGGGGACATTGATTAAGTCTTGAACTTAGGGTTGAGACCCAATGATAAATAAGGAGTAATTGTTAGGGATGCACCGAATCCAGGATTCGGTTCGGGATTCGGCCAGGATTCAGCCTTTTTCAGCAGGATTCGGCCGAATCCTTCTGCCCGGCCGAACCGAATCCGAATCCTAATTTGCATATGCAAATTAGGGATAGGGAGGGGAATTGCGTGACTTTTTGTCAGAAAACAAGGAAGTAAAAAATGTTTTCCCCTTCCCACCCCTAATTTGCATATGCAAATTAGGGTTCGGATTCGGTTCAGTATTCGGCCTAATCCTTCGTGAAGGATTCGGGGGTTCGGCCGAATCCGAAAAAGTGGATTCGGTGCATCCCTAGTAATTATGCACCATATTTTAATTACTACTGTTCCATAGTGGGTTCTAAACCAAAGTCACTCAGTTGGAACTCTACAACATACCAGTTAGTTAAATATAGCCTCTCTAGCATTCAATGTGGGGCTACCATTTAAAGTACTAATGACCCAGTGGAGCACTGGAAGTCAGGTTGGTGTGGTAACTTCCCAAGAAGTCATCTCTCACAGATGACAATATAAAAACTGGATTCGCAAATAGAAGCTTTATTTGTAGATAATGGTGTCCCTTACAGCGAGAAAGGTTATGTTGGGACACACACAGAGATACAATAAGCCATATTATGTAACATTCTGTGAATGGCTTGGGTTTCTATTTGCAGAGTCAGCATCTAGTTACTTATAGGAGCTACTGACCACTAAGAGAAAACAATCATCATAGAATGATGGAAATAAATAATCACAGTAGAACCCTGACTTTACCTTCCCCAGAGGACTGAGAGTAAATTCTAGGGACATGTAAAATCCAGGAAATAAAAAACACTGTTAAGCTGTGTGGGACTGTGAAAAATTGCACCAATGCTGAGGAAACGTAAAATCCGGGGATGTAAAATCAGGATTCCATTGTAATGAAGAAGTACTGCTTAAAATTTGTTTCTTGCAATATGGAATCTCTCGCTATCACTGTTCTGTGTTTTTATACATCACTTTTAGCCAGGGCTGTATCTTCTAGAAGGGAACAGGTGCCTAGGCTGTCAGGATCAGGGGGCAGCTCTTGGGCACCTATATAGTGTTGATTGGGTAAGAGAGGAGGGTAGGGACCTATAATCACACAGTGATAATTGGGTAGGAGAGGAAGAAGTACAGGGGTATTAGTATGAAAGTATTATATTAGAATACGGGGCTGCACAGCTATAACATTCACCTCTTTTGGTCTTTGCACCAAGTTTTATCTCTGCCTTAACCACTGAATCTTTATGACCTTGCCCCTTATCAACACATTAGTCCATATCAGTATAACTGGGCATTTTCCCTGGTTTTTCCCTACCAGGCTCCTATTTCCCTTAGATCCTGCTCACTCCAGCTATTTTGTGGTAGCATCTTAGTAGCAGGGAAGCTGCTGCACGTTTCTCCAGCAACAAAACTCACTGGCAGTGCAATTTCACTGCATTATGTGCATTATCATTTGCAGCCACAAACAGCCATATGATGGGAATCAATACAATCTTGCCAAAGAAAAGCAGATAATTCCGTAGCAGTCACACTGCTTTAAATGTAACACCTTTAAATTTACTTTTAGTATGATGTAGAGATTGCAATTGGGTTTCATTTTTTATTTTGAGTTTTCATCTTTTTATTCAGCAGCTCTCCAGTTTGCAGTTTAAGCAGTCTGGTTGCCAGGGTCCAAATTACCCTAGCAACCATCAGTGTCGGACTGGGCCGCCGCCGGCCCAGACCCGGTCCTAGATTGGCCCCCCGAATGGAAAAAAGTTCCAAAAAGTTGTGCTGCGCTATATGCTCCCTGTTTGCGCATGCACGCGGTGGGCCGGACGTTCACGCATGCGCGCGGTGGACCTGTCATGCGCGCAGTGCGTCTGCCATTCACACAGACGCACAAGCTTTTGCGCATGGGGACCCGAGGTTCAGAGCCTGGTGGGCCCCAACTGTGCCGGTCCGACCCTGCCAACCATGCACTGATTTGAATGAGAGACTGGAATATGAATAGGAGAGGCTTAAATAGAAAGATGAGTAATAAAAAGTAGCAATAACAATAAATGCATTTGTTTTTTAGATGGGGTCAGTGACTCCCATTTGAAAGCTATAAAGTGTCAGAAGAAAAAGGCAAATAACTCAAAAAGTATAACATATAATTAATGAAGATCAATTGCGAAGTTGCTAGGAATTTGACATTCTATAACATACTAAAAGTTACCTCAAAGGGGAACCACCCCTTTAAGACCCCAATAAACGGTCACATATAAGCTGCCGACAGATTAAGCAGACGGTTTATTGTAGTACGGGGCCCTCCGACAGGCTTCCTTGATCAATATCTGTCCTGAAGTATGGCCATCTTAAGTGTCACTTGTGTTGTATGTAAATCTGCCTGTGCTTCCTGCGGGTAACACTGCGAAGGGACCCTTAGTCTAAATATTCAAACATCAATATGCCAATTCTAAGCGACTTTTGGTCTTCAATAGTTATAGTTTTTGATCATTTGCCTTCTTCTGACTTTTTCCAGCTTTCAAATTGTGGGGTCACTGACCCATCTAAAAAAAACAAATGCTCTGTAAGGCGACACCCTTTATTGTTATTGCTACTTTTTATGACTCATCTTTCTATTTGGGCCTCTCCTATTCATATCCCAGTCTTTCATTCAAATCAGTGCATGGTTGCTAGGGTAATTTGGACCCTAACAACCAGTTTCCTGAAACTGCAAACTGAAGAGGTGTTAAATAAAAAGCTAAATAACCACAATAATAAAAAAAAGGAACTGTGAATGGTCTCAGCATATCAATACAACATACTATACGTGAATTCAAAGGTGAATATAATTAAGCTGTGGGTATAAATCCCTTTCTTCAAACGCCAGACAGACCCAGAGCTGCATATCCATGCTGGGTGCAACTTATTATTTATACAGATATTCAGCCCTTTCCATAGAATGATAATTGTACCCTCAAATCATCGATACTGCCTTCCCCATAAATACACGTATGAGTGTGCCATTGAGCAGCTCAGCCCAGGATTATGTGTATGTGCCCGAGGGCTGCAGCTGAAAAAAGAACTGAGGAAACTTGTGCCTGTAGTTTTGCATCTGCGAGCCCCCCGAATTCCCTGCTTTCCATACCAACCACACCGGTACTGTACTACTACATCTCCTGGTACTTTGCCCCTCCAGCATTTTGTGCCCTCCTGCTCGCCGTTACCTTGTCCTCTGCGCTCCCGCAGATCTCGCCCGACTGATTGTACAGGTGACACCTCAACACGCTGCTCCCGACATCCACAGCGAGGATCAGCCGATCCCTGTATCCATTCCTGGGAGAGCTCATACTGACAGCAACAGGAATTCCTCTACTCAGCTACCGGCTCTCCATAACCACAGCATCTACATCAACGTGCGCGCCCCCGAGGCAGACAGACGTATTTGCACGCCCCCTGCATGACATTTCAAGCAAGGCGTAACAATGATGACTCACAGGCGGAGTTACTATAGCATAATCTGAGTGTGGAGGAGGATTAATAACGTAATAAGCAGAGAGTGTTAGGCACAGGGCCGCCAATAGAAATCACGGGCCCTTTCAACAAAATGGCCCCGCCCACCCTGGCGCGCAAGCCCCGCGCTAGACCCCGCCCACTCCACATCACTGGAGACCTCACAGACATCAGCGTTAAAAAAGTAACCCCACATGTTATAAAAAGCTATTGATGGTCAGGGCCCCTTATAAGTTTAAAAAAAAAAACCATTAGCGCCAGGGACTCCCATAAAAGTTTTTTTTTTTTTTTTTAAATCATTGGTGCCAGGGCCCCCCTTACAAGTAAAAAAAAAAATTGGGGCCCCAAAGAATATTTTTTTAAAAAAAACATTGGCTTCAGGGCCCGAACGTCTTGGGCCCCCATCAGGCCAGACCCCCTCTCCAATATTTACATTTTTGAAAAAAAAAACGTTTTCGGCACCGCGCTGTCTGCGCATGCGCGTCAAGCAATGCTGCTCGCGCATGGCGCCGTTCATGTATGCGCACGAGCGGTGCCTTCACACAGTCGCGCGTCACAGTAGGGGACAGGGGGCCGTAGGGGTCCCTGGACAAGCAGTTCCAGTGGGCCCCGGGCCCCCCAGTCCGACCCTGCTACTGCAGTGTTCTGCGCTCTCTGCCAAAAAGCCTATTATTTTAATTAAGTTTCAGATCTTTTTCTCGCATCAGTGCAGGAGATCAAAGTGACATGGCATTTCAGTAAGAAACCTGGGACTGCTGGCTGAGCTTACAAAATCGGGACTGACAGTTGGGAGGTATGGCTTATTCATTTTCATGCTGCCTTGTTACCATATAAGCCTTCTATAAAGGGCGCACAAATGTAGGGAGCATAAAAACTTACATTCATAGAGTACAGCATGGGGGCTTCAAAAAGCCTGAAAGAATATTCTGTAATCCAGATTTACTCACTTTGATAATGAAATGCCACATAAGAGGTCAATTAGTGAGTGTTTTGGGTTGAGCATGTGTTTTCTGCCCTGGAAGTTGTTGGTATTGTTTATACCTATGTGTTTCTGAAGTTGTACACTGGTTATGAAGCAAGGGGGGCCCTGAATAAAAGTTGTGACCCCAAGGGGGGGTACAATTTAAAAAGTAAAAAAGGTGGCCCTACAGTTACATGTGAAGAAAACAAAGGCTATGCCTGCAGGAAAGACAGACAAATTTGTCAGTGATAGTAAATACATTAACTTGGCAGATTTTGGATCTGGCACTGGCAGTCACATACTGGCAGTTGGTAGAAGCAGGATAAGCGACATAGAAACAGAGCTAACCCAAGTTGTTCTGGCTGAAGAAAAGAGTCAACCCGCAGATTAATGCCTGCCTTTAGTGGTCAGTACTGTTTCACCCATCAAGAACAAAGCGAAGTGGTTTCAGATTAACCCTACATTGCTGTACCATTGGTGTAATATCTCCAGAGCGGGGTCTTATCAGTACTGTGTATTGTGTCATTGTTTTTTATGGTTGTGAAACTAGATTGGAAGGCGACCTGTTCAAGGTTCCTACATACAACTCCCATACCATTGTTTTTTTTTTTTCATCACTGTTTTTCTGTCATTGCAAATCTTGAAATAGCATGATGTGTTCTGTATTCTGCCTCATGTGAGTACAGAATCCATACAGCTCGTTTCAATAAACGTCAACCCTGTACCTCAAGTAATCGCTGGTTTCTGTGTATTCCCACAATACAAGATACCCGTACACATAGGGCAGATGCAAACAAGGAATTACCCCTTAAGCATACACTGTAAGATCCGATTGGTCAGCCCTATGGCCAAACGATCAGATAACAATGACGGGCATACCAGCCTACTGGACAAGGACTGCATCAACTAGCCGACCTGTTCCTTGATCGTGCGGCAAAATCAAACTTGCCAATTTTGGCCAGAAATTGGTCTGGGAGGCCGTCAGAGGGTCCCATACACTGGCAGATAGCTGCCGAATCGGTCTAAAGGACCCAAATTGGCAGCTTAAAACTGTCTGACGAACGGGCATGTCCATGAAAAATTGTGATTTTACATTTGATAAAATAAACACCAAGAGGTCATTCCCTGTTTGCATCTGCCCTATGTGTGCCTGTACCTTGTGTAGGGATCCATAGGGTTAAGTTACCCTGTGGTCTGAAAATCCCACATGGTTGATAGCCTGCTACGTGGGAGCTACTGACTCTAGCCAAAGGAGAGGTATTTGGGGCAGATAGCGCTACCCGGGTAAAGAGCTCTTGGGATGGGGACTGTGTTTGTCCAGCAAGAGTGGCAGGAGTTGAAGACCACATGGGTATGCCAGGGCAGGGTTGATATTGCTATTATGTAATTGCATTTTGCATTTTTTTCCCTTCGGTTAAATAAAGTTATATTTGTTATTGCACTTGTTAATCAGTTAACAAGTGTGTTAATTATTTGTTTCTAGTGGGGCTGCCCATGGGCGAATCCCTGGATCCCACTAGGTGGAGGCAATGGCATTAAGAGAAATTCCCAGTACCCTATCATTTAGAAAAGGGGATTCAGGACCTGATGAATATCCTATAATGGTGGCAAAATAAGGTTACACTTGTTTTCATTCAGCCAGGCTAAATCATTGAGGAAAGGCCTGTGAGTGTGTGGAAACATTGCTTTGCTTACAAAGTTCTACTGGCACCTAAGGTCTGGTAGGCAGCCATCCCATCCCCTTATGCTGTTGGTCCCTCGCAAGCACCCTCTACCTCCCGCAATGCTGCTACCACTGATCAGCTGCTTTCTCATGGTTGCTCACTCAATCTCCTGCCTGGATGAGATCTTCAAATATACCTGTGCATATATAAAATAAAGGTCAGAAATGCCAGGCTGTGGTGTTTTATTGGACTATATATGGACAAACGAAAAAGCAGTGTCGGACTGACAATTCAAAAACTATAAAAAATAAATAATGAAGACTAAATGAAAAGTTACTTAGAATTGGCCATTCTTTAACATATTAAAAGTTCACTTAAAGGGGTGGTTCATCTTAGAAATAACTTTTAGTATGATGTATGATGTAGAGCAGGGGTCCCCAAACTTTTTTACGCGTGAGCCACATTTAAATGTAAAAAAACTTGGAGAGCAACACAAGCATGAAAAAGTTCATGGGGATGCCAAAAAAAGACTGTGATTGGCTGTTTGGTAGCCTCTATATGGAATAGTAGCCTATAGGAGGCTCTGTTTGGCAGTACACCCTTTTTTTTTTTTTTTTTTATATTTTACTTTTTATTATTTTCAAGAAAAGAAAAACACAGAAAAACAACATTCGTTATACACAAAGTTTTAAAAGTAGAATTTTGTTTTTAATAAATAAATAAATTAATTAATTAAAGGAAAAAAGAAAAAAGGATTCGAGTGCTAGTGATGTTATAAAAAAAAATGCGTGCACGTGTTCTTGTAGGAGACATATACCAGTGTTATTATAGGAACAAGTGCCAGTGCTGAATAATGAAGACTAATGAAGACTAAATGAAAAGTTACTTAGAATTGGCCATTCTTTAACATATTAAAAGTTCACTTAAAGGGGTGGTTCATCTTAGAAATAACTTTTAGTATGATGTAGAGCAGGGGTCCCCAAACTTTTTTACGCGTCAGCCACATTTAAATGTAAAAAAACTTGGAGAGCAACACAAGCATGAAAAAGTTCATGGGGATGCCAAAAAAAGACTGTGATTGGCTGTTTGGTAGCCTCTATATGGAATGGTAGCCTATAGGAGGCTCTGTTTGGCAGTACACCTGTTTTTTATGCAACCAAAACTTGCCTCCAAGTCAAAAATTCAAAAATAAGCACCTGCTTTGAGGCCACTGGGAGCAACATCCAATGGGGTTGGGGAGCAACATGTTGCTCACAATCTACTGGTTGGGGATCACTAATGTAGAGAGGGATATTCTAAGACAATTTGCATTTTTTATTATTTAAGGTTTTTGAGTTATTTAGTTTTTTATTCCGCGGCTCTCCAGTTTGCAATTTTTGCAACCTGGTTGCTAGGGTCCAAATTACCCTAGCAACACCCATTTGCATGCTGCAAAGATTCTGAAGATAAAGGCAAATAACTATAAAACTATAAAAAAATAAATAATGAAAACCAATTGAAAAGTTGCTTAGAATTGGTCAATCTATAACATAGCAAAAGTTACCTTAAAGGTGAACCACCCCTTTAACAACAGGTGAAACAGTCATGTCTACTTGGAAATACAGGGACACCAATAGCAGTGAACCAGGCCCTTAGCTGTCTGCTCATATATAACAGAGGTTGAAACAGTGGCGTAACTATACAGGGGAATTGCATGTAGGCACGGCGCAATCTAGTTACGCCATTGAGAAGCTCTGTAATCTATCTGTATAGCTCTATTTGGATGTCAAGAGTTAAAGCCAATTTGACAGCACTTATTAAATAATTATGATGATGATGATGCAGTGGGACCTTAAGGGGTCAGTCTCTCTGGATTAAGGTAATACCAATTTTATCGGGTCACAAAATTTCTCTACTGGTGACTTCTCTCTGATTCCTCCATGATTTAGAAGCTGATATTGCTTAAATAAAGGGATTGCCTCATTATGAGTCAGAGGGTTCGTTTTTGTACATCAGGTCAGTGACGCCCATTTGAAATCTGGAAAGAGTCAGAAGAGGAAGTCAAATAATTTAAAAACTATAATAAATAAATAATGAAAAGCAAATTAAATGTTGTTTAGAATTGGCCAATCTACAACATACTAAAAGTTGACTTAATGGTTTAATGTACATCTATTATGTACCTTTAAGTATGTGGTTCGTACCTCTTACATTAATATTGTCTATTTATTCTTTAAAAGGATCATTTAATAAAATACTATTTTTTTTGCCCTGAGTACATTTGTTTTTTCCCTTTTTTATACATTTCTGTTGTAATGTGCTTCGGTCCCCACAAGTTACAATCCACCTTGCATGAGTGCAGTTATTGAGTTATATGTATCTGACATACAGAAAGCCAAGGTGGGATTCATTTGGTATATGTGACATCTAGTGGCTGTATATATGTTTAGCATCACAGTGCTGTAGAAAGTAAAGAACACCCTCTTTCAAAACTGTGTCAGGATATAATGAGTTCTTTCCAAGTCCATCCATTACACAACTCATCTTATCTCACATATGGGGATATTACTTTGTCATGTCATTGTTAATTTACAAAATGTTGCTTATTAGAACTGCCTTTGGCAGCAGTAATGTGAATTGCTTTCTTTATGGGTTTTTCAGTTTCTTTCGTCATATTTTAGCAATTCTGACCCTTTCATTCTTATCCCTCTCACTATTTAAGACTGAAAAACTGGGATTTTTTTAAGGTCATGCCCTATATACCATTCATGCCCCAATAAATGACTTTTATTGATCTTTTTAGGATATTAGCAAGGGGCAAATGTGAAAAGCAATGTGAGTGTAATCTGTGTGTAATCCGAACATAAATTGTGATTTTCTGGTGTCAGTGCGTGTGTGTGTGTGGGACTGACAAGATGTAAAGAAGCTTTTATCACCGGGAACAGCCTTGGCATGAAATGCACTAAATACCACTCACATACAAAGGGAGCCCTGGAAGTGACACCTCTTTAAAGCAGGTCTTCAGCTCGCCATAGACACAAAAATAAAGTTGTATGAAATAACGGTTCTTCTGATTTCCGAACAGTGTATGGATTGTCCTGATATTTTTCGTATCATAGCGAACGGTCGTTTAGTCGATCAGGACAGGCTAGAAGATTTCTATTGGCTAACAACATCTCTGCATGTATTGCCTATTTGACAATATCAACGGGTGACTGTTACTAGTATTTGTAAGACAAAACATTCGTACGATTGTTTTCTGTCAATTAATAGCCAGAACATCATCTGATTTATTCGTCGGACATAAGGATAAATCTGCACATCTATGGCCTGTTTTAATTCCCGAGCTCCCTTTTGTATGTGCCTTGTTACTTTGCACCTGATTACTCATGGATAATACTGCTTATATAATAAACCTTGTAACAACAGTGTCAAATGCTGGTCAGTTTTCTCACTGTGATCTGTTAAGGAAGAAAGTGACAGCAGTGAAAGTAAATGAGCTGTTCTAATGTTGTTCTCTTTAGGAAAAATAAAATACCTTTTCTCATGTCATTTCTGAGCAGTTCAATGCCATTCTCCTCTTGGATCTTCAAAAAAGAAATGGCAAAAGTGTCTCTTGGATCTTCAAAAAAGAAATGGCAAAAGTGCTTAGAATAGCACTCTGATCAATTTTACATAGTTACATAGTTAAATTGGATTGAAAAAAGACAAAGTCCATCAAGTCCAACCCCTCCAAATGAAAACCCAGCATCCATACACACCCCTCCCTACTTTCATACAAATTCTATATAGCCATACCTATACTAACTATAGAGTTTAGTATCACAATAGCCTTTGATATTATGTCTGTCCAAAAAATCATCCAAGCCATTCTTAAAGGTATTAACTGAATCATCCATCACAACATCACCCGGCAGTGCATTCCACAACCTCACTGTCCTGACTGTGAAGAACTACCTACGTTGCTTCAAATGAAAGTTCTTTTCTTCTAGTCTAAAGAGGTGGCCTCTGGTACGGTGATCCACTTTATGGGTAAAAAGGTCCCCTGCTATTTGTCTATAATGTCCTCTAATGTACTTGTAAAGTGTAATCATGTCCCCTCGCAAGCGCCTTTTTTCCCAGAGAAAACAACCCCAACCTTGACAGTCTCCCCTCATAATTTAAGTCTTCCATCCCTCTAACCAATTTAGTTGCACTTAGTCTCTGCACTCTCTCCAGCTCATTTATATCCCTCTTAAGGACTGGAGTCCAAAACTGCACTGCATACTCCAGATGAGGCTTTACCAGGGACCTATAAAGAGGCATAATTATGTTTTCATCCCTTGAGTTAATGCCCTTTTTTATGCAAGACAGAACTTTATTTGCTTTAGTAGCCACAGAATGACACTGCCCAGAATTAGACAACGTGTTATCTACAAAGACCCCTAGATCCTTCTCATTTAAGGAAACTCCCAACACACTGCCATTTAGTGTATAACTTGCATTTATATTATTTTTGCCAAAGTGCATAACCTTGCATTTATGTGTATGAAAGGTCTACATTTCCTTAAATTAATGAAGAAAATGGGCATTTGTACACATGACAACTCCCCTGAATTTGCCAGGAGTCTCATTGATTCAAGGCCTTATCTCCTGGTCACTTGCTGTAACAAGTCTTTCTACCAGTGCATTAATTTGCCCCCAAAGCCTGACCTGCTTCATTAAAATGCACAGCCTGGAAATGGCAGACCCTAAATATCAACCAACTGGAGAAGCTCTACAATATAACTGTTTTAATTATTTTTTTTTTCCACTTCAATTTCTATTGAAACATATGTCCCTAAGGGATCATTTTAATAAAAACCTGATCTATTATGTAGAGATGTCTTCTTTTTATAGTTATTGGTTTCATGGTTCATGGTCCAGGATTGTGCACCTGGACCTCACGTGTTATTCAGTAAGTACAGCACATCTCTCTATTGCCTGCCTTTATTATATTCAAGTACACCTGCTATAGTATAGGTAAGTTTTGTCTTACTTCAGACCAAAGGGGTCCCACCAATTAGATCTTTGTCATGTGCCCATTTAAACACATGCTGGTGTGTTTATCCTAGTACCATTGTTGCCACTTTCTGTAAAAAAAATACTGTCAGTGCTATCTTCTTTCTGCTTCGGCATCATGTATACAATGATAAAACCCCAAAGAGTGCAACTGACTCATCATAGGGAATGTTGACATATGCACTTGGATACGTTTAATGTGTGGATATCTGTGATAATATTTTATACCACTTTATTTTCACTCTTTTTTTATTGAAAATAAATAAATCTGCTGAGGGGGCAGGCCCCTTTGTACACACATTTTTTATAAAGGTATAAATGCAATGCGGACTGCATCGGAGCTCACCAGGTTCCTGTATCTTTCCAGACGCTGCCCTCGGGAGACGCCGGCTACTCCGTGCCAGTACACTTCTTGACTGTTAAGAATCTCACATTATTGGGTGCTGTCCTGGAAATCCATGAGGGGACACAGTCTTTAACTTTGAAAAGCTGCTTTAATATTGCACACAGTGGTATAATATTTTTGCGGTGGGTGCACTGGACTTACGCGTTTCTTGCCGTAATGCTTGGCACTTCCTCAAAGTCAGTGAAAACCACGTGGCTCAAGGTTTAAGTAACGTTTGTATCACTCATTAAGTCTTTAATTCAGGTGGAAAGCATTAACAATGTGTTATATGTTCTATACTAGTATAGAACATATAGCCCTTTGTACACACTCCTGGATGTCACTGGTCTGCACCTCAAGTGTTACGGACCTTCCCCATGTCATCACTCCTTCCCCTGTCCACAGCAGGTCCGGACTGAGAATTAAACTAGGCCCTGGCATTTCAGGTACACAGAGGCCCAAATAGCACCCACAGGCCCAATAAATAGTGACTGTCTATGGCATCTTACAGAAGCCTCTCTGGCATTTTCCAGAACCCACAGATTGCCCGTCCGGTCCTGGTCCACAGGGCTGGATTTCTCAAAGTGGAGCCCCAAGGCCACATTGTCCCAGCTCTGGCCAGTTCACTTGAGTACGCCCCCCTCGAGGCCACATGGTCTTAGCTCCGGCTTCTTAGTACACGCACCCTACCCGTGCACTCTCAAGCACCAGAGCACTGGGGATTTTGAGTCCCCAGAGCTCCATAGGATGCGGCTGGGCAGCATAAAATTTTGGTGCCATAAGCTCGGGCCTTTGTGGCCTCGCCACATATCCATGCCTACCTGTCCAGATATAGGTGGCAACCCTAGTGACATAGCTTACAGTGTTGCCTAGGGAACCCAGTCTGCTTGGCATTGCACTGCTCCTAAGTATATTTTCTATATATTTATAAATATTTTAATTCATAGATCATGTTTGATTCAGGTTAAATCTTTACCCTTAAAACTTTAGTAATTAATTGAAGTACTATAATCTAATATGATGTGTTTTTTTGGTTATTATAACATAAAGAAGAGACTAAGGGGCAGATTTATCAAAGGTCGAGGTGAATTTTCAAATTAAAAAACATTTGAATTTCGAGCTATTTTTGTGTATCTTGACTAGTGAATAGTCCAAATTCTATTCAAATTGGGAAAAAATTTGAAAATTATAACATCGAAATTTATCATGTACTTCGACTTCGACCATTCGCCATCTAAAACCTGCTGAATTGTTGTTTTAGCCTATGGGGAACCTCCTAGATTTCAATAAAATTCTAATTTTTTTTGTAAAAAATTGAATTGAATTCGGTCGAATGCACTATTAATTGGTATGATACGGACCTATTGATCGCAAATGGACCTATTCAGCCAAAAAAGAAAAAAACCACTTAATTTCGGTTGGTCTTTTTGAATTGGAAATTTCAAAGTTTTTCATATTTTACCCTTGCTAAATATGCCCCTAAGAGAAGAGAATAAGCTCTATCTACATATTTTCTCCAGTGAGGGATCCTCTGATTATTGTGCAAATGCCGTTTCCGCTCTCCTCTCCCCACAAACAAGCTCTGACTTGCTAAACTAAAGCAGAACAGACTTTCTTGGCTTCTGAACTCTGAGAGCAAATAAATATTGGCGGCAACGCACAGCCAGCCAATCAGCGTCTCTCATGTTTTTATTGGTCGCCTCCACATCCGGGAGTCTGCAGCCTGTCTCTGCGCTCGTTGGCTGATAGCTGCTGGAGGCGCGCAGGGAATTGGCGCGCTGTGTCCGTCAGGCTGGGTCCGTACTAGTGTTTGTGGGGGTAGTATTTTATACGGTGGCTCAGGAATCTGGGAGACCGAAGTTCCCCCCGAGAGACTGTACTGCTAGAGCATGAATGGCCGAACGTCCGGGGTAAGTGCTTCTACTTCCGGAGAACTCTACAGATTGCTGGGCCAGGGGTGACATGTTCTTACATGTTCTCAAATGATCAGCGGCCAATAGTAAAGCATGGTCTAGCTCCAACCTGGAACCGGTCGACTGTGGCTGATCGTTTGGAAGGTATAGTTCATCATACATGATGGTTGGACATTCCTGGTTTATTTCATTCCCTCACACGCCTGAGCGATGCCTCCAGTCTTTCCTATACAACAAATACCCAAGTTAAAATACCAGATACACTGGTCCCAAACTGAACTGTGTGTCTGCAGGATTAGACCAATAGTCGGGAGGGGGGGTGACAATCTGGCAGTAGGGTTGCCAAGTTTTCTTGAAAAAAATACCGGCCTTCCCATATATTTTTCTTTTTTCCCCTAATAATAACATTGGGATCAACCATTTTACCTGCCAGGCTAGTAGAATACTGTCCATCTGGCAACCCTATCTGGCAGAGGCAAAGCTGGCCATAGACGCAAAGATCCAATCGTACGAATCAATGTACAATGGGACTTTCCCATCTCCCGACCCGCCACTAACTATTCAGATCAGTCTTACCATTCCGACCAAATAAAGTAGTTAAAGAACAGATCAGCTGATGTTCTGCCCCTGACAGCAATCGTACGATAGACAAAGCTAGTGACAGTCTCCCACTGAAAATCGTACGATCGGCAATACACACAGAGATATTACCCCCAGCCGACAGAAATTTTCTAACCTGTCCAATCGACCAAACGATCGATCTCTGCAGGACGAAAAATGTCGGGACTCTCCACACACGGTCCGAAAATCATACCAATCCTCGATTCGTACGATGAGATCTTTGAGTCTATGGCCAGCTTAAGTAATGGGGCTCTTGGAATGAAGGAATGAAAAGTGCCATACTAAATGCACAGACCAGTGACCGTACACCTCCATACAAAATAACTAGTGCAATTGTTTTATACACAGATGGCTCCCTGACACTGCTATGTGCTTAACTCCACTGGAGATTTTGTAGGATGGTGTTAATGGTGTTGGACTGATATAATAATCTTATGTGTAAACTTCATGTGAAGTTTTCCAATCTGATGCAATATGACTGTTGGATAAGAACATTGTCATGCTGTTTCTTCATCCAATGAGAGAACATTGATGGTGTTTGACCCCCCTTTTTTTTCGCATTTGATTTAAGTTGACACATGCAGATGCACGAACAAACAACGCCATCCAACTTTACTTTCTCACTGAAGTGGGGTGAGATTTTATAGGATAATACAAATCTTGTGCTGTTGCATGGTGTTGTGTGCAGTTGAATGATGAGATCAAAAATCTGATCAAATTCTCCCGTAGTTTTAGCCTAAAATACATATTTGTTCATATATTCTATATCAGGCGATGAGCTGTCTGTCTGCTAAACAACCCATGGTGCCAAAGCACTTAAAGGAATTGTTCAGTATAAAAATAAAAACTGGGTAAGTAGACTGTGCAAAATAAAAAAATGTTTTTATATAGTTAGCCGAAAATGTAATGTATAAAGTTTGGAGTGACTGGATGTCTAACATAATAGCCAGAATACTACTTCCTGCTATTCCGCTCTCTTGCTTTGCACTAATTGGTTACCAGGCAGTAACCAATCAGAGACTTGAGGGGGGGGCATATGGGTCATAACTTTTGGCATCTGAATCTGAGCTGAATGCTGAGGATCAATTGTAAACTCACTGAACAGTTATGTTCAGTGGCGTAACGTCGGATTCCAGGGCCCCCCTGCAAAAAAATATTCAGGGCCCCCTCTGCAGGAAATAGTGGGTGAATTTCATTAAAGAATGTAAAAATGGGATTTTATATGTTTGCCTTTACATGCCCTAACAAAGTATTTTAGGATTGTGTAATGAAGAAACTATTTTAAATTCAATTTTAGTCCTTACTAAGAGTGAAATGAAACTAACAGCAGTGGTCACATGAAGGGTCAATTTACTTGGTACAACAGGTCCCCCTATTACTGTCAAAACATCATCCTTTTGGAGGGGAAAAAAAATGTTACTTCCTCTTTTAATTTTTCCCCAAGCTGGCTTATGTTTCACATCCTGCTCAAGCCCTTTTGTTATTGTGTAGTCTCTTGGTTTTTTACCTCTGCTTGTTTGACTTTGGTTCCTGCCACCTGCCCTGGCTTCTAACCAGGCCAGAGGGGCTCCTGTACGTTGCCATAGACAGTCACTATTTATTGGGCTGGAGGCTGTGTCAGACTGGGGTGCTAGGGGCCCACCAGAAAACCTTAGACCGTTGGCCCACCAGAAAACCTTAACACATGGTCCATAAAACCTTAGACCGTGGGCCCACTTTGCAAACTATTATTCCTCCTCTCCTCACTCAACCTTTTTATTTTCCTAGTCTTTTATATCTACTTTCAATTTTCTTCTATTATTTGTTTTCATAGGGACTGACATGAAATAGGCCAAATGATTAGAAGCAAGAGGCCCACTGACACCTGGGCCCACCAGGAGTTTTCCTGGTGGGCCAGTCCGACACTGGCTGGAGGGGGGTGATTGGGCCTCTGTGTACTTGGAATGCCTGGGCCTATTGTGAATTCCAGTCCAGGCTGCTTCTAACTTGTCCCTGACTGCAATTTTTGCGTCATCCCTGTGATGTGCACCCTGATACTACTAATCAGGGACGCTCCTGCCATGAAGGAAGGTGAGACCCTTGCATCAGTGATTGATGATCATAGTCTGTCACCAATCACATCTTCAGTCAGAGAGTCACCTGCTTTTGAACTTCCGGTGTGGGGGGAGGAAGTGGTACAATAACTCAGCTTGTAGTGGCTACCTTCTTGGTGTGGGGGCACGGGCCTGATTGGACGAAATTGGCCTAAGTCCAGTACTGATTGCCAGTGCAAATGTCCCGAAATAGTCCCTGCCTGTTGTGCATATTACCGAGGAAGCAGGCCCTGCCGGGCCCCCTGTTCCCCCGGCCCCCCCGCGACTGCGGGGTCTGCTTCCTCGGTAGTTCCGCCACTGGTTATGTTTCATGTTGCTCCCCATAAAGTCACTGACTAATTCACAGTTAGAGACCTGAAAAGCTATTTTATGTTAGACATCCAGTCACTCCAATCCTTATAGATTACAGTCTTGGCTAATTAAAGCATATCAAAAACATTTTTTATTTTGCCCAGTTTTTATTTTTACACTGAACTGTTAAATTTATACATTTCTTTCTAAAAATGGTCAGTGTTGCATTACATGTGCAAAATCTCCAAGAGGAAACCTCACTTATAAATGATTGTCTCATCTGATGTCTTCAGCCTGGGAACTGCCATAGAGGACCTTGGCAAGTAACACACCAGGCCACACTCTTCGAGATAACTTCAGCTAAGATTTATATTTAGGAAATTAGGTTACCTTTTTAAATGTGAAGTTTTTATATAAAAATTGTCTGTCCTCTTAGCATCTTTTATTTTTATATTGTGATGATGCATTTATTTAGCAGATTCTAGATATCTCCTGTTATTCGCATAAGTCTCTCCTAGTGGAGCTAACACTCTAAGGTCCCATATTATATCACACAACACACCTTCACTAGGGTCAGTATGTATGAGTGTATTTGAAGTGTGGAGTAAACCCACATAGACGCAGAGAACATACAAACTCCTTGTAGATCCTGGATCAGAATTGTACACAGAAAGGCAGCGCGGTACTAACCACTGTGTATTGTCTTATTTGTATGGACAGACATCTGTTGTTCATTATATCATATATCAGGTTTGCACACTCAGAAAAAAAACGTTTGTCTTACAACGTTTACAGAAAAGTCCAGCATATATAACCTTGATATACATTCCACCCAACCTTTTGGCCCTTGACAAAGGCCGCTGTGACGAAACGTTGGTGTCATTCTCATTTTTGGCAGGTGTATCCGCTCCTTGTTGCTTTCCTTCTGCCTTGTATACACCGTTGGGTGGTATGTATATCACCGTTATGTATGCTGGACTTTTCTGTAAACATTGTTGTAATTGCCAAATTGATTCTTTTAAACTGTAAAAAGATTTTTTTGTGATACCACCTAAGACAAAAGTTTTTTTTCTGAGTGTACAAACCTGATATATGATCTAGTGAAAGTTTGGTTACTCAGTGTAGGGGTAACTAGGTTTTCTGCACCTCTAAACCTATATTGCTAAATATTTTTATTAATACAATTTTCAAACGTGGCCAACTGAAGAACCAACCAATATCCACAGAACAATTGTCCGTCAGCATATATGTAACAAAATATTTTATTACAATTAAAATATCTTAATGCTTGGTATAATTTGCTTTTTTAAATGACGTTTACATTTTTATAGATCCAGGATGACAAAAGAGCAGACTCTTCCTTTGCCCCGGTCAGAGTGTATATGTCCAATATGCCAGGAGATCCTTTTGGAACCTGTGACCTTACCCTGCAAACACACACTGTGCAACCCTTGCTTCCAGATGACTGTGGAAAAAGCCAGCCTGTGCTGTCCATTTTGCCGCAAGCGGGTATCAACTTGGGCTCGCCTCCATTCCCGCACTCGGACTTTGGTTAACACAGAGTTGTGGGAGAGAATACAAAAGCAGTACCCAAAAGAATGCCAGCGTCGTGCCAGTGGGGAAGAATCTGATGATCTTGCAGATGGTAAGGGGTTATTTATTATACTCTGAGTGCCTGAAAAATTTGTGTTTTTTTTTTTTTTGACTAAAATCTGATTTTTCTTTTTGTGTTTTTTTTCCTGTACATAAAATTCTCGGGAAAATGTATTTATAAATAAGGGGGGGGGGACCGTGCGGATTTGGTCTAAGTATTTTAAAGAAAATAATGATATAAATTCAGACTTTGATAAATGGGCCTCTAAGTGTTCATAAGCAGTATCTGTCCAACACAGGTCCCTTTAAAATAATACAAAAAAGGGGGGGTTGTGCATGCATTCCTAAGGCTAAGTTAAAATATGTTTAAGTACAATGGAAGTGCTACTGACTTTGCCAATTAATCAATGAACAGTCCCTGGCCCCCTGTCTAAGTAATTTTTGATTACAAAGTTATGATTATAAAGTTGATAAGCCACGATAGCACGTCAAGGTAAACCCAACACGGTGGCCCCTAACTTGTTTACCTCTGGCCATTGTACCTCTCTGCATAGTAGCATTACTTGGAGTAAACTGTCTCCTGAAGCTTGGTTTCAGTCTGAGGGCTAGATCCTTCCCTGCCACTAGCTTGCAACTTTTAAGATAGAGACTGCCCATACCAATGCCAATTTTTTACAAAACAATGAAATAATGGAAAAACAATAGTGAAGGCAAAGTAAAGTTTTATGTATAAGTGGCTTATCAACTTTATGATCATAATGCTGTAACAGAAAACTCTTTTTGTAAACACATGCACTTGCATGTATACTGAATTACTTAGACAGGGGACAAAGGAATGTGCATTGATTAATTGGCCAAATCAGTGGCACTTCCATTATACTTAAAAACAATTTATCTTAGCCTTAGGAGTGCACCACAACCCCCTTTTTGTATTTGAAATGTATCCCTTTAAAATAAGACAACGCAGGGCAGTCTCTAAAGGTCACAGAAAATGATTGACAAGATTGTACCTTTATAAAACTCCAGGCAGTGCTCACCCTGTTACATTTTTTTTTCTGCTGGAGGAAGTCAAATATAGAATGTACATTGCTAACTATCGGGCAAAAATAGTCTGATGCCATATGTTTTTACCTGAACCTAAAATATGAACTGTCTATGAGTTACTAGTATACCTACCAGACCACAGGCAAATTCCTGTGCATGTCTGATGTATAAGACACTGGATTGCACAGCCCTGTCTTCATCAATAGAGCTGTGGTATAAATATCATGATGAATATATTTCAAAATGTTGTTCCTCATTGTAGTATTTACAGGTAAATACCGCAGTGTGCACAGACATATCCCTGTTTTTTTGGAGGCATGCAAATGTAAGTTGACCATACACACAACCCAGGTGATGGGAAAATTGCCTGGTTTGAACTTTGAACTTCGGATTGGTTAGCAGTAGCGGTTTATGCAGACCCACCAGGAGACCCCCGTGACAGTGGTCATGCAGTAGAACCCCCATTTTAAATTTTTTCAGGGGACCAGAACAAATGGTGTAAAATCAGGGAAATGTATTATGCATAATATATAGGTGGGACCATAAAATGAGGGAAAACTTAAAAACGGGGGATGTAAAATTGAGGTTCCACTGTATTTGGTCATCAGCCATTGTGGTTTTCAAAACTACCTAATTGATAACTGGTTGATTCCCAGCCAAATACTGTATCTGTCTGGCATTTTGGAATGCATACGTGGGCCAAGAAGCTTCCAACTTGATCTTGAATTGCTGCAGTTGGCAACTGTCAGCCAGGGTCTGGCCATTTTAGGACTTTTGAGCATCAGTGGGTTTTGTGAGTTTGACAAGCATATTAGACACAGGTTTGAGCACATCTAAATGCATCAACTCAGGCCTGGACTGGATGAAGGCAAATGCCAGGGGGGCTGCTCTAAGATATCATAGGTAGTCACTATTTACTACTATTTGTGTTTGGGCTACTTTGTACTTGAAATCCCAGGTCCTGCTCTCATTTCTTCCACTATACCTGTTTGTACTCGTGTGAGTTTAGATTATTTTTTTTTTTTTTTGAGACTGATCATGCAATAAAATATAAATTCAATTGTTCCGAAAGGTGTTACTGATCGTACCTTGAAAAAAACAAGAAAAAATATATAGTGTAGCGTTCTTTGTAAAATCCACACCTCCGTTTAATTGCATTCACGCTTATCAGTGTTCTGTTTCCCATTTTGACCTTAATGTGCAAGTGAATTAAATTTCAAACATACACCATCAGTTATAGTGAACTGTGTTTTTAGGAAGGGAAAAGTAGAGTAGGTTAATACCCACATGCCAAATAGCGATATTTCTGGTGGTCGATTATACTCAGAATCGCATAGGTTATGTTTCACTCATCAAAACTATAGTTGTTCCCGGAACTCCTCCTTTGGATAATAAAGAGTAACATGTGCGGAAACGTTTTATGACTCTTAAATAAATACAAATATATTGCACTTAAAATGTTCCACTTTAAAACCAAATATTCTCGGCATTCCTCAGTCCTCCGTTACCCTCTTAGTTCCTGGTCACAGAGAGAGATAAGTAAAATAAGTAATGGAAAAATAACACTGGTAAATGTGTGCAAAGAAAGTATTATATATATATATATCTGGAAACACACATACACACACACACACTTTCAAAAGGTTTTACTGATCATACCTCGAAAAAAAGGAAATGGAAAGAAAAAAAAAAATATATATATATATATCTGGAAACAGGCGAGCACACACAGGTTTCTTTCCATATGATCAGTAAAACCTTTTGAAACAACTGATTTTCTTAGAGGTCGAAAAGGACCTACACGTTACTGAACTGGGGATTACACTTGGTTTGGGACTTTATATTTTGAATCGATAAAATAGAAATACCTGTTGCATTTATAAACATATGCATGCAGTATATGTCTTTATTGTGCTCGTTATGCATTGTATTCATATTTTGGATTACGTGTTAAAAACTGATAAGTGAATATTGCCTCATCTCACCACAAACTACACTGCTTGATTTAACATTATTTATAAACGGCTATTGACAATACAACCCTACTTTTAATGGTAGAACTTGCAAATAGCAATTATCAGGTTTGCAGAACAGCAGTTACATTTCTCTACTTTGTTTTTGATGCAGAGCTAGCATCTTGTCCAGCTCCACTTTTATGTCAACCAGGAGAAATCAGACAGGAATATGAAGCTGAGATTAGCAAGGTAAGGAGAGTTCTTCACCGTTCTGTTAAAGGAAATGTAAAGTCAGTCCCTAAAGTGTACTTACTTTCCAGTGTAAATGCATCTTTTTTTCTTTATGTTGTTGCTCCCTATTATCTCCTGCTGCAGAAAGACTGATGCGGCTGAGCATACTGGGGCTTTATCTCCTAATCGGTAGAAATAAATAGGCCCTTTGGAAGATTAATTTACATATGGGTATGCTTTGTAGTGGTATTGCTGCAGCCAGATTTTGCTTCTTTACAGCTTCTAGCATACTCAAGTATATTGTCTGAGTTAACTAAAGATAAATCCCTGTAGAAGTTCATCACTACGGGCATGCAAAGTAAAGTGAAAAAGGAGTCTTTGTGTCTTAATTTCGGCATCCACTCTACTGTGCATGCCCAGTGAATTATACTATAGGCATTAAAAGATGTCTAAAGCTGGCCATAGATGCAAAGATTTGATTGTACGAATCTTTTAGTATGATTTTCGGTCCGTGTGTAGTGTCCCAACATTTTTCGTGCCATGGTGATCGGTCGTTCAGTAGATCAGACATGTTCGAAAATTTGTCAGCTACCGATATCTCTGTATGTATTGCCGATATCAGTGGGAGACTGTCACCAGCTTTTGTCGGACATAACTTTACTGTCAGGGCAAAACATCGTCTGATCTGTTCTTTTACTACTTTATATGATCTGAATGGTTAGTGGCAGGTTGGGAGATAGCACCAAACGATCGTTCGTCCGGTATGAAAGTAAATCTACACGTCTATGGCCAGCTTAACAATATCTTGGAAACAATTCTTGATCTTTTCAGATAGAAGCTGAACGCTTGGCTCAAGAAGAGGCAGAGAGAAAGGCAAGTGAGGATTATATCCAAAAGCTGTTAGCAGAAGAAGCAGCTCAAGATCGTCTTCATTCAGAAGCCGTGCAGAGGGAAATGGAGGAGCAGCTGAAAATAGATGAGGAATTGGCTCGGACACTCAGTGTAGATTTGGTAATTGGAGGACTCTGAACGCACACAATTATGTTCCTATTCTTAAAGGAAAACTATACCCCAAAAAAGAATACTTAAGCAACAGTTTACATCATATTAAATGGCATATTAAAGAATCTTACCAAACTAGTCTATATATTTAAGTAAATCTTGCCCTTTTACATCTCTTGCCTTGAACCACCATTTTGTGATGGTCTGTGTGCTGCCTCAGAGATCACCTGACCAGAAATACTACAACTCTAACTGTAACAGGAAGAAGTGTTGAAGCAAAAGACAGAACTCTGTCTGTTAATTGGCTTATGTGACCTAACAAGTATGCTTTGTTAGTATGTTTGTGTGCGCAGTGAATCGTATGATCCCAGGGGGCGGCCCTTATTTTTTAAAATGGCAATTTTCTATTTCTGATTACTCAATGGCACATACTACTAGAAACGCATATTATTATGAAAATGGTTTATTTACATGAAGCAGGGTTTTACATATGAGCTGTTTTATGCAATATCTTTTTCTAGTGACCTACATTGTTTGGGGGGTATAGTTTTCCTTTAACAGCCAATCATTAAAGGACCAGTAACACCATTTTTTATTTTTAGAAAAAAAAAATGCATATACATTACTTACCTCCAATATGCTGATCTTTCCTGCTGTTTGGGTAAGACATCAGAAAAAACGAAAACCGTCAGGGTCCCACGCAGGCCTGGACTGGGAGTCAAAATAGGCCCTGCCATTCCAAGTACGCAGAGGCCCAAACGCCCCCCTACCAGCCCAAACAGCCCCCAACCAGCCCACTCTATGGTAACTTTCTATGGACCCATACAGCAGCCCCTCTGGCATTTGCCAGAACCCACAGATTGCCAGTCCGGGCCTGGTCCCACGATGTCCACAGGGTCTCCGCCATCTTCTTGCTTGTACTCCTTCTTCTCCTTTACGTGCTCGCACCCGACTTCCTGGTTTGAGATGTCACTTCCGTTTTTGTGACAGTCTTTAGCCCCCAGTGTTGTACTCCACACAGCCTTCATTGGTTTCCTCTCTTTCCCCCAGCATTTCTATCTTTTCTTGCTGTTCTGTTCGATTCCCGGCTTCCCCTTGCATTTCTCTCTCTCCCTGCTACTTTACCCAGCCGTTCATGTAGATTGCCTGCCTACCCCTGCATTTCTCTCTCTCTCACCGCTCTTTTACCCAGCCGTTCGTTTAGATTGCCTGCCTCCCCCTGCATTTCTCTCTCTCACCGCTCGTTTACCCAGCCGCTCCTTTAGATTGCCTGCCTCCCCCTGCATTTCTCTCTCTCTCTCTCTCTCTCTCTCTCTGGAGCCTCAGCCTTTCTCTCCGGCGGCAGTTACGCTCATCACTGCCTGATGCTGTGCCTCTCGCTCTGGCTCCTACTACGTTACTCACTTCCGGTTACTTACTTCCAGTGCTGTGCGGCGAAACAGCGTCGGGGACGCGCACAAAGGGGTCGCCTTTTCGCCGTTTTCCATGGCAATGGAGAATAGGTATTCTGACAATTTTTTTTAAAAAAATGCTAGTTATATTATATTAATGTAGTAGGGCATGGCCATTATTTTTAACATATAGAATGGATTTCTTAAATAAAATTTTTTGATGTTACTGGTCCTTTAAATTATGACTCATACTTACACACACAATTCAGAACCCAATTGAACAGATATGCTTAGAATTGGGATATCAAGTGGATCTTTTATTTTTAGCAAGTTTGTAGTCACGCTTGTTGCCCAGTGCCCGTTTGTTACATCTGCCTGTAATTATATAATTACCAACACTGTACCAACACTTCCCCACCACCTCTTATGAAAAGTCCTTCCTCCAATCAATGCATTTTGTGTAACTACCTTCTCCCCATACACTTCTCTGTCAGATTGTCACTCTTTTGTCTGTGCCCCCTCTTCCTATTCATCATTTGCCAATGTCCCTTTTCACAGGAATCCTTTGTTGCATCAGTCTACTCTTTCTTAACTGATGTACTCTCATGTAATCTCGTCAGGTCTATCTGGTGACCCCAGTTCTGGATTTGGCTGCACTCCTACACCAGCAATTCACTCTTTTAAAACATTTTAATAAAAATTGCAATTATGCTCATTCTTAAACAAATCTTGCAAGCCCTTTCAAATTGTGCACTATTTTGGAAAAGGGTACATAAAAACTAAGATGGTGAAAACCCCTCCAAGCAGTGATAAATGTAAACAAGCGCATATCATTGGCTCCTGTCCAGTTGAAATGAAAAGGAAGCCATTTTCAGAACAGTATATGAGACACAGGCGTGTCCGTTTTCAGATACGTTTATTCCCCAAAATGTATGTATTTTGTTTTATTATTCACATCTGGCAGATGCATACAGCTGCTTAGATGGGGAAAAAATGTAATCACACAGGGTGCAAAATGCAGTAGAAAAAAACTGACATTCCAACTAAACTGTTATTTTCGTATTCTGTTCATAAAGGATGTGTCAAATGCCTCCTGTTCTTCAGTGTCATCTGTGACTTCAAAGAAAGGGGTGGTCTCTAAGTCCAGCAAAAATGTGAAAAACAAGCAGAGAGTATCTGGAGACATAGAAAGGTAAGGTAGCAAATGCAAATTGCTTTTTATTACAGACATGTACCATTTTGAGTTGGGTGCTTTATTTGTTGCATTTCAAACATCTAGAAACTAATTCTAGATTGGGTCTCTATTCATTTGACGCCTTTGGGAAACAATTTGCTGTATGATAAAACAGGGCCGCTAACGTGCTTATACCGTCACTGTTGTATGGTATCGTCTGTACACGGTGCAAATAAAACTAGTGTGGTAATTCTCTTTGCTATATAGTCCCCCATTTATGTTTGACTGGCCATGTCTCTAATGATGCAGTGTGAGTTAGTAACCCCTTTATAGAAGCTATGGTAAACAATGAAGAATTGAAATATCCATTAAAGAAATAGAAAATAAAAATGATTTAGTCACCCTTTATTGACTGCACTTTTCCTGGCCATAAAGTTTTGCTCCTACGGTGGATACAGATTGGTGAAATGTGGCCCTTTTTTGTCAGTGTTATAAAAACTGTCATGAACAGTGGGACAAGTATTTGTCTGCTGAGTGGAAGTCAAGCTCTGTCAAAATGTTTTATTTTTTTATTTTCAAGGGAAGGGGTAGAAACATACAAACAAAAAAGTGTTTTATTTTTTAATATCTTTTTACAATGTATTTTCTTTGAATGTAGTTTTTTTTTTTCTAAATAGGTTTCTTACTCCAAGAGCCGTGGCTGTTGTTGGAATTGACGAATCCATGAATTCTGACAGCTCGGTAACTACCTAAATGTTGTATATGTAGTTTAAAACTATCAATCTGTTAAATGCTTTATTTTTAAGGCAGAGGAAAGCCTGGTATACCTTGTGCTGATTTAAGTTGGACACATGCACAGTAAAGCAAAGAATATCTTGTACCACACATATGCCCATCCTCAGAAACACAATGGATATATGGGAAGTGCAGGAATATATCCTGGGGCACATTTTGGTCATTATAAAGACAGCTGTTTGATTCACAATCTTAAACCACAGATTCCCATATTTAAAAAAGAAAAATCCTTATATTTAAAAATATATATATTTTTTTAAATACACTCGGAGCGATTTGTTTTCTGAAGTCGCCTGTAATTGCCTCACAAGGAAACTCCGGAAAATGAATCGCTCAGAGTGCCTGCTTTAGGGCGATTTTCATTTTAGCCGGCATAAAGCAGATCGGGGAGATTAGCGGCCCCAAAGAAGAGGAGATTTGTCGCCTGGCGACTAATCTCCCGAATCTGCTGTGTGCCCTGACCCTTAGAAAATGTAGGTTGTCCTAGAAAAAACAAAAGGTAAACTAAATTCTGCCCTAGGAGAACTCTTTATGGAAAATTGTTTAGCACTGAATGTTCGTTTATGTTCTGTACTATACCGTGTATGTGCAGCCAAATAAGTGAATGGCAGCTAAGACACTAGCTGGGTAATAATGCAAAAGATGCTATATTTGCCAATAGTTATGGTATATGAAGAACTTTCCTCACTGAGCGGTGTTCTTCAGTTTCTTTCTGCATCAAATAAACATATTGTATAAATGATTTAAGTAACCATAAGTTATTATACTTATTAGAATTTTTAGAAATGCAAACATTTAAAATGGCTATTTTGCCTTTAGGAACATCATGGGGGTAGTTACCAAAAAAAAGTAAACTACCACTTTAAAGTGGGAATATGTCTACTTTAAAGTGGGAGTATTGCATGCTGTTACTTTTTCCACCACCCTTTTTTCTTCTGCATTTCCCATAGATTTACAATTCTCAGTGCATAATTTTTAGAAGATATTGAATAACTTACTAACTAAGGCAGGTGTAGAGATTTTTGCTTAAAGGAACAGTTCGGTGTAAAAATAAAAACTGGGTAAATAGTCTGTGCAAAATAAAAAATGTTTCTATTTTAGTTAGTTAGCCGAAAATGTAATGTATAAAGGCTGGAGTGACTGGATGTCTCACAGAACACTACTTCCTGCTTTTCAGCTTTCTAACTCTGTGTTAGTCATCGACTTTAAGGGGGGCCACATATGACATAACTGTTCAGTGAATTTGCAATTGAGCATTTAGCTCAGATTCAAAAACAAATAGTTATGACCCATGTGGGCCCCCCCTCAAGTCTCTGGTTACTGATTGGTAACCAATCAGTGGAAACCAAGAGAGTAGCAAAGTGGGGTTCTTGCTATTATGTTACACATCCAGTCACTCCAGACTTTACAGGTTACATTTTTGGTTAACTAACTACATTTGAAACATTTATTTTGCACACTCTACAATTCCTTTAAAGACCAGGGTAGTTGCTCCTCTTCAAGAAAAATTCACTGGACTCGAGTATTTTTCCTACAAGTGCGAAGCTGCCATATTGTTCATTTGTCCCAGACATCCCCTGTACACTATTGGCGAGCGCATGCACAGTACAGCACTTCTGTGTTGTGCATGTGGTCAGTTTCAGTAGGTGCAGGGGATGCCTGGGACACGACTTGAAATGGCAGTGGGCACAGCAAAAGTACCCGTCTTGAAGAAGAGGTCGGGCAGAGGTAGGAAGTAAGCGTCTGGAGTCTTACAACTTAGTGTCTTTCAGCGATTCAACAGGACTGATGATCATACTGAAAATCTTCTAATTTATGAACCTAAGAGAATTTTGCTTTTTTTCTCCCCCCCCCCCCCTTAAGGAGTGTTTTATCGTGTTTGATGAGGGTGAAGATGAAATGCCAGAACTCTCACCTCAATGTCCTTCCACCAGCTTAATACAAGAGAGAGGTGTTGAGCTAATAATGCCATATTTGTCTGACTGCTATAAAGTGGAGTCTAACACAACCAGCCAGCAGGATCGCTGTTCTGAAAGGAGTCAGGTTTGCAATGGGACTTATTCTTCTTGCTCGGACAGTATAGATATGGAAGAGAGCATGGCAATAAAAAAACAAAGTACCACGGCAGGATTATTCCCTGAAAGGGGTTACCATTCTCCAGAGAACGGAATGGAGAGTAATACAATGAACTGCAGTACACCTAAGCATCTTGGTATGACAGGAACTCTTAAAAGAAAATGTGAAGACTGTTCTATTGATTTAGAAGAAAAAGCAGGGAGCTGTCGAAATGTAAAAAAGAAAAAGCTGTCTCTGACTGAGGACTGTCCTGTACCCAGTGTTCATGCAGGGAAATTAATTGAATTGGAAGAGAATCTGTATGAGCGGAGGAGACAGGAGGAACAAGATAGGCTATTAGCCCTCCAGCTGCAAAGAGAGTTGGACAAAGAACTGAAACAAGTAAACCGAGGGAAGGGTTCTCCAGATGAGTATGAGCTGAGAACTAAAAGGGGCCTAAAACTACAAGAGTGCCAGGATTCACCGTTGCCTCCTCGGATAGAAATCCCTGTGCAAGATAATAGTAGGAATACACAAAGTGAATATAGTCCAGATGAAAACAAGAAGCCTTCCAGAAAAAATAACGTCAGATCTGCTAGAGTCAGGCATAGCAGGGCAGTAGCCAATACTGAGGGGTCCTCTGATGGGATAAATGTTTTGAAGCCAAGTAACAAGCAGCCAACTATACTGGACCTATTTCAAAGGACCGCTGGAAAATAAAGTTCTCTATAGACTGTTGTGGTACATACCTATAAAATCATTTTGTATAATTTTTGGTACAGGTATGCCAGCCTGCTGATACGGTCTGAAATCCATGTATTCGGTGTACCAGCCAGTTAAGGAATTGAAGCTGTTTGAAATCTCATCTGCTGATCGAACATATCTGCTAGTGTATGATGCATTGGCAGCTAAGGAAATAAAGAGAAGCTGTAGCTTTTCTTCACTTTTTGCTGTTCTGATAGTTTGTGCTGTCAGTGACAATAAAAAAGGTGGCCATATCATGCCTGAACCCTTGTTTGCTATGTGTCTGTTAAGCTCAAGGGCTGATTAGTCAGAGCAGGACATAGCTAGGTGTGCTTGTAACTAACCTTTTTTTTCAACCAAAAATGTGTTTTCAAGACGAAAAGCTGTCATGTTTCCCATCTTAGTCAATGACAGCCACACAAGGCAGTCATGTGCACATGTTCATAGTAGAAGGTTAGCCCTTAGCTCTGCTGTTGCATTTAGCTGTAAGCACTGGCAGGTCGTAGGATTAAAAACATACGTATACAGATTTGATGCAACTGCTTGCTGCTATCCTTAGGAATAGTCCCTTGAGTGCCTGTGTAGGAAATAGGCCCTGAATGCATTGTATGTGGCATAAGCCTATGGCTTTAAGGAACACTGTAGAATAGGCTGAGCTTTATTTAGAAATTTGATATGGCTGAGCCCAGCAGAGCTGATAGCAAACATGTAGTAAAAAACAAAACAAGGGAAGCATATTTAGGATTAAAACAATGGTATGTCCCCTCAAAGGAATAAATTACATTTGTGATGTTACCGGTTATGGTTTTGTTTTCAAATGATGGTTTAGGTTCTACTGTTTTACCATTACACATTCAATAATGATCTCTTCTAATTTAGGAACCGACTACAATGCTGTTATTTCTTCACGATTTACCAGTGCACCTTTTAAGCTCAGAGCTGATCTGGTGGGAAAACAGATTTTAAAAAAAGTATTTCCATTAACTTGCTCGCTACTGTGATGTACCAAAGTTTAGTATTATTTTTGTTAATATTTACACAAGGCGTAATCATAACACAGGTTTTTTTTTTCTTATATGGTATATGGTTTTTCAGTTCAGAAATTTGACTGCAGATCTCACTTGAAATGAAATCCCGCCTTCAAGCCCTGATGTATTCTCAAATCCACTTTGCTTTGAATACACTGTTTTGTTTCTAATTACTGAATGTAGTTTTAACACAAATACAACATTTATGTGCTGAATACTATTTCCATCCAGCAGGTATAATAGGCCTGTCACCTTGCCACCCTACAGCTGTGGTGGGAAGGGAAATTAATGCAAAAATATGACACTATAAAAATGTATTCATATCTCTGGTTTTTATCAACTGTAAAATGTCAATGTGCATTGCTCTTTTGCCTGTAATCTTGATGCTCGATCAAATCCACACCCAGACCTTGAAGTATGTCTGACTCTGATGCATCTGACTTGTCGTGCACAGTGGAAACGGCAACTGTATTGAAAGACGTACCCTATCGTTTGCTTCCCATATTGTTCTTAAATATTGGTTGGACATATATTCTAAAAACAGACATTCCTTGGTAATGTCTAAATAAAAAAAAATAATAAACATTGTGTAACACTTTTGTTTTTTATTAGGTAGGCTCTGTAACACAATTGGCCAGAAGCAGCACATGCCTTGCTCACTATATTCAACACCAGTTTCCATTTACTTGAGCAAATTCCAATACTGTACATTTAAACACCCCAACATATTCGGTCTTGCCATCTAAATGTAATATTTCTTTGTCAATAAAACAGAATAAGAAGATCGAGGACAGGAAACTAACTTTAAGATACCTGGAACCAATTGTTTAAAATTAACATATCTGTTTCAAGCCACTTCTCCCTATATGTTGGGGCACTGATCCATCTGTCTTGCCCTGCCCCTCAAGCCCATAGTACTGTATAGGAAATTACTGGGAAAAGAGTTTCATTGGCCAATATGGGTAAGAAAGGAGGATGCATGGTTTTAGAACATGAGGAGGAAGCCTTTAAAGGAAAACTATACCCCCAAAATGAATACTTAAGCAAGAGTTTATATCAAATCAAGTGGCATATTAAAGAATCTTGTCAAACGAGAAAATCAATTCATACTTACCGAGATTTTCTTTTCCTGGACTGTAACATGGCAGTGGGCACACTATGGGTTAATCCCCCCTGCCATGTGATTGGACAGGTTTTCATCTATAAAAAAAACTTACTTCCGCCCCTGGCCGCCATCTTTGACCTACTGGAGTCTCCCCCAAACAGGGTGGGAAGCTGTGCCCACTGCCATGTTACAGTCCAGGAAAAGAAAATCTCTAAGTATGAATTGATTTTTTAGTTTCCTGTTCCTTCCACATGGCAGTGGGCACACTATGGGATGTACAAAAGATCAACACAAATTGCTGGGAGGGAATATTTAATTGTCAAGTTAAGCAGACTGCAGAACCGCTGAGCCAAACGCAGAACATTTTTTCATAAAGACATCAAATTGGTAGTGTTTAGCAAAGGTGTGAAGAGAGGACCAGACTGCTGCCTTGCAGATGTCTTCCGCCAAATCCCTGGAATGGAAAGCCCAGGACACAGCCAATGCCCTCGTGGAGTGCGCTTTTATCTTAGAGGGTACATTGTTATGTTGGGAGTTATAAGCCAAATGTATACACTGCTTGATCCAATAGGCTATTGTCGACTTGGAAGGCTGAGTTCCTGCTTTGTTCCCAGAGGGGATCACCAGGAGGGAGTCTGTCTTTCTGAAAGACTTGACCCTATCTAAATAGATAGACAAGCATCTAATTGCATCCAGAGTTTGTATCCGGGTTTTCTGCTCAGACTTGGGGTCTTGGAGGAAGGATGGCAATACGATCTCTTGTTATGTATGAAAATAGGAGAGTCTCTTAGGACGAAAATTGTCTGCTGTTTTTAAGATGACTCTGTCTTGGAGGAAAGAAAGTTTACCTTCTTGTATTGACAGGGCTTGTAGCTCGCATACTCTCCTAGCTGATGTAATGGCTAGCAGGAAACACATCTTGAGTATCAGGAACTTAAGGGGTACTTGATCCAAAGGTTCAAAAGGTTCCGTTGTTAAGGTCCCAGGGGGGCGGGCATGTGAATGGACTCTAGGTCTAAGTCTCCTCAGTCCTTGAAAAAATCTTCTAATCAGGGCCTGTTGAGCCCAAGGGGTTTTGGAAAAATGGGAAATTGCCGAAACCTGACCTTTTAAGGTCGAGTTGCTGAGGCCTTTATCCACCCCTTGCTAAAGAAATTCTTAGTTTGACTTCTGAGATGTTTTGATGGTTCATGTTGTTAGACTTCCACAGTCAAGAAATTTCTCCCATACTACAAAATACTTCTGAATTGTAGAAGTTCTCCTAGCTGCCAATAAGGTGGAAATGGTGTTGGCAGAAAACCATGAAGATCTTAAGTTCCTCCTTTCAAGAGCCATGCCACCAGGTGTAGTCTTTCTGGATGAGGGTGGATTATTACACCCTGGCTGAGGAGATCCGAGAGGATCGGAAGACTGAGAGGTTGTTCGACTGATAGTCGTAGGAGAAGAGGGAACCAAGGTCTCCTTGGCCAAAGTGGGGATACCAGTACCACTTCCGCTTGGTCTTCTTTGATTTTGTTCAATATTCGAGGAATCGGGGGGAAACAGAGGAAAGAGGTAAGGTCTGTGGAAGTTCCACTTTTTTGAAAATGCGTCTGCGAATATTACCTTTTTGTCCGGACCCCAAGACGCAAAGGTTGCCAATTTCACGTTCTTGTTCGTCGCCATCAGATCTAGGGAAAACAGACCCCATTTTCACTGGATGAGGAGGAATGCTTTCTGATGTAGTTCCCATTCCCCTGGAACTGAATGGGAGCGGCTCAGTTTGTCTGCAAGAGAGTTCAGACTGCCGGGAACATGTACTGCCTTCAGAACTGTCAGGTGATGTTCCACCCACTAATACGTAATAGTGGTCAAGGCTAATATCTCTTTGGATCTTGTTCCACCTTGCTTGTTGATGTATGTCACTGCAGTCATGTTGTCGGACCTGATCCGTACAGCCTTTCCCTAGACTATGTGTTGGAAGTTGAGAAGACTCAGATGTATGGCCTTCAATTCCAGTTCCCCTGTATCCTGAGATTCTCTAGGTGAGCCCCCCAGCCTTTCTTGCTGGTGTCTTTTGTAATGGTTATCCAACTTTTTTGCAGAAGACATAAAGGTTGGAGTAGATTTGTCTTCCTGTAACCACCACTTGAGGGATGTCAGGGTGTCTGAGATTAGACAAATGAGCTGATTGGGATTCGCATGGTTGTGGTCCCATTTTGAGAGAAACTCCGTCTGGAGGGCTCTGGTGTGAATTCAGGCCCACTTGACACATTCTAATATGGATCCTAGTTTCCCCAGGGCTTGTTGGCATATTCGTGCTGTTGTCATGGGAAACCGAGTGAGAGATAGAGCTCCCCCTTCTCATATTTGGAATCTTCCTTGCCTGGAGGCTTAGGGATAGAGTCCGAGTGTTTATCAGGACTCCCAAGAATTCTAACTCTTGAGTTGGTTGAGTGTGGCTTTTTTCCCAGTTGATCAACCAGCCCAGGTTTTGTAGGTACGAAGTCGTCGTTAGAAGATGCAACATCAGAAGTTCTTTGTTGGGGCCCATGATCAGGAGATTGTCGGTATGCGAAAATCTGTATACCTGCTAGTCTCAGTTTGGCAACCACAGGTGCCAGGGTCTTGGAGAATATTCTTGGAGCCGTGGCGAGTCCAAAGGGTAGGGCACGGTATTGGAAGTGTTGACTTAGTATGTTGAACCTTAGGTACTTCCTGTGAAGATTTTTTACTGGGATGTGCAGGTAAGCATCTTTCAAGTCTAGCTTCACTAGCCAATCCCCTTGTTCTATGCATTGAGAGATTGACTTCAGGGTCTCCATTCTGAAGGAGGGGACATGAAGGTTGTAGTTAAGATTCTGTAAGTTCAAGATCACTCTGAAATCTCTGTTTGTTTTCCTCTGAAGAAAAAGATGGGAATATAAGCCTTGGTACCTTTAGTCCCTGGGAACTGTTGATATGATCTTTTTCTTTAACAGATCTCGTATGATGCAGGTTAGGACTTTTTCCCCTCTGGGGACATGTCTGTCTGAGGAAATAATTCGTAGGTGGGGAATTTTTTTAATTCCAGCTTGTATCCATTTGACACAATGTCCATCACCCATGTGTCTTTTATTTCTCGAGCCCACTCTGTCTGAAACAGAGATAGTCTGCCTCCTACAATGGACGGAGGGGCTCCACAACCTTCATGCTCTTTTCTCCTGTTTTTGAACTCCCTTCCCGGGAAAGGACTGGACCTTTGGTTTCCACTGCCTGGAAAAAGGTCTGCCCGGTTTGTATTGCTTTGCATCTTTGAACGTGGGTCTAGAGTTGTATGCTCTGCCTCTGACCGATGTCCCATCTCTTCTTTCTTGAGGGAGAAAGAGTGATTTCCCAGATGACATTTTGGATATGATTTGATCCAGTTCAGGTCCAAATAGGAGATTACCCTTAAAAGGTAGAGAGCATAGGTTGTGTTTAGATTGTGGGTCAGCGTTCCAGTGTCTTAGCCATAGACCCCTCCTCGCAGTCACTGATAGGCTCATGGATTTCCCTTCCAATTTGACAATGTCCATAGAGGCTTCGGCTACAAAATCATTGGCCACCTTAATGTCTTGTAGTATGTTGGCGAGTCTGCCTCTGTCTTCGCCTCTTTTGATGGCTTCTTCAAGTTCTTGTTGCCAAATGTTGTTAGCTCTAGTGACAGAGGTGATGGCTACGACTGCTTTGCAAGTAGCTCCTCTGGCCACGTAAGCTCTTTTTAATGAGGCGTCTTGCCTTCTCTCCATAGGATCTCGGAGTGAGACACCTTCGTCCACTGGAAGCGTGGTTCTTCTGGCCACACGAGTGATTGCTGCATCCACTTTAGGAGCGAATTCCTAAGTCTTAGACTGGTCTGCTGGAAAATGGGAACGTTTTCCTGAATTTTCTAGAGATCATAAATTTCTTGTCCGGACTATCCCACTCAGAGTCAACCGTTTTCTTAATAAATTCATGGAAACAGATGATTCTTCTTCGCTACAGACAAACATCTTGTCTTTTTTAGTTGTGGATTGTGGTTTTTCTTCCAGATCCAAGGTTTTCCTTAAGGCTTTAATTAAATGTTCTTTAAGGTCTGTATTGAAAGCAGAATCCTCTATTGCGGAGCAGTTAGAAGATAGTTCCCCATCTGACTCTAGGCTGTCACCTAGTAACTCTGGACTGGAATGAGTTATAGCCATTGGTGTTGGTTGATCTATTCCCCTTAGATGAGGATTAATATTTTTAAAGGAAAACTATACCCCCATAATGAACACTTAAGCAACAGTTCATATCATATTAAGTGGCATATTAAAGAATCTCACCAAGCTGGAATATATATTTAAGTAAATATTGCCCTTTTACATCTCTTGCCTTGAGCCACCATTTCGTGATGGTCTGTGTGCTGTCTCAGAGATCACCTGACCAGAAATACTTCAACTCTAACTGTAACAGGAAGAAGTGTGGAAGCAAAAGACACAACTCTGTCTGTTAATTGGCTCATGTGACCTAACATGTATGGTTTGTTGGTATGTTTTTTTTTTTTATATTACTGTTCCTTTAAAGTTGCTCTGCTTTCTATAATGGGTGCTGCCCTAATTCTCTGGAAAGCAATAGTTCCAGAATCCATCACTTTCACGATGGAATTAGGTGATTGAGGGGACTGAAACTTGTTCCAGGAAACAGAGTATTATGGTTTTATTTCAACTTGTGAATTTACACCACTCGCTGCATCCGTAAAGCCACCAGCATTGTGGCTGATCCAACACACCCCTCACACTCACTGTTCACACTCCTGCCATCTGGAAAAAGCTACCGAAGCATTAGGGCCCTCACTGTAACAGTTTCTTCCCCCAAGCCATAAGGCTCCTGAATACTCAGGGACCGGACAGATCTCTCTCTCACACACACACTCCATCTGACCTTACTATATACCACAACGTTACACAGCCACTGTACGCCATTGTATAAATAAATAGCCATTGGATACAATTGTTCTCTATGAGCACATCTGTACTTTATCATGTTCATATCACAATGATACACCCATCATGTCTGACATTTAGCATTATTTACTTAACATATTACATCTGCTGAATGTGCACTGTCTTGTCCTGTCCCTGCACTGTGCTGACCTGTCTTGCAGGAGTTGCATATTTTTGCACTTGCACTTTTTTTTGTTGTCCAGTACATCTATGTTGTTTGTAGCACCATGGACCTAGGGGAACATTTTTTTGTTTCACTGTGTACTGTACAAACATATATGGATGAAATGACAATGAACTCACTCTTGACTTAACTCTTGAAATAAAGTTATGTCTGTGAAATATATATATATATATATATATATATATATATATATATATATTTCTGGAAGTTCACATAGTGCTTATGCATCTTTTCTACATAATCATAGACTATGATTAAGTGGTGTCCCCATAATTCGTTAGGCGTCCATTTTTTTTTTGGTCTTGGATAATGGCAGCAAAATCTGATAAAGAGGCCCACATAACACAGAAACCCCTAATATACCCATCACAGTTGCCTGTTTCTTCAAAAAGTATGAATAAATGCAATTTTCTATGCTGAAATCCAGCTAACAGTTCTTTTTCTGCATCATTTGAAATCCTGGCAGGGAAGGAGGGACTAAACACTGATGTTACAAATTGTAACAACTTCTCTACAGCTTACAGACAGCATGCAGGAACTACATAACCCACAATGCATTGCACTGTGATGTTCCTTTCCTTATGGAAATCACTTGTGCAGGGAATTGTGGGGATGGGAGGATGCAGGCTGAGGACAGATGGCTGTTGATACAAAGTAACAGTAGTCAGCCAGCTCAGCAAAGTAGTCAGACAGATCAGCAGGAGAGCAGGGGGCTAGGCTTAGGGAACTGCCAGAAACCATTAAAAATCATGAAAAGTCTGCATATTTGTTAAATTATTAAATTGCTTGAAATTATGTTTACTTTTCAAAAAGCTTAAAGGGGTGTTACACCTTTGAACTAACTTTTAATATTTTATAGAATGACCAATCCCTGGCAGCTTTTCAATTAGTCTTCATTATTTATTTCGTATAGTTTTTGAATTATTTACTGTCTTCTGCTGATCCTTTCCAGCTTTTGAATGGGTGGGGGTCACTGACCCCATTCTAAAAAAAAATGCTCTGTAAAGATACAAACGTATTTTTATTGCTACTTTTTATTACTTGTCTTTCTATTCTGGCCCTTTCCTATTCATATTCCAGTTTTTATTCAGATCAGTGCATGGTTGCTAGGGTGATTTGCACCCTAGCAACCAGATTGCCAAACTTGCAAACAGGAGAGCTGTCAAATAAAAAGCTAAAGGACTCAAAAACCACAAATAATAAAACGTTATGACCAATTACAAATTGTCTCAGAATATCACTTTCAACATCATACTAAAAGTTAACTCGAAGGTGAACAATCGTTTTTTTTGTGAAGTTCCCCTTTAAATTAGTATTGTCTGTAATAGGAAGGCAGTTTACATTTATTCACATGAGGGGGGGTGATGAGGCATCAGGACCAGCTTGGAAACCATTTGAAGACCAAGGTGTAAATAACATTCCCCTTTCCTAACCAGCGTCCCTAGTTGCTACTTGTCTACATAGAATTTGTTAAATAAAGTTATTCTAAGAAAGCCGGAAGTGACGGAGAGGCTAGCGCTTGACAGTTCATAGTGCATGGCTGCGGTTCGGGTGGCGCATGCGCCTTGCTTCGCGCACAGGTACGTCAGCGGTTGTTGTTGTTTCGGCGCGGGGAAAGATGGAGACGGATGGTGGAGTCTCCCAGCAACTCCTAAGGGAGTTCACAGCAATAACCGGTAAGAAATGTGAGGGTTGGAGTACATTTGGCTGACTGTGAGTCATAGCCTGCGCACGTACTATAATGGGCTGTGCCGCTACATGCGACGTACACAGCGCTTCCGGTTTCATAGACTCTGTCTAAGAGGAGTAAATGTGGAGGAAAGCGTGTTCCACCTGTGCTTCAACAGGGGCTTGTGCCTCACAGTTGATCGTGCTTTTCTTCATTGAGTTATATAAGTAAGTTGAAACTGGAGTTCCTAAACCATATTCCTGAGTTTACATGGCTCGGTTACAGTGGGGTCCTGCTCAAGCCTGAAATGTGCTCTCCGAGTGGCGACACTATCCTGGCTCTTAGTCACGTGGTGGGACTCGCATGGTTTAAAAATGTCAGACAACAGATATAGGGAAGTGCACCCTGTACTGTTGCCCTCCACTTGTAAAATGAATGTGCTTTCATCAGAAACACTACTAAAGTTCATATAAACAAGCCATGGGGGCGGCCAGTCAAGCACAGGATTCACAGCAGATAACAGATACGTTTTGAAGAATCCCATTGTGTACTACAGAGCTTATTGGTTATCTGCTGTGAATCCTGTGCTTGAATGACTGCCTCCACGGCTTGTTTATATGAACTATAGTAGTGTTTCTGAAGCAAACACACCAGTTTTACCAGGGCAGCGCAACAGTACATTCATTTTTCATTACTTTAAAACACTTTCATTTTTGGTGTTAATGTTCCTTTTAAAGGGATACTGTCATGGGGGAAAAAAATGTTCAAAATGAATCAGTTAATAGTGCTGCTCCCGCAGAATTCTGCACTGAAATCCATTTCTCAAAAGAGCAAACATATTTTTTTATATTCAATTTTTGAAATCTGACATGGGGCTAGACATTTTGTCAATTTCCCAGCTGCCCCAAGTCATGTGACTTGTGCTCTGATAAACTCTTTACTGCTGTACTGCAAGTTAGAGTGATATCATCCCCTCCCTTTTTCCCCCCAAGAGCCAAACAAAAGAACAATGGGAAGGTAACCAGATATCAGTTACCTAACACAAGATTACATCTGCCTGGTAGATCTAAGAACAGCACTCAATAGTAAAAACCCATGTCCCACTGAGACACATTCAGTTACATTGAGAAGGAAAAACAGCAGCCTGCCAGAAAGCATTTCTCTCATAAAGTGCAGGCACAAGTCACATGACCAGGGGCAGCTGGGAAATTGACAAAATGTCTAGCCCCATGGCAGAATTCAAAATTGAATATAAAAAAATCTGTTTGCTCTTGTGAGAAATGGATTTCAGTGCAGAATTCTGCTGAAGAAGCACTATTAACTGATGCGTTTTGAAAAAAAACATGTTTTCCGATGACAGGATCCCTTTAAAGGAAATCCAACACTAAAAATTATTTAGTAAAAAATCTATTCTACCCTGCACTAAGATAAGCTCTGTCCTGCACAAAGTTTACCACTTGTTATGCTTTAATAAAAAAAAAAAAAAATCCATGATATAACTCTGCTTCCGATCTTTTGCATAAAGGTGATGGGGCGACATTCCCTCTGTAAGATCAAGCATGCGGCACTCAACATCTCCTCCTAGCCGACTTCTGTCCAAACTTGAAGTTCAATGTTACTGCTGTACGGAGGATTTTTTCAGCTGCCTCGTAATATATCTCCGTCTACAATTAATTCAGGTACTGGGAGAAGGTGCGTGTGGGCAGTGTTTTTCTTTCTGCAAAGACTGCGCCGACCTGTGTGCTTCAGAGATAAATGACGTACGAAACAGGGCAGCTGAAAAATTCTCTGTATTTTTTTTTTTTTTTTGAAGTCTGGTTTGAGCAGAGTTCAGGCTAGGAGGAGATGTTGAGTGCTGCATGTTTGATCTTGCAGAGGGAATGTCGCCACATCGCCTTTATGCATAAGATTGGAAGCAGAGTTATATCATGGTTTTTTTAAATAAAGCCTTACATGTGGTAAACTTTGTGCAGGACAGAGCTTATCTTAGTGCAGAGTAGAATAGATTTTTTACTTAAAAAAATTGTGTTACATTTCCTTTAAGTAAGCAATGAATGCCTTGTTTAGAAATTCTTTCAGTCTTTAGGGCTCATCGACAGTTGCTGGAGCAGCTACCTCCACTTAGTTTCATAGACGAAAATAGGGACTGGAGAGCCTTTCAATGTAGTCTGAATTTCTTTATTGAAGCACTACATGTTTCGGACCACAAAAGTCCTTCCTCGGGTGCAAGGTAGCATGCACCCGAGGAAGGACTTTTGTGGTCCGAAACATGTAGTGCTTCAATAAAGAAATTCAGACTACATTGAAAGGCTCTCCATTTCCTTTTAAGTATACTACAACAGAATGGGATAAACACGCACTGCCTAGTTTAGTTGCTTACAATTAAAATTTCCTTTCATTAGGCAAAATATCAGTTTTTTGGTTCGGGACCCCTTTAAGAAAGTGCATATCTCATTATCGGCCTTGTGATGATACCTATTAGTCGCCGCTTTGTCAATCAGTAGCAGAGAATGTCCCGTCTTCATGTCTAGCAGCGTCTGTTCTCATTTTGCTAACCAACATGTGTACATTATCACTGACGAAGGGAGCAGCAGGCTCCTGAAACATTTGATTCTTGTACGCCGCACAAAATAAACTTTTTGGAGGTACGTTTGGTACACCGCAGCAAATATTGGCCCGCATCTTCTTTTTTTTTTTTTTTTGTCCTGGATAGTGTTCATGTCGATTCACATGACTGGGAGCAGACAGTGCTAACATGGACGTTTCCCAAGTATTTTCTACAAACCGTTAGTGTATTAAATTCTACTAACTGTCCCTTTAAAGGAACAGTTCAGTGTGACAAAACATACTAGGTAAATAGGCTGTGCAAAATAAAAAAATATTTCTAATATAGTTAGTTGGCCAAAAATGTATAAAGGCTGGAGTGACTGGATGTCTAACATAATAGCCAGAACACTACTTCCTGCTTTTCAGCTCTCTAACTCTGAGTTAGTCAGTGACTTGAAGGGGGGGCCACATGGTACATATGTTTAGTGAGTTTGCAATTGATCCTCAGCATTCAGCTCAGATTCAAAAGCAACAGATATGACCCTTGTGGCCCCTGTCAAGTCTCTGATTGGTTACTGCCTGGTAACCATTCAGTGTAAACCAAGAGAGCTGAAAAGCAGGAAGTAGTGGCTATTATGTTAGACATCCAGTCACTCCAGCCTTTATACATTACACTTTTGGCTATATTCGAAACATTTTTCATTTTGCACAGCCAATCTATTTACCCAGTTTTAATTTTTACACTGAACGTTTCCTTTAAAGGACCAGTAACATCAAAAAAAAATGTTCAAAAATTCGTTAGAGCACAACAAAAAATGAACACAGAGACAAATGAAACTTTTAAATAGCAAAGACTTTATTAAGAAATAACTTACAGAAAATCCACTTCCTGTCCTCTTCAGAAACGGCGAAAAGGCGACCATCCATACTGCAGCAATCGATTTCTTCTCCCTGGATATTCACTGACATCCTCCTCTCGTTGTGTCCAACAGCAGCTGGTTTGTTCCTGTGCTGGCGGCGATGAACTGACAGCAGCGAGTCCTTTCGCTTCCCTTCCACTGGCCTGGCCGTCTACAGTCTCCCAACGGCACACTTGTTCCTGCACTTTCACTGTGCATCGGCTTCCCTGCTCCGCTCTCCTCACCTCCCTCTCCGTCTCCCCTCCTCGTAGTGAGTGAGCTCTGTGTAATAGTGACTGTTATTAGAAGCCGTTCTGCAGTTGGAGACCCTTATTTAGTCCAGCATATCTAATAGCCAGTATCTGTTTTGGGGATAGGTGGAGGGAATCAGTTTGTGGTCTGTGTATTACGGAGAACAGGAGCCACATGGAGCCGGGTCTCTCCGCACAGGCCCAGTCATTTGGCTTCAGTGTGTCCGTGTCACGTTGTAGTAAGCGTTCCTATACCGTTGTTCAACTTGCAGCGTCACAGCTGCGTCAGTTTTCTTTCAGCTGGAAACCTGCCTTCAATAACTGCTGGTTAATAGTAGCGGAGGGGAGATAAGGCAGCAGCTTGGGGAGGAGGGGAGACGGAGAGGGAGGTGAGGAGAGCGGAGCAGGGAAGCCGATGCACAGTGAAAGTGCAGGAACAAGTGTGCCGTTGGGAGACTGTAGACGGCCAGGCCAGTGGAAGGGAAGCGAGAGGACTCGCTGCTGTCAGTTCATCGCCGCCAGCACAGGAACAAACCAGCTGCTGTTGGACACAACGAGAGGAGGATGTCAGTGAATATCCAGGGAGAAGAAATCGATTGCTGCAGTGTGGATGGTCGCCTTTTTGCCATTTCTGAAGAGGACAGGAAGTGGATTTTCTGTAAGTTATTTCTTAATAAAGTCTTTGCTATTTAAAAGTTTCATTTGTCTCTGTGTTCATTTTTTGTTGTGCTCTAACGAATTTTTGAACATTTTTTTTTGATGTTACTGGTCCTTTAAGAAAGCATAGATTCTCCAGCCTACCACTGTATAATGTAGGTCAATTTTGGTCTGTTGCATATTTGGAATCGGCCAAATATGGTAAGTGGGTAGTCTTCTATTAATCAGATGTTGGCAGCGCACACTTCTTTTTTTTTATATGAAGTTTACATTACCCAAGTCCTTGTGGGTGGTGTGTGAGGTAAAAATGAATTAATTGGAAATTGATAAAAAGTGTCTTTTTTTATCGCACTCAGTAAATTACTTCAAAATAATAATTTATTAATTAGTGGATTTCATTTGAGATTTACAATCCTATATAGAAAAGCACAATAAACATTTCATATATTTCTCAATAATCCTGTCATGTATATAAATTGATCGATTTCATGTATTATTTTTTTTAAAAAGTTAATGTGAAATCACAGTCAATAATTTCATTCCAGAATTGATTGCTTTTAAGAACATCTTCTTTGTTGGAAGATTTATACCTTAAAGAGTAAATTATGTCCATCCGTTTTTTGAATTACTGATATTACATATGTCCGTCCATTTCCGCTTGGTTCAAGGTTATTAATGGAATGCAGTATAAGCTGGCAACAATGTATCCTAGAGCCTTACTTTTGAATCGGCACTATCCTTTGTGTGAGAGACAGCACTCTGTCTCTAATCAGTATGACTTAGTATGCATTTATATTCAGTCTGCATTCAGACTTTCAATGAACCGCTGCATATTGCATATCACAGTGACTGCGTGTTCAGTCCAATTTCGGCTTTCTGCCAGAACATCGACACTGAAACGGTAAACGGATCTCTTGGACCGATATTGAACGCCAATACCTTTTTATGTTTCTCTATAAAAAGCTGTATTGTTTAGTAAGCTTGAAAAAAGGCAATGTGTAGCCTTAATCATCACTTATGCAGGTCCTGCCTGTGTTCCTAATAAAGACATTTTTATTTAAAGAAAATTTGTGTTGCTGTACTTTAAGAAAAAATTCAAGCAGGAAGTGATGTCACACCAAGCTACTATGGCAGCTGCTATCTTAAACAATCAGAGAGAGCTTCTAGAGCTTTTACCCAGGTGTGGTAAAGCATTCTGCAGAATAAATAGTGTTATAGCTTGCACTATTATGGCTAATCTATTGGCAATAAACTGCATCAATAGCTTTCCTTCTTCTTTAAAGGTGAACTAAAGCCTAAGTAAAGTGGAAATGTTGTAGATTATGTTTTGGGCTTCTGTACCAACCCAAGGCAACCACGGCTCTTTAGCAGGGAAGATCTTTGGTTCCAAAGATGCCCCAGTAGCTCCCCATCTTCTTTTTTTCTGATACACTGCACATGCTCTGTGCTGCTGTCACTTACTGAGCTTAGGGAACCACTCACAATATACAGTACACATAGGGGCACATTTACTTCGATTGAGTGAAGGAATAAAAGAAAAAATACTTCAAATTTTGAATGTTTTTTTGGCTACTTCGACCATCTAATCGGCTACTTCGACCTTCGAATCTAACGATTCTAACTAAAAATCGTTCGACTATTCGACCATTCGATAGTCGAACTACTGTCTCTTCAAGAAAAACTTCAACCAACTACTTCGCCACCTAAAACCTACTGAACATCAATGTTAGCCTATGGGGAAGGTCCCCATAGGCTTCCTAACAAATTTCTGATTGAAGGAAAGTCGTTCAATCAATGGATTAAAATCCTTTGATTGTAGGAAATGCGGTAAATCCTTCGAAGTCTAAGGATTTTAATTAGTCGGTCAAATATCGAGGGTTAATTAACCCTTTATATTCGACCATTTGTAAATGTACCACATAGAATATAAATGTTACCATATAAGACTGATTATCAATTAATACCGATAAATTTCTACATGGCAGCGCAGAATCCAGGGCAACTAGCATCAGAAATTAATAATCTGCTTTGTAGCATCATCTTATATTACAGACAAACCTCATTTTCTGCTTGTAAATTTGTGATGACCCCTAAGCTTAGCTTCTCAACAGCTGCTCAGAGCCCACTGAGCATGTGAGTGTCACAGTTTTCTATTTATGGCACAAACTAAAAGTATTTTATTATGAAATGGTTTATTTACATGAAGCAGGGTTTTACATATGAGCTGTTTTATCCAATATCTTTATAGAGACCTACATTGTTTGAGGGGTATAGTTTTCCTTTAATACAAATACATACGTTCAGTTGCATTAAAGATTACCCAGAGCTAAGTGTCAAGGAGTCAAAAGTATTGATGTCCGTAGAGTTCCGTAGTGCTTAAAATCTTAAGATTGGGCTGCCGTTTCTTTCAATTGCAATTGGTTGCTAGAAACTTGTCATACTGTATTAATTTAGAATGTACCCAGGACTGTCCTAAACCTCATTGTGTGTTCAGGCCTGGAAGGATGCCGGAGTGCTCTTTTTTTATTTCCGAAGTCACAACATCTATCTCATTCACCTTAAGTGATTTCTAAACATCATTTTGTATGTTGAATGTTGAAGATTGAAGGGGGGCCCAAAAATTATTTAAAATCCGATTTTATCACATTAGCCATGTCGTAATTATCTGTGTTAATTACTAATCAGCCTTCTATTGTGACAGTCTATTCTATATGTACTGTATATTTTGAGTCAGTCCCTAAGCTCAGTATGCAAAGAGCATGTGCAATGAATCCGCAGAAAAGAAGATGGGGAGCTACTGGGGCATCTTTGGAGACACAGATCTTTAGCTAAAGGGCTGTGGTTGCCTTGGGCTGGTACAGAAGCCCAAAACATAATGTTTAACATTTTTATCTACTTTTTAGTTAAGCTTTAGTTCTCCTTTAACAAGATTCAGCCAAATACTCAACCTCAAGATGAAAAAACGTGGCATTAAAAGTTAGCATAATTGTTGAACAAAAAACTTGCAATTGTCGAGAGCTTTAAAATCACTTGAATTTAATGGCTGTATTTGATTTAATCCTGCAAATATTGCTGTGATAAGTCTGAATTCTTATTCAGTTCATCCCTAGCAATAATCCTTATGCCAGTTACTTTGGGGCTTTTATTTTTAGTTTACACCCTCTTTGTCCGACATTTTTCTAATGGCCCACTCATAAAGCTAGAGGCATATGTCAACATTGCTGTATCAGCCATTGAGCAATATTTTTTAAAATATCTAGGATCACAACTAAGAGTTCAGATTTTCATGTCTGGCCATGAGACTATATCCTCTATACAGAGGAGGGCCAGCACCCACAGTTTGTGATGGTTTATTTCAACAGAGAAATAAAGCCGGCCATACACTTTAAAGGGGACCTGTCACCCTAAGAAATAATTCCAAATCCTATTTGATGTTAGTCAAGCTAAATAAATTTCATATTTATAAATGATTTGTTAGCCTTGGAATTCAATATCACATGAAGCAGACAGGCACCAATTTTTCGACATTGTTATTAAGGCAAGATTTTCATCAAGCCAAAATTTTGCTTAGGCACCAGAATGGTGCACCTGATACCCATACACTGGCTACACAATTAGATGGGGAGGATGGAGGGGGAGTGCAGTGATATCCAGGCGGAATGGAAAGTGAAAGTAATTGCCTGCTCCGCCTCTATGCCTGGCATAGAGGAGGGGCAGGCAAAATATGATTGTCAGGTGAGATTCTTAAATGAGTTTATAATGGGTATGAATTTTTGAATGAAAAAAAAAAAATTGGGTTTCATTCTTAATTTGAAAAGTACCTTTATTGTATATCTTTTTGTGTCTGGGTGACAGGTCCCCTTTAAGATTCACTTGTTGGTTGAGGCTGCCTGAGGGTTGCACAATTTGGCCACATGCATTCTAGGCCAAATTGTAGTATCCGAACGTTTACACCTGTTTTCCTCAAATAATTTCCAAAGGAATTGATGGAATGCATATTGGATATGTATCTATTTTAGGGCACCGAAAGTAAGCATACTTTTATCGTGACTAGGGAGGGAATGCTCCAAGCTAAATGTACTGATATTTTCCTGATTACCTGCTAGTGCAGTTTTGGTAGGAAACTGTAAAGTGGAAGTGTTCTAAAACCTGTGCTAAATCTATGGTACGTTTCATATGTTTACATTATCAACACCAAAACACAGTTTCAGGTTCCAGAAGCTAACTGTATTAGATAATGTTTGTCTATTATTAATTGTATCTACAGGTGCCAGTGAAAGTGTGGGAAAGCACATGCTGGAGGCATGTAATCACAACTTAGAGATGGCAGTCACCATGTTTTTAGATGGGGGTGGTATAGCTGATGAGCCTAGCACAAGCTCTGCTTCATCATCTACAGCCCGACCTGCTCCAGAGTAAGTGCTTCTATATCTATGTAAAATAGATCACATATTCAGAGCCCATAATTTTGCTTTATTTATGAGTTGCTAATTGCATTTTTTTTTCAGTTTAAGTGATGATGTTCGAGCGCCAATACCGCAGAAACAAGAAATCCTTGTGGAGCCTGAAATGTTTGGTGGTGAGTTAAAATTTGAAGGAAAGCTTGAAGATGGAGTGGTGCATCAACTTGACGTGTAGTATCTTTGTACAGGATATTGGCAAACTTTGAGAGAGCTGTTCATGCCCATTCCATCATGGGTTGTTATACCATGGGCACTTAGGCAATAGGTGGTGCCATCATCTGCCTTCTTCTATGGGCTTTAAGATATGATCAGTAAGGTTATGTATGACCACACAGCCTCAGAATTAAGCAGCTTAAAGGGAAAATTAAATTTCTTTTTCCCTTTTAGCTCCTAAAAGACGAAGACCTGCTCGTTCTATATTTGATGGCTTTAGAGATTTCCAGACTGAGACCAGTAAGTATCTGTATTCCATTTTAGAACAGCTCTGGGTTTGGAGGTTGATTTAATGCATTATACAAAATGCTGCTAACACTGACTACATTATAACATCTCAGTTGCTCTTTTAAAGGGACAGTCAAGGCCTTGTAAGACTTCTCAAATTGCTTGTTACACACAAGTAACCATATCTGAAATACTGCTGATATTTAAATAGAACATAGATTTTCATACTAAATTGTATTAATGTCTTGCCATTACACAGGAGTATTTGGGCACTAATGTGTTTTCAAGACTATAGAAGTCATTTTAATTACCTATTTAATGGGATCAGGGTGTAATAATGCAAATTATTTTGTCCTTAAATGCAGAATCTCTTGTAATAAAGTCAGGTTAGTAAAAATAAAGTTTTTACCTGTGTATTATTTCATTTACCGTATTTACCCGAGTATAACATCCAAAATGTGCTGAAAAAGTCTACCTCGGCTTATACTTGGTCAGCGGTACCCGACCCGAGTAGCTGAGATTGCAGTCACTTTTAATCATTCCTATACCAACAGTACACTTGGGGAGAGACTGCAATATCCCACAATGCCCTCTGTTGGTTATATGAAAGAATAAGTGACTGCAATATCACACAGCGCCATCTGTTGGTTATATGAAAGAATAACAGTTACTGCAATATCACACAGCACCATCTGTTGGTTGTATGAAAGAATAACAGTGCGCCCTCTGTTGGTTATATGAAAGATTAACAGTGACTGCAATATCACACAGCGCCCTCTGTTCGTTATATTAAAGAATAAGTGACTGCAATATCACACAGCACCCTCTGTTGGTTATATGAAAGAATAACAGTGCACCCTCTGTTGGTTATATGAAAGAATAACAGTGACTGCAATATCACACAGCACCCTCTGTTGGTTATATGAAAGAATAACAGTGACTGCAATATCACACAGCGCCATCTGTCTGTTATATGGAAGAATAACAGTGACTGCAATATCACACAGCACCCTCTGTTGGTTATATGAAAGAATAACAGTGCGCCCTCTGTTGGTTATATGAAAGAATAACAGTGACTGCAATATCACACAGCACCCTCTGTTCGTTATATGAAAGAATAACAGTGACTGCAATATCACACAGTGCCCTCTGTTGGTTATATGAAAGATTAACAGTGACTGCAATATCACACAGCGCCCTCTGTTGGTTATATGAAAGAGTAACTGACTGCAATATCACACAGCGCCCTCTGTTGGTTATACGAAAGATTAACCGTGATGGCAATATCAAACAGCACCCTCTGCACATGGTAGTGGGACAGTGGGACAATGCACACAGTAATCCGTTTCGCAATTCTCTGTCACCATCAGCTTTGCAAAGAAGTCCGGTTGATCGCTGGGGGGGTCGCTTTGGCAGAATGTGCGCTTCTGGGAGACAGGGCTGTAGTTGTGTCTAGGCTTATACTGGAGTCAATAAGTTTTCCCAGTTTTCGTAGGTAAAATTAGGTACCTCAGCTTATACTCCGGTCGGCTTATACTCTATATACGGTACCTGAGACTATTTACCTGTTTTTTCTTAGACCTTAACAGTGCTTGAAAGGGAAAACACAACTTGAGTGATGCACTTTCTATTTGATTCATGATAGCATGCCTTTAGTATTAATCTGATTTGTCAGTGTTTTCCAGGCAGACATATCCACTGAAGGGAGGGGTTTGCATCATTACATCACAAGCCATAGAAAACCATTACAGTTCAGTTTTTAATCATTTATTCAGGCTTTTAGACAGATTTGCTGGCCATCTTTATTAAAACATACAAACCACCATAATAGTTTACTTTATAGTATCTTATAATCTATGTCTGTCTGATTATGCTATTTTTTTCCCCATCCCCTCTGGCACTGTAGTTCGTCAAGAGCAGGAGCTGATAAATGGAGGGGCAGTGGATAAGAAGCTCACCACATTGGCTGACCTTTTCAGGCCCCCTATTGACCTTATGCATAAAGGCAGTTTTGAGACGGTAAGTACACGGAACAGTGTATCTGAAATATTTATTTTAAAGGAATAGTTCAGTGTGAAAATAAAAACTGTGTAAATAGATAGGCTGTGCAAAATAAAAAATGTTTCTAATATAGTTAGTTAGCCAAAAATGTAATATATAAAGGCTGGCGTGAACAGATGTCTAATAAAACAGCCAGAATCCAACTTCCTGCTTTCAGCTCTATAACTCTGAGTTAGTCAGCGACTTGAAGGGGGGCCACATGGTACATTTCTGTTCAGTGAGTTTGTAATTGACCCTCAGCATTCAGCTCAGATTCAAAAGCAACAGAAATGACCCATGTGGCCCCCCCTCAAGTCTCTGATTGGTTACTGTCTGGTAGCCAGGGCAACCAGTCTGTGTAAACAAAGAGAGTTCAAAAGCAGGAAGTAGTGATCTGACTGACTTGTTATACATGAAATCACTCCAGCCTTTATACATTACATTTTTGGCTAACTAACTATATTAGAAACATTTTTTATATTGCACAGCCTATCTATTTACCCAGTTTTTATTTTTACACTGAACAATTCCTTTAAGGCTTCTATATTAACGGGAATTATCGTGAAAATAAAAATTTCATATAAGTTTCAGCATACTGAAATAAGACTTTGTAAATGCAATCCATTAAATATTCTGCATAGTTTCTGAAATAATAAAATTTATCCTCACTATCCCTCTCTCGGCCTCTGTTTCTCTTCATTCTCTCTTCATGCAGTAGTTTGCTGTCTGATATACATTGACAATTCGACCCAATATATCTTATAGGAGGACTCATTATGCCTAGAAGATGTATTAGAGCTAACTCTATTAAAATCACCAGACATCATGTCTCTCTACATGTAGGATTTGTGCAAAAGGCAGTTATTTTATTAGATTTTGTTTGTACTGGAATCGGTTATTTGAGTGAGCTTTAATTCTTCTGCTAGGAAAGAAAGCCCCCCCACCCTTATAAGATATATTGGATCTATTGTGAATGAATATCTGACACCCAACTGCTGCATGAAGACAGAATGAAGAGAAACAGATGCTGAGAGATGGATAGTGAACATAAACTTGATTATTTCAGAAAGGATGCAGAATTTTTATTGATTGTATTTAGAAAGTTTCTTCATTCAGTATGCTGACACTTATGTTACATTTTTATTTTCACAATAGTTCCCCTTTAATTTTACATTTAACGCATTAAAGTGCACATAGAACCCCCAAGATCTTCAACTGCACCAGGCCTCATATAGTTGTCATTTACTAAACTACATCACCACCAAGGGCTTTGGTGAAGCAGTGCTTCCCAGTGTTGCCCCATGATTTGTTGTTACTGCAAATTCTTTATTTGAAAAAATATCACCAGAAAAATACAATATTACTTATAGAAAATATACTGTATCTTGGTAGGGAGAAATTGCTGAGATAGATTTGCAATATAGTGTCTGTGTTTGCAATACTGCAGTTGCGATAGAAACCAATCATCCATTTGTTTTGAATAGACTACGACAAGTTTGAAAATTTTAGACCTCATTTGTTGCTATTGGCAACTGCACTTATGCAAGTTAGCACATATCTTCATAAAGTCCTAAGAGTATCTTCGAGTTTCAGGTGGTCATTTAATACTTCTCTACATTTTATGGCCAAAGAAGTTGGATCTGTTTTGCATGTTTGCATCTTCATTGAGTTTACTGTATTTGGCATATCAATTATATTTTTATTTATACCACAGTAAGTGCATTTATTTTGTAACACACACTTCATCTTGCTGATGCATTTTTAGTCCAAATAGCTTCATTTTTAAGGGAAAATACCTTATGTAAACAGAAATAACTTATGTAAACAGAGGAGTTTAAACATACAGGCAGCAATACTATTAAAAATAGGGAGCTCTTGTACTTTTTTCCTTTTTTAGATTGCTGAATTAGAATAAAACAGGATAATAGCATAGGTAGTTTTGCTATTACCCATGTTTTTCTCTAATTTCAGAGCATCTAAAAAGGAGTACTATTTCTAAAGGAAGATATCCTGAGATCCCACTAAATCCTGTGTCTGGATCAGCAGTACATACAGAATGAGCTTGAAGAAACTGTATTGTGAAAACCCTGAACTTGTGAGTCGGACTTTTCTCAGTTAGACTTTACATTATGGGAGTTATTTATCAAAGGTCGAATTTTAGGGTGTTCTATACCTTGAATGAGCTCACAACTCAAATGGTTCCTAATTTAAGAAAAAATTTGAATGAGAAAACTTGAATCAGGAAGTTCAGGGGTTAACAACCACAAAACTCAAATTAATCAATTTTTCTGAGGGAAGGAATTCGAATCGCCCAAATTTATCGAGTGTAGTCCCTAAACTTAGCTTTTCATCAGTTTCCCAGGACACTGAGAGCATATTCAATGCTACGGTCACTCAAAATGGTAGCCTAACAAGATCAAAGATGGGAAGCTGCTGTGGATCATTACTGTTATAGAGTTTCTAAACCTATAGAGTTTCTAGTAAGTTTTTCTAAACAAGATAAGGAAAATAAGATGACTAGTCTGTTGAGCATCTTACCCTAAAGCCTTATAATTGTACAAAGAAAAACATTTCTTCTACTATTGCCAATTTATTTTTTTTCCATTTTAGAATGTAATAATTTATTGAGGGCGAACACAAAAAAAAAAAACAGTTTGCATTATTCAAAGAGGAAGGAATCCAATTAATATTTAGAATAGGAGTTCACAAGGTGCAAAAAAAAAGGCAAATACCAGCTTATCATTGAACATAATTTTGTCAGAAACGGGTATTGTTTCAAAATCATGCTTCATATTCATAGTTTATAGCATCATATTTCCAATCATATCTATAGGTACATACAAACAACTTTATAAATATGAATGCTAGCTGTCTTATGAACAATTTATATGCAGCGTGTTGTACCAATGTATATAGCCTAGAGATCCTGAAATGTAAATAGTGCACATGAATTCTACCCCTCACAAAAAAATTTGGTAAAAATTCTAGATCACGGTTTCAATTCCATTTTGTGAAGACAGTTAGATAATTTAACTGGCGTATGGATTTGGGAAATTTTAAAAGCATACGAGAACTAGACCTGCCCCAGTAATCACTGATAAATATAGGGGTGGCTGTTGGTAAGTGCAAACAGGAGCGCCAGGTGATTTCTAGCTCTTGTTCAGTGCAGACGTCAAATACAAGGCTCTGTTATGAATAAAACGGCAAGGAGTTTGGTGCGCTAAGTCGATAATCTGTCCCCAATATCTAAGTAAGGATAGAAAAAATATATGGTGCAATACAGCCAATTTATCTTTGTTAAAAAGTTGCTACTCGGAGCTACTCACAAATTTGAATTTCTTGACAGGCTTTCAATTGGCTTATTCACGCTGGGATCAGTCTTTGGCGTGAACCTGCAATAGACAGCTACAATAGTGTAGTACTATCAGATTTTTCGGAAGGTTTTAAGAGTTAGTTGTACTCACCGAGTATCGGGTAATTATAGGCGTTCAGAGGTAAGGTTTGTGCTTTTAGCACGGAATTCCGTCTCACACTGGATATCGGGAGTGCGGTGATGCGGTCTCCAGTCTCCGCGATGTTCCTCGGTGCACTGAAGTTCGTTCCGAGCAGTACCCTATATGTGCAGGTGATGAGTATGGACCAGTGGCTCCAAGCTAAGACTTGACACAAGGGTTGTTGGCACAATGATCGCACGTTCCTGGATATCACTCACGCGTTCGTCAGCAACAGGAGGTCTCCCAGCGTACTGGTGCAGGTTCACCAGCGGTGTGTTGCGCCGTATCCAATAAGATATACAGGGATTTTTTGGTTTTCGAGGGAATAGAAATCAACTTGGCTAGCAAATATATTAAAAAGTATTTAATTTATTCAATAATAAAAGCCCAACGCGTTTCGTATCTCATATACTTCATCAGGGGCAGACGCCATGTTTTTTTCCTTGGTATATAAATAGCTTCCGTGATCGCTCATTTGCTTAATTGCATGATTGTTTCAATACAGCTGTAATAGTATTTCCAAATTTCATGAGAAATTAAATTAAATTTATACGTTATTAAAATAGTAAAAATGGTACAAACCTCAGGTAATAAATCAATCTTTTAAAAAACATTTTAAATCAATGTCTATATTTAGACCTTGTGGTGTCAGTGTTTTTAATTTGTGTATCCACTGTGTCTCTTCTCTCGAAATTGCATTAATTAATTAATATCACCTCCACGCCAATGTATTTTTTTTGAGACAATTCCGATGAATTTTAATAGCGAAGGGTCTGAATTATGATGAACTTTAAAATGTGCAGATACACTATGTGTCATCAGTCCTTTTTTGATGTTATTCATATGTTCCTCAATTCGTGTTTTTAACTGTCTGTTTGTTCTTCCTATATACTGCAAATTACAGGGGCATTGTAATAAATATATAACATTGTTTCTATTACAAGTTATTATATCTTTAATAGCAAATTCTACATTAGTTATATTTGATTTAAAATTAGTAACATTTCTTTCATTTACTTTACTCGTTTTGCACCCTTTACATGTTCTGCAAGCAAAGAATCCATTTGATATTCCAGTATTAAAAGGATCTGACAGTTGTTTTTGTTTTTTCGGTGGCAAACAGCTTGGTACTAACATTTGTTTAATTGTGCGTGGTTTTTTATAAATTATACGTGGATTGGCGGATAAATGGTCATGAAGATCTTTATCTTTGAGTAATATATGCCAGTGTCTTTGGATTATTGTTTCCAATTCTTTGTTAGAATTATTATATGTTGTGATGAATTGTATAAAATTGTTATCTGGTGTAATTCGTTTTTTCTCTTGTTTGTTTTTATTCTCTGACATTTTGTTTCTATTTTTCTTATCACACATTATCTTAGCGTTTTTTATAACATTTTAAATAAGTTCGCATAACTGGGTGCGAGACGCGTTCCCATCGTTGTCCCTTTAGTTTGGAGGTAATAATCCCCTTTGAACCAAAAATAATTTTTAGTGAGTATGAAATCTATACTTTTCAATATAAATTCTTTTTGGACGTTTTTAAGGAAATGTCTTTTTCCAATTAATGCCTCACTGCCTCGATTCCCAGTTGGTGGTCTATAATTGTGTATAGAGAGGTTACGTCACAAGTCCCAATGATGTATCCTGTTATACTTTGTATTTTTCTGTGTGTCAATTACTCTGAAACTCGAAAAAAAAGGAACTTGCAAAAGTGCTTAGAAAAGCATCCTTAGCTATTTTATAGTTTTTAAAATGTTTTAAGGTTTAATTATCCTTTATAATAGTATTGATTTCATTTGTTTAAAACCATTATCATACAAACCAGGCTAAGCTCTTTTTATGGGGATGGGGAACGAATCACTGACAATATTTTATAAACACTCAACCAAATGGGGGATAGGGAACATATGTGATCATTTAATTGCCAATCGAGTAATTATGCAAGTACAAATGAGGAAGAGGTCATTTCCTCTGGATGTTCCGAAACAAGAGCTAAAATTGTGCTTGCTTATTCATTGACATGTTCAGTAAGCACAGGGGTATTTTGTAATCACAAGCTATTTCCAGAAAATCACTGTGCAAATGGCTGAAGCAATTTTCATTTTTACTAAGAGGTGTCAAGGTCTGAAGTTGAAAAAAAAAACAGTTGGAGAGAGCCATGTTTTATGACCGCACGGTACCCTGCCAGCTCTGAGTACACCTAATGCCCTTTATGGGACTTCCTGCACCTGTCACCTCTTAAATCTGTGCCTAGTGTTGGATTTTTAGTAGCATCATCAAACGGCATGGGCTTGAGAGTTGAATGAACTATAAAGGTCAACCATTTTGCACCCTTTCATGCTACACCATAGGCAGCACTGCTTCATGACTAAATTATCCTTAGCAAAATAATTGAGCACCATTATGCCACCAAGCCCTCTTTTAATTTAAACCCTTTTTAGTGAAAGTAGCTTTTGATTTGGCAATGCTACATTTTGCCAGTAAACACAATGGGTGGCAGAGTTCCACAGGATACCCAGAAACCCTTGCTTGGGCCTGTACTTAAAGGAGAACTATTGCAAAAATGAAAATTTTAATATAAGTTTCAGCATACTAAAATAAGAATCTTTCCAAATCCAATCAATTAATAATTCTGTATTGTTTCTGAAATATTCAAGTTTATCTTCACTATTCCTCTCTCAGCATCTGTTTCTCTTCATTCTGTCTTCATGCAGGAGTTGGGTGTCAGATAGTCTTTGACAGTTCGATCCAATATATCTTATAGGGGGCTCCTTTTGCCTACAAAAAAATAGAGCTCACTCTATTAAAATCACCAGACATCTCTCTACATGCAGAATTTGTGTAAAAGGTAGTTATTTTGTTAAATTTATAGTTTTCTACTGGAATCTGTTATTTGAGTGTGCCAATTCACCTTCTAAGAAAGGAGCCCCCCTAAATAATATTGGATCTAACTGTCAATGACTATCTAACACCCAACTCCTGCATGAAGACAGAATGAAGAGAAACAGATGCTAAGAGAGGGATAGTGAACATAAACTTGATTATTTCAGAAACGGTACAACATTTTCTTTGTGTATTTAGAAAGTTTCTTATTTTAGTATGCTGAAGCTCATATTAAATTAAAATTTTCGCGTTGGTTCCCCTTTAAGGTCGATTGGGATGAATTATATTTTTACTGTTTTGGGTATCTTTGGAACTTACAAGGTTACAGTTGCAGTCAAGTTTATATTTTTCTGTAACCATGCGATGAGGTGAGCGGCTTACACAAATTTTGGCCAACACTGGGGTGACTGAGCACTAATGGGGAAAAAAATAGGGTAACATGAATTGGGCTTTGAGGCAGAACAACTGCTCTCTAAGAATTTATTGTCCACAGAACATGTTTCAAACCTACTGGCTCTTTGTCGCGTATCTATGGCTGAGCACAAGGAAAGTTCTAGTTTAGCTCCCACTGTTTTGTCTATGTGTCACTAAATGGAGGCTGGGTATTCAACATGCTAACAGCAGAGTATTATCTGTGCCTTCATAATCTACTGCCATGGAAAATAACCTTACCTTAAGTCTGCTAAAAGGGCTTTAAATATGAAATAAATCCATTAGGATTGTATTGCTCCCAGTATAAATTCATATTCCTGAGTATTCTTTATATAGTGGTTAAAGTACTCCCTCTTGTAAAATGTAAGGATATTAGAAGTTACCGAGGAGTGTTATATATACAGGCCATGGAACTCCAAGGTTATCTATTGAAATACACAATTTTCAGTAAGACATGTGACAGAAATTACATCACTAAGCTTCCATTGTAACCGATGACATCACTAAGCACCATTTATAAGGATATAATTTACAGCATATTCATTGATCTTGTGTATTATAGTATAATATGTTTGTCAAAGTACAGGTCAAAGTACAGATCCTATAGTCATAACCAAAGAAAGTTATCGATTGCTTTTCCTGCGCTGCTCACCTTTTAATTTGACTGTGTGGGATTTTTGTTTTGTAGGCCAAGCAGTGTGGGCAGTTACACAACAAGTGGCTGATGATCAACATTCAGAATGTGCAAGATTTTGCATGTCAGTGCTTGAACAGAGACATTTGGAGCAATGACACAGTAAAGACACTTATACGGGAGCATTTCATCTTCTGGCAGGCAAGACCTTGAACAAATGTAGCACTCATGTTTGTGCTTCTGTTCCTTTTCTCTCTTTTTTTTTTTTTTTTTTTTTATCGCTATTCCCTTACTTGTACCCTGAATACATGTGGGTAAAAAGCAGTATTTATGATACACTCGTGATTTAAACCAGTGCTTTTTACTGATCAACTAATTTCCTGTATATATCGCGAACAAAGCAAAAAAATAATTGCATATGGCTACCACCTAGACTTAAAAAGGGATTACCCCCCCAACAATGAATTGATGAAAACATACTCAAAGTGGCCCTCTGAGCCCTTGCAGTTTACATGAATTTTTTTAATTTTTAGTGATTGCTAAGATATTAACAGTTTTATACTGCTAATATCAGGCTTTCCACTTAACAGCTCTTTGAAGGTCAGTGACTCCTAACAGTATATGCAGTTCCCATATTTTGTTCACCCTAGGATCACTGACTCAAAAAGCCAGTCAAAAGCCAGTTATTAGCAGTCTGAAAAATGAAGCACCTTGAGAAATTTTCACCAGACAATTCCCTGTAAATTTGTCATTGTTAGTGTGACAAGCATAAAAAGATATATCATTGATGATCAATCTTTATTCTGATACACATTCCTGCTGCAAAAGGACATGCATATCCTTAACCCTTTTAAACACCCATTGATCTAGTTATATAAAAAAAAACTGATGAGCTCATCGCTGATGTATGTCATCTGCAGGCTGATATCATCTACACCAGAAAGCACATGCTTTTATATCTGAGTGCCCAGATTTTAACAATGTAGGGGTTTTGTTTATGTAAACATATTGCATCAGGGTCTCCTCTAAACCACTGAAGCTATAACTTCATTATAGCACATTGCCCTGAATAGGTAATGGCTGGTAGTATAAAATAATATCTTACTTTTCTTTTTTACATTGCATGTTATCCTTGTAATCCTTTAGATTTATGAAGTGTTGATTTAGAGAAGTGGAGGCTTTTGTGCTTATTACACGTCTACTTCGTTTGCCAATAGCAGGTTATAATCTGCCTCTTCATCTTGTACATAAAAATGTTTTTAGTGGAAAATGGTCAACACAGTTACTGTGCCCTGATATCCGGCTGTTTCTCTCCTTGCAGCATTCCTCATTTTACATGTCATGCCCTGCTTAGAGCTTTACATAGAGCAACAAATATTTTGGAATGTTAAAGGAGAAGGAAAGTCATTTGGCACTTACCTGACACTCCGGGCTCCTATTCGCAGAAAACGACACCAGCCTGGGGTTATTCCAGCGAGCACCACGGAGCAATCCTCTTCCTGCTTCTTCACTCTTCAAAATTTCCCGAGGCAGACACGTGCAGTAGAATGAAATAACTAGCTTTTTCTTTAAAGTTCAGCTTTTCAATCTACTGTGCATGCACAGCCATGAGAAGAAAGAAGCAGGAAGAGGAGAGCTCCATGGTGCTCACTGGTAGAACCCTGGACCAGTGCAGTTTTCTGCTGATTGGAGCACCAGCCTGGGGTGTCCGGTAATTAAATACAATCCTTTCCTAGTCACCCATGGCCAGCATTCACCAATGGGTTAACCGCCCTTCGGGCCAATGGACAGGACTTCCTCCAAAGTTAAAAAGTCAACTCCTCCCCACACTCACCTGTCTTTTTTTGTCCTGTCCGTGGTCAATGGATAATGGATGCAGGTCGTCGGTAATGCGGCCATTTATCCCAGCACTGGGGGTTTTTTTCTCTCTGCCTCTCTCTTTTTTCCCCTCGTTTGCCTGCTGGAAGCCCAAATGCTCCCCTGTTAAGGGGTTAGCTAGGGGGGGCCGGAACTGGTGCAGGGGTGCCAGGAGGCCAGCCATACCTCCCCATAAGCGGGTTAGGTGGCAGGAGCGCAAGAAAATTCAGAACAGGAGGCAGCGTTCGACGCTGCCTGTGTGGTGCGGCGGAAGCCAGGCGGGACGCGCTCTGATGACGTCACTGGAGGCGCGCAGGCTTCGGATACCAGCCGCATCGCTGAATGAGGAAGCGTGAGTAGGGAGACAGCGGCTGGGAAGCTGAGAGGCGCATACGATCCTTGCGTCCACAATGCATGCAAATAGGATTCTATAAAGATGTGGGCTGAAGCCATGGGCGCCATGTTGGATAAGGGCTGGGTATTCAAAGCCCTTGGCGCCAAAACTTGTCAGGGGAATGTCAGGGCCAGGCAGTATGTATAAGCATAAATAAAAGGTCCTGTGCTGCAGTTTTGGAGTTTTATGCTTGACAAGGCATTCTCTTTATAAGGGGTGTGTCAGGTAGGATCGTTGCCCTTCCTTTTTCTGAGAAGTAAGCTGTGTGGCAAGCAGCTCGCGTATGGATCCTGGAATGCCGGGCAAACCACCTCAACCCAAGGGGAAAAGGTAAAAAAAAAAAAAAAAAAAGGAGAGAGAGAGAGTGTGATGCTTTAAAGAGGTAAACACTTTTTTATTTTCTGTTGTCATTTTGCAGCCTTCCTGCCGCTGAAAAAAAGGACAAGCCTCCAGAAAAGTCCAGTCCTATGACACAGAATCAAGAGGAAGCAGGGGTGTCACAAGTTCCAACATCCCAAGCCTTTACGGATTCCTTGGCGGAAGTGATAAAACAAGCAGTTGTTCAGGGTTTCCAAGAAGTGTCGAATGTCAAAAAGAGACTGAGACATTCCTATACAAGGCCAACAGAATCTTTTTCGGATGTTTCAGAAGGCGAACTGTCTGACATTTCTGAGTTCCACTCGTTTGGAGGTTCTGAGGAGGGGGAGATAGACTCTGAAGAGGAGTCAAGTTTGGATCTGGCTATTATAGAGCCATTGATAAAAGCAGTCCGTCAAACATTGACATTTCCTTCAGAACCCTCGAAGCTATCCTCAGCAGACAGATTGTTTCCAGCATTAAAGAAAAGGTCGGCCTGTTTTCCAGTTCATGCTTCTATTAAAGAGATAGTAAAGTCGGAATGGAAGAAGACAGAGAAGAGACCCCAAACATCAGGAAAATTCTTAAAGAAATATCCCTTTGAAGAGGGGGAAGCAAAATTCTGGGATGCCACTCCTAAGGTGGATGCGGCAGTAGTGAGGCTTGCGAAGAGGACCACGTTACCCGTGGATGATGCGGCCGTATTTAAAGAACCGATGGAAAAACGAATGGAGTTCAATCTGAAGAAATCATATTGCGCAGCAGGGGCCGCGTGTAGACCGGCAGTGGCGCTGACATCGGTTTCTAGAGCCCTAAAACTCTGGCTTTCAGACATTGATGAAGCAGTTACGTCCAATGTAAAGAGACAAAGACTGCTGGAGATGGTGGCAGATTGTAAGGCGGCTGTTGAGTTTATCTCAGAAGCCTCAATAGACCTTGTACGCTTCACAGCAAGATCCATGGCATTGTCAGTAGCGGCAAGAAGGGCCTTGTGGCTGAAGCCTTGGGCTGCGGATGCATCTTCCAAGTATAATTTGTGCCAGCTTCCGTTTGAGGGAGAAATGCTCTTTGGAGAGAAGTTGGACGCAATTATAAAGAAAGTGTCTGGAGGAAAAAGTGTCTTTCTGCCTCAGGACAGAAAGAATAAAAGAGGAAGATTTGAGTCCCCTTTCTCGCGAGATAAGGAAAGATTCTTTCGAGGGGCGAGACAATATAGACCGGGGAGAGAGTTCTCCAGACAGACATCATGGAGATCAGGTCGTCAAGTCCCCAGAGGGAATGTTAGAAGAACTAGTGTTTTTCCCACCTCAGCCTCTACCTCACAACGACAATGAGGGTGGATTGGCTCAGACGGCAGTAGGAGGCAGGTTAAATTTATTTGCTCAAGTCTGGGCCGAAAATATCCAAGATCACTGGGTGTGCAGTACAATACAGGGCGGATTACGCCTAGAATTTGCAAGTCTGCCAAGAAAGCATCATTTTTTAGTTTCTTCTTTTCAAAACTCAGAGGAGAGTTATTCTTTAGTTCAAGAGTACATAGACCAATTGTTCAGGTCGGAAGCGGTCGAGATGGTACCGCAAGACGAAAGAACCGAAGGGTTCTATTCAAGGCTTTTCCTCGTAAAAAAAGCTTCAGGGGCTCTGAGACCGGTGTTGGATATGCGCAGGTTGAACAGATTCCTAATAAAGAGAAAGTTCAAGATGGAGTCCCTAGGCTCGATCATTCAAGCCGTCTCAGTAGGGGATTGGATGTCGAATATAGATTTAAAAGATGCATATTTCCATGTACCCATTTGCCCGGAGCACAGAAGATACCTAAGATTCGCAGTCGGCGAAATACATGTCCAGTTCAGGTGTCTCCCCTTCGGCCTGTCGCAATCACCAAGGGTTTTTACAAAGGTTCTGGTTGTGCTGATAGCAGAGCTAAGGAAAGAAGGCATATCAGTTTTTCACTATTTGGACGACATTCTGGTGACGGCAAGATCACAAATGGAAGCCGAAGTTCACACAAGAAGGGTGCTAGACTTCCTTCAGTTCTTCGGATGGGTCGTCAATATAGAGAAGAGCAACTTGTTCCCCACAAGATCTCTGACGTTTCTCGGGGCATTTTTTCAGACAACACAGAATTTGGTAAGCCTACCAATGGAGAAACAAGAGAACATAATCCAAGCAGTTATGTTTTTCAGGAGTCAGGAGATCATAACAGTGAAACATTGTTTGAGGATATTGGGCTTGATGTCTTCAACTATACAAATGGTGAAGTGGGCAAGATGGCACTCGAGACCCCTGCAAAATTTCCTATTAAGAAAGGTGAGGAATCCCCAATTAAATCTACACAAGAGACTGAGAATACCACAAGAGGTAAAGGACAGTCTAGATTGGTGGTGCGTCCAAGACAATCTGGGAAAAGGTACTTACCTGGAAGAACCCAAGTGGACGGTCATAACGACCGATGCTTCAGGAACCGGTTGGGGGGCACATATGCAAGATCAGTGCGTTCAAGGCCTATGGAAGAGCAATCAAGATCCAGCAAATATTCTAGAGCTGAGGGCAATAGGCGAAGCACTTTTTCCTTCACAGAGTTTTTACAAAAAAAGGATGTAAAGATCATGTCCGACAATGTGACGGCAGTAGCATATGTCCAGAAGCAAGGAGGTACCAGAAGTATGGCGTTGCTAAAGGAAGCAGAAAGGATCTTTCAGTTCGCAGAATCACGTTTAATGAGTCTGACAGCGGTGCATCTGCCAGGAGTAGAAAATCGAAAAGCAGATTTTCTGAGTCGAGTGCTGATAGATCCTGGAGAATGGAGCCTACACGGAGACATCTTCCAAGACCTAGTGGAGACATGGGGTCTTCCAGATATAGATGCTATGGCCTCAGATCAAAACAAGAAGTGTCAAGTCTTTTTTTCAAGGTTCCCGTGCAAGGGAGCAGCGGCTCTAGACGGCCTAACTCAAGATTGGTCCAGGGGGTTGATCTATGTTTTCCCTCCGATCCCCCTCATTTGGAAGGTTCTGAAGAAAATAGATCAGGAATCATCGGAGGCTATAGTGGTGATTCCCTTCTGGCCGAGGAGACCATGGTTCCCACTACTTCGCAGGTTGGCGTGCTTTCGGCCCAGGAAGATTCCAGAATTTCCAGGATGGTTATCCCAAGGGATGATCCATTGTCAGGAAGAAAATCATCTATCCTTGATGGCCTGGAGGTTGAAAGGGAGAGGCTCAAGACCCATAATCTGAGCAATGAAGTTATTGATTTTCTGCTGAAATCAAGGAAAAATTCAACCTCAGCACAGTATTATAAGATCTGGGAGAGATTTGTGCAGTTTTCAGTAGCAGGTGGTAGAGATCCTTCCGAGGTATCGGCTTCTCTGCTGGTAGATTTCCTTTTTGAGGGGTATCAAAAAGGCCTTCACATAAACACGCTAAGAGTGCATGTTTCAGCAATTTCAGCTTTGACAGGAAGAAGTTGGGCGCTGAATCCACTAGTCCAGAGGTTTTTTAATGCTTTTATGAGGATTAAACCATGTATTAAAAATATTTCCCCACCATGGGATCTTCCATTTGTGTTGGACACTTTATCTCGGGCTCCATTCGAACCACTGCAGGAGACTTCGTTGTGGAATCTAACCCTAAAAGTGGTGCTACTAGTAGCAGTGACGTCAGCCTGCAGGGTAGGTGAACTTTCAGCTTTGTCTGCTAAAGAGCCCTTTACGACTATCTTTGAAGATAAAGTTATCTTGCGGCCCGCTTTCAAGTTTCTTCCTAAAGTCGTGTCCAAGTTTCATATGGATTTGGAGGTGATACTTCCCTCATTTTGTCCATCTCCAAGGACGGAAAAAGAAAATCGTTGGCATACTCTGGATCTGGTCAGAGCAATTAAAGTCTATCTGGAAAGGACAGAAGACTGGAGGAAATCTGAGCATCTGTTTGTGATTCCTGGTGGTTTTAGGAGGGGACAAGCTCCCTCCAAGAGGACCCTAAGCTCTTGGATAGTAGCAGCTATTGCCAAAGCGTATAACACAGCAGGCAGGAAGGTTCCCCGGGGACTTAAAGCCCATTCCACGAGGGCATTGGCCAGTTCCTGGGCGATGGAAGCCAAAGCATCGCCAGAAATGATCTGTAGATCTGCCAGGTGGTCGTCAATCAACACATTTATAAAGCATTATAAATTAGATGTTTTGGCATCGCAAGAAGCAAGATTTGGGAAAAAAGTCTTGCAATCAGTTGTACATTTCACTGAATAAAATTTTTTTCTTTCACTGCATTTGTAGCGTATTCCCTCCCTAGTTTTTAGCTTTGTAGCTCCCATTGGTGAATGCTGGCCATGGGTGACTAGGAAAACAGGAAATTGTTTATTACTTACCGTAATTTCTGTTTCCTGGTCACCTTCCATGGCAGCATTCACCAGGGATTTCCCACCCTGTACGGACAAGCTTATTACCAAGACAGGTGAGTGTGGGGAGGAGTTGACTTTTTAACTTTGGAGGAAGTCCTGTCCATTGGCCCGAAGGGCGGTTAACCCATTGGTGAATGCTGCCATGGAAGGTGACCAGGAAACAGAAATTACGGTAAGTAATAAACAATTTCCTGTTTTGGTGTTGCCTAACATTTGGCACCCCCAAGTGCCAAATTACTTTCCTTCTCCTTTAAAGGCATCAAAAGATTTCTGGTTCTCCCTGATTTCCAATTTCCCAATTTCTAAATACTTAAACAGGTCTCTGTGAAGTAGTTGTATTGCCTAGTATATGTTGAGGAGACTTTAGTTCCCCATTTTCTGTGGGTGTGTGATTTGTGTAAGGATGAACATGACTAATTTGTGCCTTTTTCACCCCCACTGTGAAACTTTGACCTTGAAAGATGATGAAAACTATACACCTCAAACAATGTAGGTCTCTATAAAAAGATAGTGTATATAACAGCTCGTATGTAAAACCCTGCTTTGTGTAAATAAACCATATCCATAATAATATACTTTTTTAGTAGTATGTGCCATTGGGTAATCATAAATAGAAAACTGCCATTTTAAAAAATAAGGGCAGCCCCCTGGGATTCTAGGATTCACGGTGCACACAAACAAACCATACGTTAGGTCACATGAGACAATTAACAGACAGAGTTCTGTTGCTTCCACACTTCTTCCTGTTACAGTCAGAGTTGTATTTCTGGTCAGGAGATCTCTGAGGCAACACACAGACCATCACAAAATGGTGGTTCAAGGCAAGAGATGTAAGGGCAAGATTTACTTAAATATATTTGTACTAGTTTGATCAGATTCTTTAATATCTCACTTAATTTGATATAAACCATTGCTCAAGTATTCATATTGGAGATATAGTTTTCCTTTAAGCAGTGATGTTTCCATTAAAAGAAAATATTATTTTCCTGTTATTTATTATTGCATCACAGGTTTATCATGACAGCGAAGAAGGTCAAAGATATATTCAATTCTACAAATTGCCAGAATTCCCATATGTCTCAATCCTTGACCCTCGTACAGGTAATAATGAGGTATCATTCATTCATTGTCTTTTTCTTTGAAGGCTAGCCTGCTTTCTGCTTGGTTAGCATACCATGACGTACATAACTCAGCTTTCCTAAGGATGCAACATCTACCTATACCTATTCCTAATTGATAGATATGATATGCTAATAAGGAACAAACCTAGTGACCTAATGGCTATTTTGATTGTTATTATCCTGATTTATCTTACTGCTTTTTCAAAAATATTTTCATGCTAGTGTTGCTCCCCAACTTCTTTTACTTCTGAATATTGCTCACGGGTTCAAAAGGTTGGGGATCCCATGAATAAATGGTTGTATATATTGAACCTACAGATTTATATACAAAGCAGCCAACAACATACATGTGATAAAGAGGGCCTTGCCAAAATTAGTATACAATGCATCTTGTGGAACAGGAACTAGTGCTTTCTGTTTTTATTCAAATTTAAATTACACGTGTGATAAGACATTTTGGATCACCTGCATGGTGGAAAAAAACTACTTAAAGAGGAACCTTCGCGAAAATGAAAATTTAATATAATCTTCAGCATACTGAAATAAGAAACTTTCTAAATACAATTAATTAATTCTGTACTGTTTCAGAAAAAAATCAAGTTTATATTCATTATTCCTCTCTCATCATCTGTTTCTTTTCACTCCGTCTTCATGCAGGAGTTGGGTGTCAGACGAAGATCCACTATATCTTATAGGGGGCTCCTTTTGCCTAGAAGACCTAGCGCTCACTCTATTAAAATCACCAAAAATCCTGTCTCTACATACAGAATTTGCAAAAGGCAGTTATTTTGTTAGATTTTGTTTGTACTGGAATTGGTTATTTGAGTGAGCTCTAATTCATCTGCTAGGAAAGGAGCCCCCCCCCCCAAAAGATATATTGGATAATTCATCTGACACCCAACTGCTGCTTGAAGACAGACTGAAACAATGCAGGATTTTTAATTGATTGTATTTAGTACGTTTCTTATTTCAGTAGGAAGCTTATATTAAATTTTCATTTTCCCGATAGTTCCCCTTTAATGTTCACATACCTCTTGGATTTATTTCATTTTCTCCTCTTGCTTCTTATACACAGGTCAGAAGTTAGTAGAATGGCACAAACTGGATCCAAATTCCTTTGTGGAACAAGTTACGGGATTTCTTGGGGAACATGGACAGCTCAATGGCCTTTCATCTAGTCCCCCTAAAAAAAGGTTGCGCTCTGTAAGTAAAGTCCTGAATGCTATTTAATATTAGTGTATTACATTGTATGCAAAAGAGTTGCCTGGTGACAGTTACCAAACTGTAAAAAGTAAGGGGAGAAGGGCTTATGGAAGTTGTGAAACCACGTACAGTGGAATCTAGAATGAAAAGTATGAAAACTCCTCAAAATATTCTGCAGCACTGGACAATACAAGCGTGTATACATCCATACACAAATTTACATGTACTAATTGAACCAGGAGGTAAAGAGGCCCATGCTCATTAGGAAAGGTTGTGGAGTTGGGTAAGATCAGGAGTCAACACATTTCGGATCTTGGGGCATAGATTTAACACAAATAAACATTATTTGCTCTAAACATTATTTGCTCTTAACTAACTGATAGTATTCAGTATTTTACAAGAATTGTCTGACTTTCTTTAGGAAAATCTTATAGATGCAAGTGAGGACAGCCAACTAGAAGCTGCTATTCGTGCCTCATTGCAGGAGACTCATTTTGATTCTGCAGTCAACGAACAAACCCCTCGATGTGAGGAGGAGTCCGAATCAGAACTCTATTCCGGTAGTGAAGAATTCATTTCAGTTTGTGGCTCTGACCATGAGGAGGATGAGGAGAGGCCAGCTCCAGAATTATCTGCTGAACCAGAATCCTGCGGCAAGTCCAAGAAGTCCACCGTGAAAGACCTAAGTCACAGGAAAGAAGAAGTGGGCAGGACACATCCAATAGTTTTAGAGGAAACTTCGAACCATCACTCACCAGCAGATACAGCACCTAGTGAAGAACATCACAGGGACTCGGAGTGTTCAGCAGATGTATCTGATAATGGTGAGTCACAACTTTTACTACAAAAATGGGCTATCTCTTCTTTTTGTGAATTCCCCCGTAGTGTTTTTTTTAGTGTTAAGGCATTGGTGTACTATATAACTTTCCAGGGACAGCAGCTCAATGGAGCTTAATTTTCAGCCGCTTAGTCAGCACCCCTTCTCTATCTTTTAGGTGCCTCCTGCATGTCTGCGCATTAGTGATGTGCGGGCTGTTCAGGCCGACCTCGCCCCTTTCCTTACAAACAAACATCGTTGATAGTATCTGATGTAATAGTGGCAAATCTTTATTGATGCTGTCAAAATATGGTAGAAAATATCTATATGATTTAACTGCCTTTAATAATAACTTATGAGTAACTCTGCAAAGTTTAGGTGCAGATTTATGGATTAAAGTATATGGCTTCCTCTTCTGACTTTTCCTTTGTGCTTAGATATGTGTTTTTGGACTGTTTTTGACCATACCTCCTTCAGCGGATGCCATAGATTTTAGTTTTCATACACTGTTTACCAAATGCGCGTTTCTCTTCCTCTTCACTGAATTGCATCAAACAGTCCTTGCCTTATATAGTCAAACTGACTTTTCTCTGGCCTTTTGTATCTGAACTCCTTCAGAAGGCAGACAAGCTTTGCAAAGTGAGTCCTACATATTATAGTAGACTTGCACAGCAGACTCAATTGCAAGAAATTATATTATTTAAGTGAATATTACAAGCAAACACACAACTGTGGGGTAACAGCAGTGTCTTTAGATCTTTGAGAGGCCCTTGATTATTTATTAGTTTATTTTGCACTTTGTTATGAAACATTCAGTCACTGACCGTAAACCAGTGGAGGTCTAGCACTAGTGAACTCCAGAACTAGAACCAAGGTCTTAAACAAATATTTTTTTAAAGTTTTTATTTTGCAGTTTTAACAACAATAAGCATAGAAGAAAATAGAAAAGACGGGAGGCAGGGGCAGTCGTTACGGCTATACAGGATTTCAATCATTTTCACAGACTACTGTAGATTCAACCAGGTACCCCATATGGCATCAAATTTCTCTGTGCACCCTCTGGCTAAGTATGTCAATTTCTGACTTGGAAGAGTGTCATTTACCAACTTTTGCCAATATTGCTAATCGGTACGGAGCCAGGTTTAAAAATGTATCTCTCATTGAGATGGAAATATTTGGAACCATTTTGAGAGCATCAGACCTCTTCTCATTGTCCAACTCAGGAATGTCTCTCTGCCATTTGGCCTTAGATTTTTCCAGGGGTGAAGGGCCTGCAGTCGACAAAATAGTATAGAACCAAGACAGTGATTTAGTCAGGTCTTGTCTATGGAGGTCTCCCCTTATGGGTCTAGCAGGAAATTGCATGGTAAAAGCATGACGCAACCGCAGATACCTGAAAAACATATCTCTTGTCTCAGTAAGTCATAAGTTTTACATTCACCACCATTGACAATGTCTCTTAAGGTTTTTACTCCCAACTGAGACCATCAAGCTATGTCTTGTAGCTCGTGAAAGTGAGGGAGATGATTATTGCCCATATTGGGGTCCTAGGAGGCCAAACTTCAGATGGGCCCTGTACCACCTTCAGGGCTTTCTGAAAAGCATGTACTACAGTGACCATAGAGGGTGTGGTGGTACAATAAGAAGAGGCACCTCGGTATGGAAGTTTGGATAGGGCTTCAAGTAAGCCAACTGTGGAGGCTTCTAATATAATGGCTGGATTATTCAAATCTGGGACCATCCACCAATGGGCATAGACTAGTTGAGCTGCAAGAAAAAAAGCTTTGAGGTTAGGTAAGGCTAGTCCCCCATTAGACAAAGAAGCTTGTAATATTTTCTTGTCTTTAAGCGTGGATGGCTTCCTGCCCATAAGAAGCCCCTAATTATTTGATTTTAAGTTTGATTTTAAGACCAGAGTATTGACCAAATTCAGACACTGCTATAAGGAGACTTTCCAGAGCCTGTTGTGGATTTGCCAAGTACAGCAGCATATCATCCACATATAGCGATATTTTTTCAGTAACATTCCCCATTCTCAACCCCTGTATCCCCTAATTTGCCTGTACATGTATGGCCAATGGTTCAATAGCCAGAGCGAAGAGCATTGGGGAAAGTGGACATCCTTGGCACGTGCTTCTCTCTAGGGATACACTTTCAGTTAACCTCTCATTCACTATAATCTTAGCTCGAGGACGAATGTAAAGCAGCTGTACTCTCTTAATTTAGGGCCGAATTTATACCAAGCTAAAACTTCCCAAAGGCACTGCCATTGAACTGTGTCAAAAGCTTTTGCCGTATCTAGTGATACCACGATTCTAGATCCCTAGTTATCATGCTGAGTGGATATATTAGTATATAAACGTCTAATATTAATGTCTGTGGCCTTAGAGGGCAAAAAGCCTGTCTGGTCTGGGTGAATCAACTCCGATAACACCAATTTAAGTCTATTAGCAAGAATTTTAGCAAAGATTTTAACATCCGAGTTTAGTAGGGAAATTGGACGATAAAACTCACTTTGATCAGATGGCTTGCCTGTTTTTAGAATCAATGTAACATACGCATCATAGCAAGAATCAGGTAAAGCACCAATGTCACCAGACCCATTAAACAACTCTACCTAGGAGCTAAATAATCTAGATATTTCTTATACCATTCTATGGGAAGCCCATCAGGTCCGGGTGTTTTTCCCGGGTGACATGCATTAATTGCATCTTTAACTTCGTTGACTGATATCATTTTCCAGCAACATGGCTGAATCGTGAGGTACTGCTGCAAAGTCAATGTTATTTCTTCATCTTTGGGATGGTATTGTTATTACCATCCGTAACACTATGTATTACAGTTCTAGGCACATCACCCTGAGCTAGCAGTGCCAAAAGTTTCCCATTTTTGTCCCCTTTGCCATGCCAGGCAGCCATCCTATAGAGTTCACACTGTGTGTATTTCTCTGTTAGGAACAAATCAATGTCTCTCTGTGCTATCTGCGTGGCCTGCCTAGTTTCACCAGATTGTGTTTGCACTAGGTCTGCCTCTGCCCTAGCAAGCACATTCTGTGCAAAAGAGAGAGAGCCTGCTCATTCTCCCGCCGGGTTGCTTTGATTAAGGAGATATAAGTACCTCTGACAAAGGCCTTTCCTGCATCCCATACTATATAGGGATCAGAGGTGCCCTGGTTTATTTCCCAATATAATGTTAACTGGGGAAAAAATGCTCATCCACTTTGGGGTTATTTATCCATTTAGGAGGAAGTCTCCATTGACCAGCAGGGGTATGGGGGGACCTGCCTATTGACAGTACTAGGGGGGCATGGTCCGAGCACATACTAGTGATGTATTCTATGTTGTTGACATGAGTCAGTATATCCCTTGAACCCAGACACAGATCAATATGTGAAGCCACAGAGTAGCAAGAGTATTGTTTAGTCAAATGGTGCTTCCAAATATCTATCAGCCCAGTGGCCTCCACCCAATTCGAGAAGATTTTAGTGTCATGTGTGGAAGGGTGCAGCCTATCCATTGCTGGGTCTATTACCAAGTTAAAATCACCCATCCATATCATTGGAAAATCTCCCAAGTCAGCTACCTTCTGTAGTATCTCATTCAGTATTGGAATTTTTGCAGAGGGAGGCAAGTAAACATTGACAATTATATAGGTAATACCTGCAATTTGCCCTTTTAGAATTATATATCTCCCTCCTCTTATCAGTGATCAGTGTCTCAAAGTTCAAGGATTTCCTAATTAGTATAGCAACACCCCTGGAGTAGGTGGCAAATTCTGCATGGAAGGATAAAGCTACCCAATTGCGCTTGAGGGCCCGGATTCTCTGCCAAACTAAAGGTGGCCATAGACACACAGATCCGATCGTACGAATCGAGGATTCGTACGATTTTCGGATCGTGTGTGGCATGTGCCGACTTCTTTCGTCCGGCGGAGATCGGTCGTTTGGTCGATCGGTCAGGTTTGATTTTTGACCCGACCGATCCCGCCGGAGCTCATGGCACATCGTAATCTGATCGTTCGGCCGTACGGCCGAACAATCAGATTACCCCCGATATAGCCATGCCTGTTAATGGCATATCGGGGAAAGATCCGCTCGTTTGGCAACATCGCCAAACGAGCGGATCTTTGCATCTATGGCCACCTTAAGTGGGTCTCCTGAAGTTGAATGAGGTCTGCCCCTCATTTCCTAGCAACATCTAGTACCATAGATCTCTTGACCTTGTCGTTCACTCCCCGTACATTCCAAGATAATTTAAAGCCAAGTTGAGCCATACCTAATTGATAAATCTATCCGTGCAACATATGGCATGGGGGTTATCTCAACACCCCAACATCTGAGCGCCGTAGGGCCTTGCATCACCAAAGAAGAGACAGAGAAAGAAAGGAGAAGAGAAAAGACAAAAGGACATGACAGTTGAACAATACCCTTCCCACCCGGCATCCTCCACATAATCTGGAGACACATTTTCCCAGAACAATTTGAACCCAACAGGGGAATAGCAAGGGAACCAAGCAAAAGTAGAACAGTAATATAGGGGTGCTATACAAAGTCTATTGCACCAACTCTGCAAAATTAACTGGAGAAAAAAAAGATATATCACAAAATAGAACAAGAAGTAGCATCCAGGGATCCTCTTAAGAGCAGATTTTCCCGCCCCCTCTCTCTACAGAGCTATCCAGCAGGGATTACATAGTCATATTCCAGTGGTCAGCTACCTATCTGGGGTATATAAGAGAGTGTAGTTTGACTAGTTCCCAAACCCAGGATGATGAACTTTCTCAGATTATTGTAATTGAAGTATGTGTGCCTTATAAGCATGTGATTGCTGATCATGAAATGTATGTCAATAAAGTTTTAATGTCTGCAGAGATCCAGCAAGTTTTTTTTTTCCAGGAATTATTTGTTAGAGTTGTTCTCGTGGAGGGCTCCCAGGAGCCACCTGCCTCTGTTCCAGCCAGTCCAAAGCTTGCTCCGGTTGGTCAAAAAAATGGGCCCTGCCACCATCTGTTACCTTTAGTTTAGCAGGGTATAACATGGCATACTCCAAGCTGAGCTCCCATACAGGAGCTTTGTTTCTTTTGCACTGTAGTTGAATAATCGAGGTACAGGGAGATCCGAGCACCTTCATACTTTAATTCACCCTTTCTTCTGGCTTTTCTCAGGGCAGCGTCCCTGTCTCTATAGTTAAGTAGTTTAACTAGAAACGCCCGTGGTGGTGCACCGGGGGGGGGTGGGGGTGGATGAGGTCTCAGAGGCACCCTATGTGCATGTTCAACTACAAATTGTTGGGAGAATATATCTTGACCCAATAACTCTTTAAGCCATTTTCAGCGAATATTTCTGGTTGGGAACCTTCACTTCTTTCAGGGAGACCCAAGATTCGAACATTTGAACGACGCTGTCTGTTTTCAAGGTCATCCATAATATCAGTTACAGTTTGAAGCTGCAGCTTGAATTGGCCTATGTCTCGTGGCAGAGTAGCCGTACGGTCCTCTACCCCACTCACTCGTTCCTCTAGTGCACTAGTTCGTTCCCGCATATTTTACATGTCATGTTTAATTAAACAAAGGTCCACTTTCATCTCCTTAATCTGGAATGTAAACGTTGAAGTTAGCGTGGATTGGCATACATAAGATCTGGAGGAGATGGAGTTTTTGGAGCGCCTGTGGTTACTCCCCTGTCTGGAGTGGAGGGGATGAATTAGGAGTTGGAGAAGAAGAGCCAGAGGTCTCCTGGCTATTTTTACGGGTGTCTACCTTGAGCTTATGTGTGTTTTTCTTCATATTGATGCTCAATGGTGGTGAGATGTGGTAATGTTGCTGTTATCGGAATAGTGCTGTGGCTAACGTTAAGAAATTTGGACCCTGGACCAACCGTGTCCTAGTACAATAGTTCAGGTGGAAAAAGTTCACAGGCACAGCACCCCTTCTATAAATACCATGTTACATCTGTGTAGTTGGGAATGTAACGGGTTGCATCTCAAATCTATCAGCCTTAATAGCAGGGTAATCAAATATCCAGCAGCTTTAAATGTCTATTGCAGCCACTTATAGAGTCTAATGCAGGCTGAGCTGGATGCAAGGGCTGCAGCAGTAACGGTGCTTATAGCGCAGTGTGGGGCAGGACAACAATTGCAGGGCACTCAAGATGAAGTGTGTGCTGAATTGTATGCCGCTTGTTATCAGTTTAAAGGGATCCTGTCTTTGGAAAACATCAAAACGCATCAGTTAATAGTGCTACTCCAGCTGAATTCTGCACTGAAATCCATTTCTCAAAAGAGCAAACAGATTTTTTTATATTCATTTTGAAATCTGACATGGGGCTAGACATTTTTTCAATTTCCCAGCTGCCCCTGGGCATGTGACTTGTGCCTGCACTTTAGGATGGAACTACTTTCTGGCAGGCTGTTATCTCTCTGAATCAGTCTAAGTGGGACTTGTCTTTTACTATTGAGTGTTGTTCTTAGATCTACCAGGCAGCTGTTATCTTATGTTAGTGAGCTGCTATCTGGTTACCTTCCCATTGTTCTTTTGTTTGGCTGCTGGGGGGGGGGAAGGGGGGGGTGATATCACTCCAACTTGCAGTACAGCAGTAAAGAGTGATTGAAGTTTATCAGAGCACAAGTCACATGACTTGGTGCAGCTGGGAAATTGACAATATGTCTAGCCCCATGTCAGATTTCAAAATTGAATATAAAAACATCTCTTTGCTCTTCTGAGAAATGGATTTCAGTGCAGAATTCTACTGGAGCAGCACTATTAACAGATTCATTTTGGAAAAATGTTTTTTCCCATGAATAGCTTTAGAACCACTGAAACCTGTGTAATAATTTGGTGTTGCTTATGTTCAGGCAGGTCAGTGGCTTGTGTATTTTGCTTTCCTGGCTTCCCATTATCACTCTAAGCTCTTCTCTTCAGACCAGCTGCAATTCAGCCCATGCAACATACTGGTTACACTTTGGGTCATATGTATGACAAGTTCACAAGTCTCAAAAAAATATTACCACACCACATTTATTTAGGTTTTTGAATTCTTTTTCAATTACTCCAGTCATTAAGAGGGATATAAATGAGCTGGAGAGAGTGCAGAGACTAAGTGCAACTAAATTGGTTAGAGGGATGGAAGACTTAAATTATGAGGGTAGACTGTCAAGGTTGGGGTTGTTTTCTCTGGAAAAAAGGCGTTGTGAGGCGACATGATTACACTTTACAAGTACATTAGAGGACATTATAGACAAATAGCAGGGTAAAGTGGATCACCGTACCAGAGGCCACCCCTTTAGACTAGAAGAAAAGAACTTTCATTTGAAGCAACGTAGGTGGTTCTTCACAGTCAGGACAGTAAGGTTGTGGAATGCACTGCCGGGTGATGTTGTGATGCTGATTCAGTTAATGCCTTTAAGAATGACTTGGATGATTTTTGGACAGACATAAAATCAAAGGCTATTGTGATACTTAGCTCTATAGTTAGTATGGGTATATAGAATGTGTGTGAAAGTAGGGAGTGGTGTGTGTATGGTTGCTGGGTTTTCATTTAGAGGGTTAGACTTGATGGACTTTGTATTTTTTCAACTATGTAACTATGAATTGTCTTTGTACCCACTCATAAATAAATAGGACTGTTTTGGTTGTATTGCAACATTATTATTTTGAAATTGCGCTCAGTTCAGATTTTAAAATCTTGAGCCAGTGTCTTCAGTATGTGTAATATTGTCAATGTATATTTTTTAGGACCAAAAGCAAAGTTGATGCTGCGTTATCCTGATGGAAAGAAGGAACAGATTGCCTTACCTGAACAAGCTAAGCTGATGGTAAGTAAATAAGAATTTAAAGAAGAAACATTTTTTGAGTATAATTATTGAATGCCATTTGTTTCATTAATGCAGCATTCATCAGTATAATGGCATTATCTGGAAATTACAACATTTTATTCATTTATATTTTTAAATGGCCTTGTAATTTAGAAATATTAAGACATTTTTCATTCCGTCATTAGGTGGTACATGTAGCAGAAGATCACAAAAGGCTACAAAGCTTTATTAGTGGTGTGAGGGCTGGCCTTAAACCCACGGATTGTGTGGCTTCAGGCCAACACCCCTAGTTGATCTTTGCGTATTTCATACCTAAAGGCTTGATTGAGATGGAGATTTACTTTGTACATAAAAATAATTATTACAGAACTGGTCAAAGTGCACCCTATGTGCCACAAGTAGATTTCCTATGGTATCAGTTAGGGATGAACAAAATCCAGGATTTGGTGCGGTATTCTGCCATTTTTAGCAGAATCCAAATCCTTAAAATCATGTGACTTTTCATCACAAAACAAGGAAGTAAAAACAGTTTTTCCCGTGCATTTTGAGATATATATATATATATATATAGACCATTTTTAATTGCAGTACCATCTGCCTTCTTGTACTTGATTATTGTGCAAGATTATTCTTTGTTTATCTGTGTGATTTGAATCCTATACAATTTGTGTGTGGGGGGGAAATTTTTTGATTTTCTCTTGCGTCTCAAGGGGGACACAGGGACAGATGGGTTAAGCTCCACCCTCTAGGAGGCAAGACACTTAGAATAATGAGCTTGCTAGTATTGTGGCTTAACCCCACTAGAAACCAAAACATTCCGTTTTTAAGTGTCCTTATTCCTAGGAGGATGGACTATCATCATCTAAAGAAATTTGTCAGGTTACTGGCATTTGAAGTGGTACCAGGAGCGGGGGTACCTGTATCCGATGGGGTACACCTCCTTCGCGGGACTCCCACCGGAGTCATCCCCTAGCCTTCTACCGACATCAATAGGCATGCCTGCATCCCGTGAAGGGAGAGCAGAGGGCCTAACTGGTGCAGCAAAATCGTACTTTAGATACAAATATCTAAATCTGTGATAATTTCCCTTGCAGGACCTTCAACTGTGTATTTTTAGGCAATGGTAGCCAACAGCAGTTTGGGTCCATTGTCCCATGCGCCATTGATTTATGCTCAGAAATTTATCTAAAGTTAGAGAGACCTTGACAAAGCTAGATCTACAGCCTAGAGAAACCTGTTTTTCAAAGGATAAAAAAAATAGAAAGTAGATAAATATGTGTACATTTTATATATAATACTAATGGTATATGCATTCTAAAACACACATTTGGGTTTGCTACATTGGTCCTTTTCTATTCTATTATAGGTGTATGGATCAACTGCACCTCCGAGCTTACATATGTGCTCCAACCAAGCCATTCTGTAGCATCCTTTTAAATATATAAGGATTTCAAATAGGCTTTGGGAGATATTTGTCATAGATTAAACCGTTCAGTCTGTTATGTTGTTTATAAAAACGTTCATGTTTGCCATTTTGCTGTGTGGTCAAGTAGTATTTAGCACTGCTGAGCTATATTTGTCATCACCCACTGTTTTTGACATTCCTCAAAGAGATACTGACACTAGAAATTACATCTGTCATAATATTGTCTTCACATGCGATCTGTCATTTTGCCATAAAAGTTTTTACAGATGCTTTTACATTACCCATCTGATCCCCCCCCCCCACATGTTCCTGTGCTGCCATATTTGAGCTTCAGCAGTCTAACATTAGATCAGGGGTATCCAACCTTTTGGCTTCCGTGGGCCACATTGGAAAAAGAAAAATTGTCGTCGGCCACACATGAAATACACAAACACTTTTGATTTGTAAAAGTTAAGAAAATACACAGAAAAGACCTACAGTACCAGTTGGATAACCAGATGGAGCTATACACTGAAATATGGGACACCTTGATATTAAATAGACAGATTAATATATTATGACGTTTCCTCGGGAACTGATCTTTCCAAGCTGGGCCGCATTCATATCCATCCTGGGTTGGACACCCCTGCATTAGATACTCTGACATGTTGAGAAGGGACAGTCAGGTCTAGGAACTTCAACTAACAATTACTTCCAAAAGCAGCCCTATGAGTGAAAAATGATAAACATGAGCTATAGGTAACTTTTGATGTACATAAATATTTTGAATAATAATTTTTTTAGTGTCAGTATCACTTTAATTAATCTAAATGTAGTTTGTTGATACCCGACTGTAACTCAAAAAAGGAAGCCAAATATAATGTTTTAAATATTCTGTTTTTACAGTTGTTCATTCTCTCAAGTTCCCTAGTCTTTGGTTATTATAGTTTTTTTGCGCTCACTTTGTCTGTTTAGGTGCTGGTGCGACACGTACAACTGAAAGGCTATCCCAACGAACGTTTTGAGCTCCTCACAAACTTCCCCCGGCGCAAGCTTTCACACTTGGACTATGACGTTACGTTACAAGAAGCTGGTTTGTGTCCACAAGAAACTGTCTTTGTGCAGGAAAGGAATTAGGATCTTCTATGCCCTGTCATCACCCCACTTGCTGTCTCTTGCCTCTTCTAATAAGATTCTGCCTCTCAGTCTGTTTTCTCCCCTCATCATTCGTTCATGCGTGGGTATGACAAATCCCCCCATCTTCCTTGCTCATTATGGGAACAAAGAGGAGTAATTAACACTGTGACTCAGGAGAGGCAAGATCATTGCACTGTGAGGGAGAAAAACTCCTTCTCAGGATAAAAGCATTTCATGTATTCCTCCATCAGTCCAGGGGGACTCAGAGCACATTCCTTGTTCAATAAACACCAAGGCTCTGACCTCTTTTTTTTTTTTAGGGTGCTCCAGATGAATCTTTGGATCTGTTTAAGGCATATCCAGAGTGTGGAAAGGCAAGAACAGTAATGGCAGTTGTGAGTGACTATGTTATTTATTACCCTTATTTTGGAACCAATATGGTAATATATTTTTTTGTATATTCTTAAAACACTTGGTAGCCAAGCATTCTGGGATTAGTCTCTCCTGTATTGAGAGGTTGGTTGAAAAAAATCTGTGTTTTTTAAAGTAAAGCTTGCTATGAAACGTTTATCCTTTCTCCATTTGGTATGAGCACTCTCACACAATCTGTGAATTGGTCTAAGTATCAAGTTTCAAGCATCAACACTAAGGGGCGGATTTATCAAGGGTTGAATTGAGAATTAGAATTTTCTAATTTTTTAATGGTCAAAACTGTCAAATTCGACTAGGGAGTTATTCAAATTCCATTCAAGTTTTTTTTTAAAAAAAATTTGAATTACATTTTCGAGATTTATTATACTCTGGCCTTTTAAGAACTCAAATTTGACTACGGTAGAGGTCCAGGGACCAATTTGGAGTCGTTAGCAGTCTTTTCTGACAGTTACATAGTTAGTTACATAGTTAAATTGGGTTGAAAAAAGACAAAGTCCATCAAGTTAACCCCTCCCAAATGAAAACCCAGTACCCATCCACACACCCCTCCTTACTATACACACACCCCTCCATACTGACAGAGTTTTTTTTGGGGGAAAAAACTTAAATCAAGTTTTTTAAAATTCGAATCGCATTTGATTCGAGTTTTCATGTCTATTTAATTCATCCGAGTTTACAAAAATTTGATTCTATTAATAAATTTCGATTTGGTCGAATTTTTGGGAGTTTAGGGGAGTTTTTAAAAACTCACATGAATTCGAAATTCGACCTTTGAAAAATGCGCTCCTAGTGCTGTGATTAACAGTTAATTTCCAGATTATTAATATGCTTATTAATATTATTAATATGCTAAGACTGAATGTTGATATGCATGGTAATTATTCTATCATTGTTTCTCTGAAAGTTCACTAGTTTCTCTCAAGGACGCAACTGAGAGGGCAATATACTTATATGTTAAAAAAATGCAGCAGCTGCATGTATTTAAAATATTCAGGGCACCCAAATTGTTTCCACCTCAGAGCTGTTAGCTGACACAGCCTGCTGTCTAATATTACATTGGCAATGGCACCACCAGGTAGGTTTTTGCCTGGGTCCATTTCTGGCTGCAGTGTTCTTATGCATTGGGACACACATATACAATAATCAGGACACATGAGAGATAGACATGCTTTGCCATATGACACATGCTTTACCACACGGGCCCAGTGACATGTGCAGGCCCCAATATGCCTGTGTGCATTTGAACACTACAAGTTACCATGACCCCAGACAGTCCCCTACCTGTTGACTTCCCCAATCTGAAGTACATTAAGGGAGAAGTGTGCCCTTTTATAAATCCTTTATTTTTAGTTTTTGCTTCACTCAGTACAAGTGAATAATAGTTACATTTTGCCTCTTTGCTACATGTTCTTTAAAGGGGAAGGAAACCTAGTCGGCGCAAAAACCCTCCCGTGTCTTGCCCACCCTCCCTCCTCCCCCTGGCCTACCCGTCCCGCTGGGCAAATGCCCCTAACTTGTTACTTACCCTTCTGCGCAGTTCCAGTCCAGGGAGTTCACAGACGACATCATCTTCCACGCGATCTTCTTCCTGCTTTGACTGGCGTATGCGCAGTAGGAGCATTTCACCGGTACTATCTACTGCGCATGCGCCAAAAGTTATGAAATCGGAAAACGTTGTGACTTTTGGCGCATGCGCAGTAGATCCGTACCGGCAAAATGCTCCTACTGCGCATGCGCCATAACGCCGTTCAAAGCAGGAAGAAGATAGCGTTTTGATTTGCAGGTGAAGAGGTTGCACAACTATAGAATATAATACTGACTAATGGCAGAACACAAATTCAATGCAAGCGCTGTTTAATGTTCTTAAACAACAAAATTCTTTATCCATTCATTGTGAGAGTTTGTTTGGGGGTTCACTAAAATGCTGCGTATTGTATCCCCTGGAAACAGCAAAGCCTGGACACACTGGAATGGATTCACCTGTTCATTTTTACAAGGTACGTCAAGAGATCTTGGTCAGTCAACTAGTACTTCATTGGGCTGCTTACCTGTTACTCAAGAGTGCTGATGACTTCTCCCAGGGAGATTTTTTTGCTACAAACCTACATCATCTTAACATTAGCTGTTAAAGTCACTATGAAAAGGATAGTGTGAAAAGCTGCAGTACAAGGCTTTGGATTGGACGTGTGTGTTTAGGTGCAGATTTACATTTACATGTGCAAAATTAATAGACTGAAGAAAAAATGGTTTTCGTTCATTCACTGGATTCCATGAGTTGTCCAGATAGTCTTAGGAACATAACTTTTGCTCTCTTCAGCCGATACAGAAAGTAAGAATGTAATAAATGCAGGATTTGGCTCGAAATTAGATCTTTTTTTTTTTGCAGGATTCAGATCCAAAAAAGCTAACTTTTCAGCTGAGCCAAAGCGGAACCCCTTTGTCGCGTGGATTGCAACATATTTTTCATAAAAATTAATGGCATTTTTCAAATCTTCTTCAGATAAGAATATGCAAATCAGGGCTTGAGTTCAGCCAAATTGAATGTGAAGGATTTTGTATTCAGCTGAATCCAAAGATTATGTTTCACAAGGCATGAAAATCATGAGGGTTAAAAGTCATTTTATAATTGGGGGTGCCAAATGTTAGGATTGTATTTACTTACTTGAAACCCCGGGCCGGTGCTGCTATCGGCAGAAAACTACACTGACCTGGGGTTATTCCAGCGAGCACCACGGAGCAGTCTTCCTGCTTCTTTCTTCAAATTTCTCAGGGCATGCGCAGTAGTATGAAATAAGCGACTTTTTTTCATTTAAGTTTAGTTTTTCACTCTTCTGCACATGCGCAGCCTCGAGAAGAAAGAAAAAGCAGGAAGAGGATCACTCCGTGGTGCTCACTGTTATAACCCCGGACTGGTGCAGTTTTATCCTGATAGGAGCACCGGCCCGAGGTGTCGGGTAAGAATACATTTGGCACCCCCATGTATAAAATGACTTTCCTTCTCCTTTAAAGAGGGGCTGTCTGATCAAATACTAAAGCATACACAAGACCTCCGTAATAGGGAACTCATCCTTCTTCCTGGTTTCTTATAGGAGCCCATGAAACACATGCAGAGTGTTGTGTAGTCCTAGCCCCTGATTTGTTTTGTTTGCTCCATGGTATGTGGGGAATATGTGACCAATCATTCTTCAGGACAGTTGTTGAGATATTCCATATGGAGTTAGGGTTGCCACCTGTCCGGTATATTACCGGCCTAGCCGGTAAAAAAATTGGTTGATCCCAATGTTATTAATATGGAAAAAAGGCCGGTATTTTGTTCCAGAAAAGGTGGCAACCCTATATGGAGTGTGTGTGGCCTACTCAACTTGTACAAAATACTTCACTGTTACATTTATATTTTGTTTAGTCTCTGCACTTTTGTTTTTGTTTTGTTTGTTTTTTTTGTATTCGATTTACTAAATAATGACTGCTATAGGCTCCTGTTAAATGCTTGTGGAAACTGAAACTAGAAAACTGGGTTATGGCTATACTGGTATACAACCTATTATCTGTATTGCTTGGGACCTGGGGTCTTCTGCATAAGGGGCCTTTATGTAATTTGGATCGCCATACCTTAAAGGACAATTCAACCCATAATAAAATCCTACCGACCCCCCCCCCCCCCCCCCGAGCAAATGCCACAAATTTTTTACTCACCCCTCCGTGCAGATTCTGGCCTCGGAGTTCACAACAGCCATCTTCTTTCTCCTGTATTTTTTGGAAGTTTCGGCGCATGCGCAGTTAGACTAAATTTCAGGACCAGAACCACTGTGCATGCGTAGAAAGAAACGTTTTTCAGAAATTTTCATGACTTTCGGCACATACGCAGTGGTTCGGGACCAGAAATTTACTCCAACTGGGCATGCGCTGAAAATGCTGTCAATACACGAAGATTACCTGAGAAGAAGATGGCTGCCTTGAACTCAGAGGCCACAATCTGCACGGTGGGGTGAGTAAAAATTTAGGGGCATTTACCTGGGGGCAGGTAGGCTGGGAGGGGGGTGGGTCTACCCAGGGTGGGTGGGGTTATTATTACAGGTTAAATTCTCCTTTAATTGAAAAATGATCCCAATAGCATTGTTATAGCATCAGTTAGAATTATTTAGTTTACTTTGCTTTGCCTTTACATTTTAAGGCTGCTCTGTCTCAGAAATGCTCATAATTTTGTCACTTCTGAGGCTAGTTCAGTCTTGTAGGTGCACATGGGGATGCAGAAGTGCTTGGGAAAACATGGGTGTAAAATTCTCTTATTAATTCTGTTCTCCGCATATAAAGCAGAAATGTTGGAAGTCCTTGGTTCAGTTACCACTTGCACTCTGATATTTGCTAACCCGACTTCCCCCGTGGCTTGTAACAGAATGACAGATAGATGACAAATGTCGGTGTAACAGTGACTATGCTATATTTGTAGGGCAATGGAACATTGGGATTTTTCAGGTCTTTGGCACCAAAAGTTAACAAGGCAGGGCCACAATTCCTGCAATTTCCTTTCAGTTGCATCAAGTTGCTTGTACAAGCATTTGTAACACAGATTTCATTTGGAACCATTTAATTGCCTTTTTCAGGAGAAGTAAAAAAAAAAACACTAACCCCCTACCTAGTGGTTTAGTCTGGCTCCTCATGCACTTTATGTCCCCTAGTGGAGCCATCTCTACAGACTCCTGGTGCAGTGAATGGTACAACTGAATAATACACAATACAGAACTATCTACTTTGGCACCTCATCGAACATTCATTAAATAACTAGGAAAGACATTTTTCCATGATACTTTTTTACATTCCACGTTTAGGCTTATTTCTTCAATAAGGAAGTCCGTATGCTGAGCTGTTTGGAAGCTGTGCATGTCATGCAGCGTTTATAATATGGTATGGGCCAGTTAGACTGATACCCTTGGCATGAAAATCAGATCCACGTAATAGCCAATAGCATAAGGAAATGTGAGTGCAGCCCAGTAGGATGCTATTGACATAGAATACATGAAAATAAGTAGAATCTATAGTGCATCTTACTGGCTTAACAATAGTAATGAAGGTATGGGACCTGTTATCCAGAATGCTCTGGTTTTACGGATAACGGATCTTTCCGTAATTTGGATCGTCACACTTAGGGGTATATTTATCAAAGAGTGAAGTTAATAGTGAAGTTCCGCCACTAGAGTGAAATTCCACCACTTTCCATTCATTTCTATGGGATTTTTAAAGGCGTGTTTATCAAAGGTGAACTTTCACCCATTGATAAATATGCCTTTCAAAATCCCATAGAAATGAATTGTGAGATGCGGAATTTCACTCTTTGATAGATTTACCCCCTTGTCTACTAGAAAATCATGTAAACATTAAATAAACCCATTAAATCGATTGGTTTTGCTTCCAATAAGGATTAAATTATATTTTAGTTGGGATTAAGTACAAGGTAATGTTTTATTATTACATAGAAAAAGGAAATTATTTTTTTTAAAATTTGTATTATTCAATTATAATGGAGGCTATGAAAGACTACCTTTCCATAATTCGGAGCTTTCTGGATAACGGGTTTCCGGATCCCATACCTGTAATATCCTAGTAGTTTTATGCAGCTTCAGATGTAGATGAGATGTTCTGGCCCAATGCTCTGATTGACCAAATATTGCAGTGAGATGCTTACTTCTGCTGTAGTGCCACAGACTGATCAGTTCATCAGATTCTCATTGGCACATGGGAAGATTTGATTTATTCTTCGCTTAAGGCCCCCATACACGGGGCCGATAAAAGGTGCCGACAGACTTAGTCGCCAGTTTATCGGGCAGATGCCGATCGGGCAGGTTAGAAAATCCTGTTAGATCCCCGCCATATCTTTTCGTTGATGCAGTCCCGCGATCCACCCAACCGTTTAGCCTCTGTTATGATCCGATCGTTGGGCCCATGGTCGAATCAGCCCGATATCGCCCACTTCAATGTGGGCATATTGGGGGGGAAATCCGCTCCAGAGGAGCGGATCTCTACGTCTATGTCCACCTTTAGACATCACAAATAAGGTGTTCAGCACTTGAAAGTGTTGGACCCACAGAGAGTCCTCTGAAAGAAACGGCAATCCTTGCCTGAACACAATGTGTTGTTGATTTTATGGTTGAGAATCATCTGACAAGTGCATCAGGCAAAAGAAAACAGATTTATACAAATAATACTTTGAATCTGATTCTTATGCTGTGTATGACACCTAATTATGTCTACAACCCTTTTGTTTTTGCTAGCTCAGTCCTGGCTTAGGTGTGGAAGAGGCCTCCTCTTGGGGATTTCTTTGTACCTACACAGGCACCAAAACCTGAATATAACTTGCCTTCCCCCCCCTCAATACAGCTGCTGGGTTTTTATAAAATCTTGTAAAAATGTCAATTGTAATATTTGGACCTACCACAATAAAAACAAAAACCTTTTCATTATACCTGTTGTAGTGGCCTTTTATTTATGACGATTTTTTTCATCCCATTGTAGCTGGAACACATACAGGTATAGGACCTATTATCCACAATGCTCGGGACCTGGAGTTTTCCGGATAAGGAATTTGGATCTCTATTCCTTAAGTCTAGTAAAAATCATTTATACATTAAATAAACTCAGTGGGATTTTTTGCTTGCTTTTTTGTTTTGCTTCCAATAAGGATTAATTGTCTTATTTGGGGTCAAGTATAATGTCAAGTATTAAAACAGTGAAAAATGAAATTATTTTGATTAATGAGAATTATTTTTTTCTTTTTTTGAAATTTGTTTTTTTTATTGAAGTCTCGTCACAGATTTAAATATACATTCATACATTGATGTCATCATTGTTACAAGTTGAACATTTATTAAACAAGAATAAAAGCATTTTGACCAAAGCCTGTTTTGTTTGTGTGCTTTTAGAAAATATGAACATATTATAGCAAACTTGGTAGTGGCGGTCATACTTATAAATTCGCCACTATTTCTGTCTAGGTGACTGAGAGACCTCTTCTATATTTAAATCCTAATAAGTATTAACAAAACAACAACATAAAATAAAACATTTAGATCAGTTATGCCCATTACTCGCCCTTGTTAAAAGGGGCATGTTTTCCTTTATCTACGTGTCCGCGAATCCTATGAGGCAGCCAGTAAATTCATTTTATTCAATCAGAATTATTTGATTAAAAATGAGTCTATGGGAGACAGTCTTTCCATAATTAGGAGCATTCTGGATAACGGGTTTCTGGATAACAGATCCCATACCTGTAGTAGGTATATAATTTCTCCCGTTACAGCTGAATTGCCATTGCCTTGTTCCAAAATTCGGTATATGAAACAAAGCACCTCTTCAATGTCGGTGCGACTGACTTAGACCTTCCCATAGTTGACAACTTGTGTGCATACGCACTCTAATTGGCAAATATTTTATTTGGGTTGTCAAAACATCTATATCTTGCCAGTTAGGTGATCAGATTGCCAGTATACAACCCTTTCTCCTTTTTTCACCAACATACTGGGGTATTGTCTGTTTGTTTGCCCGGGTACAGGCACACTTGGTGGATTTTAGCATGAAAACGCATACTTGAGTATTTCTGTGCCAAAATCCACCATGTGGGTGTACCTAAACCTGGGTCAATGCAATGGTTCCGGCTGGAGGTAAAGAAGAAAGCTAATGGCTGCGTTGGGGCTAATTCTTGGCCTGTACTTTTACATTGGATGAGATCAGCCCCGTTTGGCATTACCTTAAATGATTAAAATCCCTTAAGGTGGCTTTACACGGGCAGATTGAAGTTGCAAATACAGGTGCAGTTGCACCAAAATTTCATTTATTTTTTCAAATACATCTTTTGTACAGTACTTTGTACTTTTCATTTCTATACCCTTTTGTGGTGATTGTGTTGCAAGGTTTTGCTATTTCATGTGCCATTAAAATATGTATTATTTGTATATAGTATTTGAATGCTTTTGTGAGTACAAAAAGGGAAAATCTCTGAGATACCACTCCTCCTATGATGAAACACCCAGAAGAGAGGAACTTTGGGAGAATGGAGCACTAAGGTACCTCTGTCCTTTTGCTATGGTTTAAATGTTCTTATTTTCCTCTGATTTATATAGATTTCTCTATACTCCAAACAATATACAAACTGCAACCATAGGGTCTTCTTCTGTAGTTACTAGGGATGCATTGAATCCACTATTTGGGATTCAGCAGACCACAAATCCTTCGTGAAAGATTTGGCCGAATACCAAACTGAATCTGGAGCCAGATATGCAAATTAGGGAGAGGAAAAAAAAAGTGGGGGGAAAATATACTACCTTGTTTTGTGACAAAAAGTCGTGATTTTCCCTTCCCGCTCATATTTGCATATGCAAATTAGGATTTTTTTTCTAATCCTTCCCGAAAAAGGCCAAATTCTGAACCGAATCTTGGATTCGGTGCATCCCTAGTAGTTACACCCCTGCAGTAAGGACAAAGAGCCACTTGCAATCAAAACCCTAAGGCTATGGGCACACAGATTGAAGGCTCCACTTCTCTCGGACTGCGAATATTTTGAGGCTGAGAGAAGCAGATCTGCTCTGTGCTCCATCTTTGTTGATTTTTATTGCTTCCACTTCTGTGCACTCGCAATGCAGCGGAAGTCGGCCCAACTGCGTCAAGGCAGATGTTTCAGGCAGATCTCCGCTCAACTCCGCTGTATGTGAACGCACAAAAGTGAAAGCAAATCAACGAAGGCATGGAGCGGATTGCCTTCTCTTCAGCTTGCAAAAGTACACAGACTGAGAGCGGTGGAGCCTTCAGCCCATGTGCCCATAGCCTATTAGGAGTAAAAGCCTGTAGTCATGGAGCGATATCTACCCACTTTATTGATGGGTCATTCATGTGGAAGGGTTCTGATAGCATTCCAAAACCAAATGCTAAACCACAAATGTTAGTCATCAACCAACAACAACTGTTATTACAGCCCAAATAGAGAAGAGGAAATTGAGTTTTGATAATTTTTCTGCGAACGTTCCAGTGAATAAGGGAGTATGACTATGAAGATTTTCATTCATCCAGGTCATAGTATATCTAGTATAGGTCAATCTAAAAACAACTGGACTTGCTGAGTAATCAATGAAGACGTTTCACTACTCATCCGAGCAGCTTCTTCAGTTCAACTGACTGGTGTGGGAAATTCTCGGCATATAAACTCTTCCACTAATCCATTTACAATGGCACATTGTAACTCTTCAAAGAGGTGACATCTGAAGAAACTTAAAGAGGTGTTGATTCTGTGTAGTTGTGATAGGATTATCCAATGTGTCATGCAACTCCTAGATACAGGTGTTACTTGTGAGAGTTGCATGAATGGATGTGTGAAGTGTTCTGAATCCGCCGGGGTACCGATGTTAGAACAGCATTGTATGTAGCAGACAGGTGGTGTCGAAGGCCCCCGCCTCTGTTCAGCGAAGGTCTCTCCACTTTGACATGAATCGCCTCTTTCACGCCTCGTTCAAACCAGCGGTCTTCTTTATCCAAGATTTGGACCTTGCTGTCTTCAAAGGAGTGTCCCTTGTCTTTTAAGTGTAGAAAGACAGCTGAGTTTTGCCCTGTAGAGTTCTTCCTCCTGTGCTGAGCCATTCGCTTGGAGAGCAGTTGTTTTGTCTCCCCGATGTATAGATCTGTGCACTCCTCGCTACACTGGACTCCGTATACCACATTGCTTTGTTTTTCTTTTGGTGTTTGATCCTTTGGGTGTACCAGTTTTTGTCTCAGTGTGTTGCTAGGTTTGAAAAACACAGGGACTGGGCTTGGTTGCTGCTGTTTTGACAAAGGCCCAGTCTGGGTAGCCACACGCTTTCAAAGCTCCTCTGAGATGTTTTTGCTCTTTGTCTTCGACTCTGTATCAGTTGCCACACATTCTGCCCGGTGGTGCAGGGTTCGAATGACACCTGGAGGGCCTTACTTACTTTCCAGGGAACTACACCGACTCACTGGTTCAGGTATGTGGATGATACTTGGGTTAAAATCATATCCAATGAAGTTGCGGCCTTCACAGAACACATTAACTCAGTGGACAATAACATCAAGTTCACAAGGGAAGATGTCCATGAGAACAAACTTGCTTTTTTGGACTGTTTGATATGTATCCAAGAGGGGGGTAACTTGAAGACGGAAGTATACAGGAAACCCACTCATACAGATCAATATCTGTTGTTTGATTCCCACCATCCATTGGAACACAAACTGGGTGTCATTCGAACCCTGCACCACCGGGCAGAATGTGTGGCAACTGATACAGAGTCGAAAGACAAAGAGCAAAAACATCTCAGAGGAGCTTTGAAAGCGTGTGGCTACCCAGACTGGGCCTTTGTCAAAACAGCAGCAACCAAGCCCAAAAGGAACACCAATAGAAATAACCGCCCGGAGACACATAGTAGGCGAAACATAGTCATCCCATATGTAGCTGGAGTGTCAGAGAAACTCAGGAGGATTTTCAACAAACACCATGTCCCTGTGTTTTTCAAACCTAGCAACACACTGAGACAAAAACTGGTACACCCAAAGGATCAAACACCAAAAGAAAAACAAAGCAATGTGGTATACAGAGTCCAGTGTAGCGAGGAGTGCACAGATCTATACATCGGGGAGACAAAACAACTGCTCTCCAAGTGAATGGCTCAGCACAGGAGGAAGAACTCTACAGGGCAAAACTCAGCTGTCTTTCTACACTTAAAAGACAAGGGACACTCCTTTGAAGACAGCAAGGTCCAAATCTTGGATAAAGAAGACCGCTGGTTTGAACAAGAGGCGATTCATGTCAAAGTGGAGAGACCATCGCTGAACAGAGGCGGGGGCCTTCGACACCACCTGTCTGCTAGATACAATGCTGTTCTAACATCGGTACCCCGGTGGATTCAGAACACTTCACACATCCATTCATGCAACTCTCACAAGTAACACCTGTATCTAGGAGTTGCATGACACATTGGATAATCCTATCACAACTACACAGAATCAACATCTCTTTAAGTTTCTTCAGATGTCACCTCTTTGAAGAGTTACAATGTGCCATTGTAAATGGATTAGTGGAAGAGTTTATATGCCGAGAACTTCCCACACCAGTCAGTTGAACTGAAGAAGCTGCTCGGATGAGTAGTGAAACGTCTTCATTGATTACTCAGCAAGTCCAGTTGTTTTTAGATTGACCTATACTAGAGATGAATAAGGGAGGTTTTATTACAAAAAATAAATAAAAGCGCTAAACTTAGTTCTGTGTTTTTTTAACTTCAGTCCAAAACTCCACCTAAGAGAATCATCAAAGAAAAGCTTAATAATCCTAAAAACAGATCCAATCTTATACAATGGTCTTAAAGTGTAACCAAACCAGCTCAAATGTTAGGTCTCCTAAAGCATTATACTACAGGACATGAATGGAAAAACTAAACTATGAGGAAAGACGGTCATGTTTGGGGTTATTATCTCTGGAGAAAAGACGCTTGTGAGGGGACATGATTACTCATTAAAAGTACATTAGAGTACATTCTAGCCAGATAGTAGGGAACCTTTTTTCCCATAGAAAAGAATTAGAGCCCACTTCTTTAGACTTGATGACCTGATCTTTTATTTGAAGCACTGTAGGTGTTTCTTTACAGTGAGGTTGGGGAATGCCCTGCTGGATGATATTGTGATAACTGATTCTATAAATGCCTTTAAAGGAGAAGGAAAGGCTAAAATTAAGTAAGCTTTATCAGAAAGGTCTATATAAATACACCAGTAAACCCTCAAAGTAAAGCTGCTCTGAGTCCTCTCAAAAAAAACAGAATTTCTTTCCTTTTATTGTGTACACATGGGCTTCTGTATCAGACTTCCTGTTTTCAGCATAAACCTCCAGGGCAGGGCTTGAGCATGCTCAGTTTGCTCCTCTCCCCCTCCCTCCTCCCATCCCTGCTGTAATCTGAGCTCAGAGCTGTAAGTGAGCAGGGAGAGACTCAGGGAGTGATGTCGCACCAAGCTTACATGGCAGCTTCTATCCTAAACAAACAGAGATATCTAGAGCTGTTTACTCATTTATGGTAAAGCATTCTGCAGAATAAATATAGCGTTTTAGCTCACACTTTTGTGGCTAATCTGTTGGCAATAAACTGTCTTGGAGCTTTCCTTCTCCTTTAAAGTAGAAGGAAAAGTTAGAACTAAATAAACTTATATAGAAAGGTCTATATAAATACACCAGTAAAGCTTCAATTTAATGCTGCTCTGAGTCCTCTGTCAAAAGAAACACAGCATTTCTTTCCTTCTATTGTGTACACATGGGCTTCTGTATCAGCTTAAACCTCCAGGGCTTGGACTTGAGCATGCTCAGTTTGCTTCTCTCTCCCTTTCCCTCCTGCCTCCTCCCCTCCCTGCTGTAATCTGAGCCCAGAGCTATGAGTGAGCAGGGAGAGACTTTGGCAGGAAGTGATGTCACATCAAGCTAATATGGCAGCTGCTATTCTAAACAAACAGAGAGCTTCTAGAGCTGTAAAGCATGGTAAAGAATTCTGTAGAATATATATAGTATTAAAGTTTGCGCTGTTGTGGCTAACATATTGGCAGTAAACTGCTTCAGTAGCTTTCCTTCTCCTTTAAGAGGGGCTTGGATAATTTCTTGAACAAGCAAGATATCTAATGTAATTGTTATCTAAAGGAAAACAAACCTTACATAAAAAATCATTTTATGAACCCGTTTCCTGAAATGCTGGATCAAAGAGTTAATTAATTCAAGAGGGCTGATCTCTTTATCTTTTGCGTTCAGCCCAAGCTTAGTACAGTAAGGGGCACATTTACTTAGCTCGCGTGAAGGATTAGAAGGAAAAATACTTTGACCATAAAATTGGCTACTCAAAAATTAGTGATGTAGCGAACTGCCGATTTGATGTTCGCGAACGCCGTTCGCGAACACCGGCAAAAAAGCGAACAGTTCGCGAACAGTTCGCGAACTTCGAACGCTCGATAAAATCGTTCGATCGAACGATCGAAGGATTTTATTCGTACGATCGAACGATTTTCGTTCGAATCGAACGATCGAAGCTATTCGATCGAATGATTTTAATTCAATCGAATGCTTATAATCGTTCGAACGAATGGAAATCGTTCGATTTTAGCGATCGAACGGTCGAATGGTCGAATGGTCGAACGAAATTTTACTTCGAATCGAACGCGAACACCAATTGGCGAACGTCGCGCGACGTTCGCGAACATTCGGCGGACGCGAACAGTCGAAGTTCGCGCGAACTAGTTCGCCGGCGAACAGTTCGCTACATCCCTATCAAAAATCGTTCGGCTATTCAACCATTCGACAGTTGAAGTACTGTCTATTTAAAAAAAACTTCAACCACCTACTTCGCCACCTAAAACCTACCGAGTACTGATGTTAGCCTATGGGGAAGGTCCCCATAGGATTTTTCCTACGATCGAACAAAGGAAATGCGGTAAATCCTTCGACTTCGATATTCGAAGTCAAAGGATTTTACTTCGGCCAAATATCGAGGGTTAATTTACCCTCGATATTCGACCAATAGTAAATGGGCCTCTAAGTGTTGGTAATTAGTTTATATTTGTGAGTGTATAGATAGGTCTATAGGTGTATGTATGTATGTATGTGTATATATATATGTATGTATATATATATTTATATATATATATATATAATAACAACACATAGTAGCTGCAGGAAATTTTGTGATGCAAGTAGAGTACATCTAGCAAAATTAAATACGTGCAAAAGAATAAAACGAGGCACTTGCTGAACTTGAAAAATTTGGTGAAAAAGCTTTAATCTACAAACATTTTGGTCTCTTTTTAGACCCTTGTCACCTTGTGAATGCCTTACCTTATGGCATTACCACCTCCAGTGCCAGTGTTGGCTTGAGTAATTGTCACCACCATACAGTATTACTCTGGATCCCCAACATCAGTGCCCAGCCTCAATAATGCTCTTGCTGATGCACTAATGCAGCTGAATGGAAGCAAATTCCACCAACAATGTTCTAAAATGTAGTATAAGCCTTGCCGGAAGAGTAGAGGAACAGGAGAGGGTTTCTGCTAGTGATGTGTGGGTCTGGAAAACTCAACCCGCACTCAAACCTTAACCTGTACCCAACCCTAACCCCAAATGTTGCCATTGTAGGACCCGTGCCCAACCCATATCTGTGTCTTCTCTCAGTACATTACTTCTGATTCCAAGACAGGGAATCTTCTGGAGCAGTATAGGAGTGAACTTCCCCAGTTTTACCCGCACCCAACTCTAACCCTAATTTCAAACCCACCCAACTGGTGGTCAACCCGCAGGTCACTGCAGATTTCAGGTCAACCTGTACATCACTAGTTTCTACAGAATGATAAGCACAGCAATAAAACTATAGCTTTGCAGGGAATCTGTTTTTGGTTGCCAGGGCCGATGCTCCTGGCAAGTAGATAGCATTTTAGCATAACTGCAAAACGAATAGAGGCAGAATAGGAAGTTAAACAGTTAAAAAAAACATAAAAAAACAACAACATTATTAATTCACTTTCTGTGCCCTCCACCTTTGACCCTGTTACTGGTGAGCTTGGGTGAGAAGAAATATCTGCACACTGTCCTTTATTTTGGGCACTTGATGTAAATGCCAGGTTCTGTTTAGCCTTGTGCTTTTTTCTTATCTTATTGCAGGTTTTGTGATATCAGTATTTTAATATTTGATTTGCCATTATGCCCCATGACACGTGATATCAGCACAAATAAGTCGTGGCATTTAGGGACAAATGAAATATTAAAATGTTGATACCTAAGACTAAGGGGCATATTTATCAAAGAGTGAAGTTAGAGGTTACCACAATCCACTAGAGTGAAATTCTGTCACTTCATTCACTTCTACGGAATTTTTAAAAGCGTATTTATCAAAGGGTGGAAGTAAAAGTTCACCCTTTGGTAATACGCCTTTCAAAATGCCATAGAAATGTATGGAGAGTGGTGGAATTTCACTCTAGCAGACTATGGTGATCTCTAACTTCACTCTTTGCTATATATACCCTTATGTTGGTGAGTTTCTCATTACATATGTGTGTCAGTTACCAGAAGTATTTTGTGCTGAGCGGGGATGTCTGCTGGTTTCAGACAGACAGAACAACTCCTTTATTTTGAATAACGTTCAGGCATGTTAGTTAATTCTGTGCCCTAGACTGAACCAAACCTAACATTTTCATTAAGGAATTTAAGTTCATATATATTTACCTGAAACCATTGTTTGATTGTAGCTTTGGGAACAATAGTAAAGTATAATTGAATGTGTAAAGGAGAACTAAACCACAATAAAGAATTAGGCTACAAACTGTGCACCTTATGTTTTTGTATTGGTACCAGCAAAGGTCACCACAGAGTTCAGAGACCTCACCAAAGAGGCAAATCTTGCCATGTAAGCCCAGCTCGAAACTGGATATATTTAGAAACAGAAAACTTCCCATCACTAATTAGACATGTAAACAAAGTAACAGATCTTTTAAGTAGTTTTATGATGAAATGTCGCTTTTGAGTTTTGTGGATAATATTTTATTGCCTTAGAAGGGCAAATTACATTTATCTTACCACTTTGCCCACAAAACCCAATACATGAACTGAGCAGTTACATGTGACAGAAGTGCTGACAGCAAAACGCTGATTAATGATCAGCAGAAGTAAACTCTGTTCCCTTTAATGTTCAGGTGATTTCCAGCAATTACAAAGGCCTTAGTTCTTGGTATCAGTATAAGCAGCAACAGTTGGGAATAGAGACCCCCACCAGAAATACAACAGTCCCAGAAGATACGGGCAAGAACATATTCAGCATAGGTGCTTTCCTCCTGCATCCATTTCATTAATAATTAAAACAGAAAAGTAATTGGAATATTTCTAAGGTGGTCAGTGAGCTGATAAATTCTTGCTAAAAATAGTAAGTAAAATATTCTGTATGAGGCCAGGGCTGTATTTATAAATATGCACTATAGGGCCTGTGCCGAGGGTGGCCGCTTTTGCGGGGCGGCCCTCGGTTGCCTGTATAATTGAACCATGCACATGACATTATCCTGTATGTTGGGGGACAACTATGGTGGCAGCTGACCTACATACAGTCTTGTATGAGGTACCATACGAAAAAAAATTAGTTTTTATCCCTGTTAAGGGACAAAGAAACTCAAATTCATTGAGTGGTACGGTACACCATCCAGTGAATATAATAATTAACCTTGGACCATGGCTGTAAAAAATACATGGCTGGAGTATCTTCTGTGTAAAGCTGGCCATACATGTAAAGAACTGCTCGTTTGGAACAAACCGATCTTTACCCAATATGGCCACACTGAGCTGGGCAATATAAGGACAATCCGATCTTTTGTCCCTTGGGCTATCGCTTCACAATGATGGGAATGCTGGTAGTCAGGGTAAGGGCTGCATTAATGAGCCAATGCATTCCATTCCTCAATAGGATTTTTAAAACTGACCCCAACTGATATCTGGACAATTTTGGCCAGATATCAGTCAGGCAGCCTCACAAAGTGCCCCATTCACAGGCCAATAAGCTGTTGAATCGGTCCAGAATCACCAAGTCAGCATCTTTTATGGCCCCAATGCCTTATGAACCCCAATGCCATAAAGCAATCCATTGACACACTATGGTTCCATGCATTGATCTTGGACCAGCACATGGGCAGAATAGTTATGTGCTATAATTCACTATACAGTGCATGCTTCAGTCACAAGGAACTATTGGGAAATTACTGAAAGATAGTGGTCCAGTGGTGCTCCCATAGACAATACTCCAGGTCGATGGAAACAGACTATCTCAATCTAAATCTGAATTTAATAGATTAAATACCAGCATTCTACACTGCCATTAATGCACATAGCCTTAATCTGTGCTTACCCCATCTTGCTATGTTGGTCTGTCTTTCCCCAATGTTTTACCTACAGGCCCCACCAGGGGACGTACTCCACATTTTGTTAACATTTGGTTAACATCTGGTTAACAAACGGTGTTCTCTTTTATCCATTAGTTATCCTGTGCCGTTTTTCAATTTCCACCATTGCTCCCCAGCAGCTTGTTTATATGAACTGTAGTAGTGTTTCTGAAGCAAACAGATCATTTACCAGTGCAGAGCAACACTGCATGATATTTTCATTACTTAAATTTTTTGATGTTACTGTTCCTTTAACAGGAGTAATTACCTGAATGATAAAGCAGGGGAAAGAAAGGACAGCTACTATTAGCTGCTGAGCTGCCCCTCCAGTATGGTTGGTAGTATACTGGTGTATGGCCAAACTGATGTCCTGTCTTACCAATACAGAGATCTATAAGAAAGCTTTGAAAATCAATGTGGGACAAACACTATATTGGGACATTAAAGGAACAGTAACACCACAAAAATGAAAGTGTTTTAAAGGAGAAGGAAAGGTTAAAACTAAGTAAGCCTTATCAGAAAGGTCCATCTAAATATACCAGTAAACCCCCAACGTAGTGCTGCTCTGAGTCCCCTGTCAAAATAAACATTACATTTCTTTCCCTCTATTGTGTACACATGGGCTTCTGTATCAGACTTCCTGCCTTCAGCTTAAACCTCATTGCCCTGGGCAAGAGCATGCTCAGTTTGCTTTAACTTGTTGCTCTCAAGCCTCTGGTTGGGGATCACTGATATAAACTACACTAATGTTCCTGAAGCAAACATGCCAGTTTTACCCATTGCATGACAATACTAAATTATATTGTTTTTTACTTTAAAACACTTTCGTTTGGTGCTATTGTTCCTTTAATGCAGTTTCCTCCCAAGTGGGTTCTGTTCATTGGCCCAAGGGGATGTGGATGGTCAAAGATCAACACGCTTGGCTCATTTCTTCCAATCACTAGAAGGGGAAAGAGTGTAACAAAAATATTTTATATGGTGATTGTAAATTGTGAGATAAAATATTGCTTAAAATCACTTTTCAGATGTGTTATATTTCCTTGCCTTAGAAGGGAAAATAATCTTATCTTTCCGCTTTTCCCATAACAAACGAGCGATGAGCACTTACATGTGACACAGATGCTGAATGTCACAAATTTCCTCTTTTAAGGGCTAAATTTGGCAACAGTGGGCCAAACACTGCATGTTACTGTATATAAGGAACTAATCATGCGAGGAAATGCTTCAGAATTGATCGACGGGAGCAGGACTTTGGGAAGTTGTTAAATCTCTGGCTAACTTCAAAAATATCATCACTACTTCACAATTTTCAGGTGGGTTTAACTTTGTTAAAATCTATTTTTCCTGTTAACCCTGCAGAGATATGCTGTGCTCTTTTTATGGAGCTTATTATTTATTTTTATTATTATTATTATGCTTTGATGTATAATAATGGGAATGGGACATGTTATGCTAAAGCAGTAAATACCTTATCCATCATGTTCTAAGCAAAGTGCCCCATTGTCCTGCAAGGCAGCCCCCCCCCCACTGCTACAAACTCCTCTATCATCTATCTATCTATCTATCTATCTATCTATCTATCTATCTATCTATCTATCTATCTATCTATCTATTATTATCTATCTTATTTCTCTCTATTCATCATCTATCTATCTATCTATCTATCTATCTATCTATAAATCTATCTATCTCTATTTATCATCTATCTATCTATCATTATCTATCTCTATTTATCATCTATCTATCTCTATTTCTCTCTATCGTCTATCTCTATCTATCTATCATTATCTATCTCTATTTCTCTCTATCTTCTATCAATCTCTATTTAGCATCTATCTATCATTATCTATCTCTATTTATCATCTATCTTTCTCTATATATGATCTATCTATCTATCATTATCTATCATTATCTATCTCTATTTCTCTCTATTTATCCTCTATCTATCTCTATCATCTATCTATCATTATCTATCTCTATTTCTCTATATTTATCATATACCTATCTCTATCATCTATCTATCTCTATTTATCAAATATCATTATCTATCATTATCTCTATTTCTCTTTATCATCTATCTCTCTATCTCTATTCATTATCTATCATTATCTATCTCTATTTATCTTTTATCTATCTAACATTATCTATCTCTATTTCTCTCTATCATCTATCTATCTCTATTTATCATCTATATATCTCTATTTATCATCTATCTATCTCTATTTATCATCTAGCTATCTAATTATCTATCTCTATTTCTCTCTCTATCTATCATTATCTATCTCTATTTATCATCTATCATTATTTATCTCTATTTATCATCCATCTATCTATCTATAATTATCTATCTCTATTTCTATCTATCTATCATCTATCTATCTGTCTATCTCTATCATCTAGCTATCTATCTAATTATCTATCTCTATTTCTCTCTATCTTATCTATCTCTATTTCTATTTATCTCTATTTATCATATATCATTATCTATCGTTATCTATCTCTATCATCTATCTATCTATCTCTATTTATTATCTATCTATCATTATATATCTCTATTTCTCTCTATCATCTATCTATCTCTATTTATGATCTATCTTTCTCTATTTATGATCTATCTATCTATCATCTATCATTATCTATCTCTATTTCTCTCTATTTATCATCTATCTATCTCTATTTATCAAATATCATTATCTATCATTATCTCTATTTCTCTCTATCATCTATCTATCTCTATTTATTATCTATCATTATCTATCTCTATCATTTATCTATCATTATCTATCTCTATTTCTGTCTATCATCTATCTTTCTCTATTTATCATCTAGCTATCTATCTAATTATCTATCTCTATTTCTCTCTATCTATCATTATCTCTATTTATCATCTAGCTATCTATCTATCTATAATTATCTATTTCTATGTATCTATCTACCATCTGTCTATCTATCCATCTATTATCTGTCTATCTCTATTTATCATCTAGCTATCTATCTATCATTATCTATTTGTATTTCTCTCTATCTCTATCATTATCTATCTCTATTTATCATCTATCTATCATTATCTCTATCATCTAGCTATCTATCTATATATAATTATCTATCTCTATTTCTATCTATCTATCATTATTTCTCTCTATCATCTATCTATCTCTATTTATCATCTATCTTTCTCTATTTATGATCTATCTATCATTATCTATCTCTATTTCTCTCTATCATCTATCTATCTCTATTTATCATCTATCTATCTCTATCATCTATCTATCATTATCTATCTCTATTTCTCTCTATCATATACCTATCTCTATCATCTATCTATCTCTATTTATCATATATCATTATCTATCATTATCTATCTCTATTTCTCTCTATCATCTATCCTTCTCTCTCTCTCTATCTCTTTATTATCTATCTATCATTATCTTTCTCTATTTATAATTTATCTGTCATTATCTATCTCTATTTCTCTCTATCATCTATCTATCTATCTATCTATCTATCTATCTATCTATCTATCTATCTATCTATCTATCTCTATTTATCATCTAACTATCTATCTATCTATCTATCTATCTATAATTATCTATCTCTATGTCTATCTATCATTATCTATCTCTATTTCTCTCTATCTTCTATCTATCTCTATTTATCATCTATCTATCATTATCTATCTCTATTTCTATCTATCTATCTATCTATCTATCTATCTATCTATCTATCTATCTATCTATATCTATCATTATCTATCTCTATTTATCATCTATCTATCTCTATTTATCATCAAGCTATCTATCTATAATTATCTATCTCTATTTCTATGTATCTATCTACCATCTGTATATCTATCCATCTATTATCTGACTATCTCTATTTATCATCTAGCTATCTATCTATCATTATCTATTTCTATCTCTATCATTATCTATCTCTATTTATCATCTATCTATCCTATATCATTATCTATCGTTATCTATCTCTATTTCTCTCTATCATCTATCTATCTCTATCTATCTCTATTTATTATCTATCATTATCTATTCTATCATTTATCTATCATTATCTATCTCTATTTCTCTCTATCATCTATCTATCTCTTTTTATCATCTATCTATCTCTATTTATCATCTATCTATCTCTATTTATCATCTAGTTATCTATCTAATTATCTATCTCTATTTCTCTCTCTATCTATCATTATCTATCTCTATTTATCATCTATCTATCATTATCTATCTCTATTTATCATCTAGCTATCTATCTATATCTATCATTATCTATCTCTATCATCTATCTATCTATCTATCTATCTATCTATCTATCTATCTATCTATCTATCTATATCTATCTATCTATCTCTATTTATCATCTAGCTATCTATCTATCTATAATTATCTGTCTCTATATCTATCTATCTATCTATCTATCTATCTATCTATCTATCTATCTATCTATCTATCTATCTATCTATCTATCTATCATCTCTGTCAACCTATCTATATCTATATGCATATATGTATACAGGTATGGGACCTGTTCTCCAGAATGCTCAAGCCTGGGGCTTTCCATAAAATTGATCAGTGTAGCTTAAAGGAGAAGGAATGTCTTCCCTGGGCCGGTGCAGTTTTCTGCTGATAGGAGCAATGACCCAGGGTTTCAGATAAGTCAATACAATCACTTGGGGATGCCTAAAATTTGGCACCCCAAGTGGAAGAATACTTTCCTTCTCTTTTAATTCTACTAAATAATCACAAAGGATTAATTATTTTTTAGTTGGGATCAAGTTCAAGGTACTGTTTTATTATATTTATAATATTATATTCCTAAAATAGAGTCTATGGGAGGTGTCCTTTCCGTGATATGCAACATTTTGAATAATGGGTTTCCGGATAAGGGATCCCATACCTGTATGTCATTTAATGATCATTTTCTGTGTCTGAAAATGTGAGCATTTTGAAGGCAAATGCTGATTGTGTTTTTATGTGTTGCTTTATTTGGTTTTCTGGACATCACCACTTAATTTCGCATTAATCAACCCCATTTAGGGAGGAGTTGCTTGTTTTACATACTGGGCATCTATTTCCTGTGCAAAGCATTGGGTTTTTATATATGTGTTATATATGCTTTGTTTATTTGTTGTTACCGGTATGTGTTTATTTTATTTAATGTATTTGATTGAAGTGATGATAATATTGCATATTTTCAGGGCAGCAGGGGGGCTCCTTGTTAAATAGCTCTTCCTGTTCTTTCCTCCTCAGGCATGTGTGTAGGGAAATGCTCTCGCTATGTTGGTCTGTCTCTTGTGATCTTGTCTTTACTGGCTATTGCTTTTAATCTGTTCCTGATCTTCCCTAACTTTGATGGCTCCTACCTGAAGGACAAAAAGATCAGCAGTGATGCTGCAAGACTCGCAGGAATTTGGGCTGGGGGATTAATGGTAAGTCTTCATCATCATCATCATCAGTATCATCCTCAATGTCTACATCATACTAGAAACTATTTTTAAGGGGTACTGCCTATTCAATCTGTAGTTACACTCCTGCTGAAACAAAAATAATCAATATTGTTTGATCCCAATAATATAAATCTTCATATATTAACATCTACTTAAAGGGAACATATGCCCATTCAAAGTAATTCTAAGACGAGGGCCATATGAAAGTGCTCTTCTGAGCACTTTTGCAAGTGACAGTAATTATTGTCTTCTTTTCATATTTATGATATTGGCAGTTTTACACTGCTACTCTCAAGCACCGCCTGCTGTTTGCAGGCTCAGCTGTCGGACAGAACACTAATAAACAATTCTCTGCTCAGTTCTATTGTTCAGGGTAACACTAGTAATAGAACTAAGATGAAGGTTGGGAGTTACCCCAGAATTCGTAAATTCTGCAGTTCTGTGTAGCCACCACCTGAGCTTCTATTGGGTGTTTCTTTTACACAGTCATGAGTTTTGAAGTTGTACAAAAAGGAAAAATAATGAATGAAATCCAAACCTGCTCAGAAGGCCACACTAATTATACATAAAGTTGTGTGGGTCTAAATATATTTCCCCTTTAAGGGAAAATAAACACAACCGTTCAATTCGATATAAATATAAATTGCAAAAAGAGAAAAGCATCTTCTAAAAATAGGGGGAAATTTTACCAGAACAACCCAAAAACAGAAATTACCATAATTGGCCACATCACTGAGACACGTATTCTACTTCTCTATTTTCGGGCATCATCCAACTACAAATAACCTTTTAAGGTAGCGATGGTCAACTTGTAGCCCTTTAGATGTTGCTAGACTTCCTTGTTGTAGCATGTAAGGCATCCCTAATTAAAGGATTTAAATGTATTATTAGAATCCATGTAAGTGAATAGAAGGATAACATTTTCTAGGTTAGGCTAAGATTATAGCATAACTATGTTCTGCCTGCACCCCACACCTGATTTTTTAAGTGTACGTACAAGTAAATCACAATTTTTTATTCTTACAGTTGTTGCAATATTTTAACAAATTATCAGTGAGCTTCTCAACCTGACATTTTACCAGTTGCAACCAAGGCACACAAACTTTGATTCACTGAATGATTTAACTATAAATAGCTGATCCCAGTATAAGTTAGCATTAGTCCAGCATACGTGCACAAAGACCATGGGTATTTATATTTAAAAACTGTAATAAAAATTAAAAATGTATTAGTGGAAAGGAATTGTTTAGCGCCCACTATGGACTATACAGTTTGACTGCATGTTTACATCACTGACAGTTCTCCTTTAATTCAGAGTAAAGAGGGTGCAGACATGGGTGTCCGCAGAATATTTTCCAGGTGGGGGGAAATAAGTTAATATCAGATAGGGTAGCAACCCACTGAAGATGAACCTATTCATGACAATGCGGTAGATTTCCTAATAATGGCTTGACTTGGGGTGGAAAGTATAAAAAACATTTTGTATTGTTGGGAATTAAATTTACTGGAGAGGTCAGGGTGGGACAACTTACCCCTTTCTGCTGACACCCTTGGGTGTAGACATGGGAGACTGTGACTCGTGCAAGTATTAACTGCAGATAATATTTTACATGACACTGTTTCTTGTTGAACTGCTTTATTCAGGTTTTGGTGCCAGGGATACAAACCACATTGCTTGGGTTTAAAGTAAGAGGCTTGACCAGCTACTGTACCTGTTGTGATGTAAGTAACTCATTCTTACTTATTTGCCACTCTGTGTGACATGTATAGCTGCCTACATTGCCACAATTATACGCACTCATTTTCCTAGAAAAAATAAGAACAATTGGAGAGTGGGGTGGTGATACTGGACCTGAGAGATAGGAAAGGGGGAAATTTACAAATACGGTGGGAGGAAGAAATAGTGGAGAGTGCACTATACAAGCAAGAAGGACAAATTGGTGTATGGCACTGGGAGCTAGGAGAAGGGGGATAGATGTTTATATGGGAATATACAGAAAGGGAAAAAGGTGACATTAATAACTGCAGTCAGACAGAAGGAGGGGAATCGACATATACTGAGAGGTAGAAAACTTAATGGATTGACTTCTGCCCAGAGGAAGAAAATAGGCAATTTACATAGGCAAAGGGGGAGATGGAAAGAAACTGGCGAATAGGGAAAGCGATTAATATTAAAAATGAGGGGTTGTGAGTGCACTCCTAAGGCTAAATTATAATATGTTTAAGTACAATGGAAGTGCTACTGACCTGGCCAATTAATCAATGCACATTCCCTGGTCCCCTGTCTAAGTAATTCAATAAACAGGCCCGGATTTGTGGAGAGGCCACCAAGGCCCGGCCCTAGGGTGGCAGGATTTTAGGGGGCGGCGTGAAGCCCAATAACACCCACATTTTTGTACCTGTATTGATTGTGACGTTTGTTACTCCATATATTCTATATATGTAATTTGTGTGATGTAGTTGTATAATCACATTTACTTTACAGTGCTGCGCAATATGTTGGCGCTATATAAATACATGTTAATAATAAAATAATAATAACATTGGTTCAGAAACACTGGGGATGCACAGGAGATACAATCGTTTTTTTAATTTCCCGTGCACAAATCCCCATTACACCGGTCCCGATGATGAAAATTTGCTCAAATAAAGGAGAGCCTGAGGGGACAGGGGTGATAAATGGCAGCGGGCCTAGGGGCACTTGCTATGTAAATCTGGCCCTGTCAATATATGCAAGTGCATGTATTTTAAAAACAGGGCTTCTTTTTGTTACAAAGTTATGATCATAAAATTGATAAGCCACCATACCACGTCAAGGTAAACCGGTGGTCCCTAACTGTTTACCTCTGGTCATAGTATAAAAGGTCTTTTACCTCTCTGCTTGATAGCATTACTTGGAGTAAATGTCTCCTGAACCTTGCTTTCAACTTGTGGGCTAAATCCTCCCCCGCCACCTGCTATTACCTTTAAGAGAGATAGAGACTGCCCAAACCAACGCCCATTTTTTAAAAATATGTGATAATGGAAACATAATAATGAAGGCAAAGTAAAATGAAATATATAGTTGCACACTTGTTTATGTATGTGTCTGAATGTAGATAAGAGTATAGGTGTGAGTATAAATTTTGCATTGATTAACAGGCCGGGTAAGTAGCACTTCCATTATATTTAAACATATTATAATTTAGCCTTAGGAGTGCACCCACAAACTCACTTTTTTGTATTTGAAAGGGATTAATATTCACTTGGAAAAAACAGGAGATTAATTTACAAATTTTGAGAGAGATTAAAAGGGGAATTAGCTGACACATAGGAACAGATGAAGAGAAGGAATAAAAAAGGAAGTTACGGAGTCACATGGTGGTATAAGCAACTGGCACATGGGGAAGCAAAGGAAGCCAATCAGAAGGTGCAGAGAGGACACATGGCACAGGGTGAAAAACTGACATTTAGAGAGGGAATAAAAATGAGGAGTAATTGATTCTTTGGAAAGGATGGACACTGGCATAAGGGTAAAAAGGGAGCATTTGTCATATTTAGAGATAGGATAAAAGAACAAGTGATTGACACATGGGGATGGGGAGAAACTAACATATGTAAAGAGTGTTTAGTGACTTGGAATAGGAGAAAAGTAAATATTTACATTTGTGAAAAGGAAGAAATGATACATGAGTATTAAGAGAGTAAATCGACTAGCCTAGTCATTTACAAACAAAATGCAACATCTATGGTTGTAAACTGTGGGAAGGGAGTTTTGTTCTGTCAATAGCACCCCTTGAGCTTGAGTGTTTTTCAATAACATCTCTTTATTATGCAGATGCTGCTTTCCTTTGTTTTTTCCTGTGTGGCCTTCTTGGGAGCTTCTTATTGCCTCTACATATCGAATGAAGGACTAAAAAATGGCCCCTACTGTTTAATTAAGGAGAGTACAAATAAGCCAAAAGAATGGGCTTATGCTTTTCCAAGCAATGAGCAGTTTCGTGACAGTTTCGAGAGCAGGTGTGATTTATTAATTTGCGGCGAATTTCCAGGTTTTTCCAACTGTAGCAAAAATTCAGACGCCCATTGACTTTAATGTGTTTGAACAAAACAGGCGCGCATATAAAAATTGACACGGGCGTCAAAATTGACGCACGTCAAAATAATTTTGACGCCCATTCACTTCGATGCGTTTTACTAGTGATGAACGAATATGGCCCGGTTTTGCTTTACTGAAAAGCTTGCCAAACTTATAAAAATTTGCAAAATGCATTGATGTCAATGGGGGTCAAATTTATTTTATGCGCGAAATGCATTACGGTCAATGGGTGTTTTTTCTTATGGTGACTTTTTTGTCTTGGCAACTTTTTCCGTGGCTTATGTTTGCGAATAAATAGAGAAATTCAGAATTGTGCAGTGAATCCATGGCTGGTGAAAAAATTTGATTAGCACTACTCAACGTGTAATTTGACTAAATTCAAATCCTGAAATAATTACTTTGATTTGCCTAAATCCTGGATTCTGTCCATGCCTACCTAGGACATAGTTTGGTAGACAACTACTGTAGATACTGTATATAAGTAATCCATCTTATTTAATCTTTTTTTTCTATACTTCCTTTAACTAGTGATGTCTCAGTGCTTGGCATTCTTGTATGGAGCGACATCTGCACTGAGCCCCCAATGATTATTCCTTGGACTTCCAGCTTCTTCATCTTGCTCTTCCTGGTCAGCCTTTTGCAGGTCCTCCTAAGCTTCTTCCAGATCATTAATTCATTTATTGGACTATTTGGTGGGAGCTGTGATGTCAACAAGGTTGGTGCTAGAATTTTGTACTAGTTGTATCCGTATCACATGGAACTCACATACCCAGATTTGACTGGGATGGCAGAGAGGGATCTCATCTACCTTGTTTATCGGTTTTTCCCAGTGCACACAGATTCATGCTTGGAAGTTATCTTTGTGACCCAAGAGCTGGTTGGAAATGAGTTCAGTAACACATTTTTCTTCTTATTGTAGGAAAAAATGTTGCTGGATTAAAGGAGATCAAGGAGGCCCTGTTTTAGCAATATGTCGTTTTTATTTATTTATTTATTTATTTATTTTATTGTAATAAACCAATGTAGATATGATCAAATGCAGTGTATACTGCTAATGATACTTTATTAAGCTGTCAAGGCTGACAGGGAGTTGAGCTCAAGCATAGTAGTGTAACTTCCACATAGCAGACCCTGCGACTGCCGGGGGTCTGAGGTTTTTAGGATGGCCAGCAGTGCATAATCGGATCAGGGAAAGTTTCTGCTCCTGATTGTTACGCCACTGCATGAGCACCTGCATTTTCAATGCAATCATTGTTCGGAGACAATTTTTTTGGTTCCAACATCTCAAAAACAAGCAGAAACAAGGTGGAGTGGACCTGACAATTTAAAGGATAAGTAAAGGTTACAACTAAGTAAGCTTTATTAGAAATGTCTATAAAAATACACCAGTAAACCCTCAGTAATGCTGCTCTGAGTCTTCTGTCAAAAGAAATACTGCATTTCTTCCTTCTATTGCATATACATGGACTTCTGTATCAGACTTCCTGTTTTCAGCTTAAACCTCCAGGGCTTGGGCTTGAGCATGCTTAGTTTGCTCCTCTCCCCCTCCCTTCCCCCCCTGCTGTAATCTGAGCCCAGAGTTATGAGTGAGCAGGGAGAGACTCGGGCATGAAGGAATGTCACAACAAGCTAATATGGCAGCTGCTATCCTAAACAAATAGAGAGCTTCTAGAGCGGTTGTATGGTAAAGAATTCTGCAAAATAAATATAGTGTTATAGCTTGCACTATTATTGCTTATGTATTGGCAATAAACTGCTTCAGTAGCTTTCCTTCTCCTTTAAGAAAAATGTTGCAAGTGGTTGTGGGGCCTAAAATGATCTTATCGTGACGGTGAGGCCCAGTAACTTCTAGTTACATCCCTAATACATTAACAGGAGAAGAGTAGATATTGGTAGTATAAGTAGGCAGGTATTTGTAGAAATTCTGTTGATAGGTTGGTATATAGGTTAGTGTGATATTTTTTTCAGTCTTTGCTTTGTCAACTGCTTTGTAAATGTTCTAGAATTTAGGGAGTCCATATTAGCTGGTGACAACAGTTGGTAAAGTTGTGTGATGATAGTTTAATATTTGCTCATTACAAAATGATATATCAATCAATATAAAATGTGTCCAATGAACTTGATTCCATAGTGCTCTGCAGTTGATGGTCCAGATGACAAGAGAAAAGCTCCTGAGACTAAAGAAGAGGCAGATTCACTACCAGTATAGGAAAGGATTCTGTAAGGTAAGGGCGGCCAGTTTTATAATATTAACATCCAAGAAAGGAAGTTAATTAATAGTTAATCCAAGTAGATATCTTATTGCCATCTTTTTGTTTTTAACCTATGAGCAGGACTGACCGGAAACTGGGGCAGATGCAGGGAGAGTTATAAAAGTTTTTTTTTTATCTAGGAATAAATTCACTGTCTGACTCAAAACTAGACAGACCGTAACCCTAACAAGATGCCTGGCTGCGACAAACAAGGGGGAAACATTGTATATTTTAGGGATTCCAACCTCCAACTCTCCAGCTGTTACTGGATTTGTTTGGGGGTCTCAGTCGTTAGCACTGTCATTCTGGGGTCTTAAGTTAATTTAAAATCCCTTTCTCCCTTTCTCTATGGAGAAACTATAGGAAGCAGACCCCACATTCTCAGGTGGGCCCAAACTGTGGGGTCCTCCTCCCCAGCCACTCGCTTACCCGGGACTCAAGTCAAGTGGGAGTGGGCAGGGTCTGGGCTGGAGTGGGCGGAGTCTGGTCAGGAGTGGGTGTGTCAGGCGGGGCACGGAGGGGATGGGAAGTGGGCGTGGGGATGTGGATCGGAGTGTGCCAGGCCCTTCTGAAGATTTTTTTGCAGGATGGTCCGGCACACTCTAGTTACGCCACTGCCTCTTTTTTTAAAGGTTAAGGCATTTTTTAGTAGCTTAATGCACAAAATGTCTCAATGTCTTAAATATATTGATAATGGGTTGAGTCTGCAAGGATAATGGGCACTATCAGCAAGGCGTTTGTATGTTTTCTCCATGTCTCTGAGGGCCTCCTCCCACACTCCAAAAACATACAGTTTAAGTGGTGACAAATTAAATGAACCCTGGAGTGTGTGTATTATTTAAGCAAAAGTACACTGTATGGTGATAATTATAACAAACAAGGGAAAGTTGTACTCACCGCTAATCTTTAAAACCATTAAGCGGGGGTACAACAAGGCTGTGACCACAAAATTCATACAAACAAATATAAGGGGTCCTCTGCACTCAACCCAATCAATATAATTAGGACAATGAGACATTTTGTTCCTTAAAGGACCAGTAACACATTTTATCGAACCAAGTCCCAGTCAATGCACTTACATAAGTAACATCAAATATGCAGCTGCATCCTGCTTTCTAGTAAGGAAACCGATAAAAATGGAAACCGCAGCTTTCTTGTGGAGTCCAAGGTGGCCCGCCATCTTGCAGCATTAGAAAAGCTCCTTCTCAGTGCCTGTGCGCCTCTGTGAGCCTCTTCCTGTTCTTCACGATCCAACTTCCTAGTTCGTGATGTCAGTTCCGGAAGTGACATCACCTGGCAACCACTAGTTACCTGAAAGAGTCTTCTGCACTTTCAGTATGCTCCTATCTGTTCTAACAAACTGTTCCCTTCCACTGCCTCTCATCAAGCCCCAACCATTCCACACATGTGCGCCTCTCTCCTCCCCAGCCCGTAAACCCCCCCCAACCCTCGGCGACCATTGAAGCAGCCTTTCCACGTCTGCCTCTCCTCCCCAGCCATTCCGTGTGTGTGCCTCCCTCCCAGCCCTCTGCGATCATTGAAGCAGCACTTCCAAAGTGCCTCTCCTCCCCAGCCATTCCGTTTGTGTGCATCTACTCCCCAGCTCTGTGCTCAGCGTCGCTGTATGGATCCTCTCTGGCTGCTCTGAAAACTAAGCGACTTCCTGGTTCCGGAAGTCATGTGAGGAGTAGAGCTGTCGGGGACGCGCACATAGGTAGAAGCTGCAGCTGCTGGTCGCCTTTTTGCCTTTTTTTATAAGTGAATTTTTAGCTAAACCTAAGGTTAATATAGAATGCAGTAGGACATGGTTATTATTTGGAGGGTGTAGTTTTAATTTTTTTTAATGAAAAATAATGGTGTTACTGGTCCTTTAAGCTACTAAAAAATGCCTTACTCTTTAAACAAAACAGGTATTGTTTGTCCATATATTACAATATATTTAAGTTGGCTAAATACGTCAAAGTGATAATTACATCCAGCACCCCCCCCCCATCTTCAGCTGTCAGCGAGATGATTTATGTTGTAGATGTTTTTCCAGTATAAAAACTGGAGGGCTTGCTGAGGCCAATGCCCCATCTGCCTAAGACTAAAGCCAGCCCTGCTCATGTGAGAATTAAGAAGAACCATCGGCTAATTTACTTTTTAGAACCTTTTTTTTATACTCTTCCATGTACTCGGTCACTACATATATGATGCTTCAGAATACATAGAAGTATCTAAAGTCAGAAAGTCACCGGTGTTAGGGGACGGAGGATAGAATTGAGTATAGAAATGATCATATGAGATGTGACCAAGCCATTCTCTGTCAACCTCCACATGTTTGTTAGCAATGTCTCTGGAGGCTGGCCTTTCTACTGCTCATCATGCTCACAAATACTCAAAGCTACCTTCCCTTTTTAATGAGTAGCCATACTGATTGGTGCTGATTGCAACTTTTGTAAATATGTATAGCGGATTGATATTGGGTCATAATATACAGCATTTCTTTGGTTCTATGGTTCTAGTAGCTCAGTTGCATAGAATTATGTTGCTTTCTTTATAGATATTAAAACGCTGTACAGTTCTCCTTTATTCTGTTCTTCATCTTGGTCTGGTGAAGGATCGCTGAGTTTGGTGTTAAATTCCGAATTACCTCATACAGGGTGAAGATACTGAATGAAATCTGTTCATATGGGGAAATCAGACCGTTTTCATATAGACATGCAAAAATAACAACTGACAAGGACTCCGTAGCACTTTCTTCACCAGATGGGGGCCCGAGATATGCAAGGTCTGAATAGGCACTGGGACCCTCGTAAATTACCCAGGGACCCGTCCAGCTGTCCGCATCTCTGGGATATGAGGTGAGATATACACCAAGGTTCACACGTGATCTGGCACTTGTTGGATGGGAGTAGAGCACCCATGTAGGATTCCGCACACCCGGCACAGTCTTGTAGAACGTTTCCTTTAGTCCTCGATGGTCTTCTAAACCAACAAGACATTGTGAATTTAGAAAAACTTATCATAGGTACAATTACAAAAACCACCTATAGAGCTGACCTTCATATGAAGCAATTATTTACTGAGATTTGTACCTGTTCTGAATTTCCAGTGATGCAACTTGCTTTTGGATTGATAGTTATGTTTAACTTCATCCTTTGTCTTGCGCTGATTCTTTTGTTCTGACACTTCAGTGTGGACTTTCTGGCGCATTGATTGTATGGTTAAGTGATTGTCAGGACATGGATTATAAAGAGTGTGCAGTGGAGCTGGAAAACCAACGATACTTCCATGACACCCTGTAGGGGTCTCCACCAACTTTTCAATCAGCTGACCTGGCTCAAATACAACACCATCATCATTGCTCAGAGCTTGCACTCGGAATCCTAGGGAGCTTCGAGCATTGCAGTACAGAATGTTGTTGCCATCAGCCTCATTCACTGATACCATCTGGCACTCCACAGTCTGTAAGTTTGGTATGAGGTCTCCTAACTTCCAGCTTTGGCCATGATCATCGCTGTGGAATGCAAAAGCACGTGCAGTAGTCTGGCAGAAGCTCCCAAAACAATATCTCTGCTCAATATGATATGTATAAGCAGGAATAATTAATCGTCCATTTCTCAGCTGAATACCATGACCTGGTCCCAAGGCAAATGTGGCCCACTCTGAAAAAAATGCAGAAATATAAAAATGATAATTATGGTTTTATACATATAAATAATAGTTCTTTGCAGGAAGGTGCACAACTGTATGTCTAGAATGGGAACATTTATGCAAAGAACTTGCTAAAAATTACCTAAATTCAGTTCCCTGGAGGTTGATGTATTTATTGTTGATGTAAAGCTCTCTGGTGGGACCTAGGGGGTCTAGTCCAACCTTGAGTCCATATTGTTCAAGTGATCTTCATCATAGTTATGTGCCATAGCTTGTATAATGCTGTGATATATAATACTCAGTTTCTGTGTGTGCAATTTGATGTGATGTGTACATTTTTCTGCAGGCGTGATATTTATGCTCCCTGTATTTTTGTGTTTAATATATATGAATTAAAGTGACAAATATTTTTTTGCTATCTATGCACAAACTTTATATATATATATATATATATATATATATATATATATATATATATATATATATATATATATATATATATATATACACACACACACAATTACATTTGATTTATTCATTTAAATATACTGTTTAATACTTTTTGAATATTTTCATAAAGAAGTATAGTGTTTTCTGTATTCATAAATTATATAATTGAACTTTTGTACTTTTATTTATAAAAACAGGGCCTAATATGTGCTAGTGGCCTTATACACTGCTCATGATATTCTTTAATGGACTTTTTCGGTGTTCATGTGTCTAACCTGACCAAGAGTTTGTAGCCTTTGGGAAGGGAGTGTGGTTGTGGGATAGCAGGTATAGTAGGGAGAGATGGTGCTTATAGTAACAGTGGGATAATAGTCTCTGGGAAGGGAGTGTGACTATGGGATAACAGGTATAGTAGCGAGAGATGGTGTCTATAGTAACAGTGGGATAATAGTCTCTGGGAAGGGAGTGTGACTGTGGGATAGCAGGTATAGTAGGGAGAGATGGTGTCTATAGTAACAGTGGGATAATAGTCTCTGGGAAGGGACTGTGGGATAGCAGGTATAGTAGGGAGAGATGGTGCCTATAGTAACAGTGGATAATAGTCTCTGGGAAGGGAGTGTGACTGTGGGATAGCAGGTATAGTAGGGAGAGATGGTGTCTATAGTAACAGTGGGATAATAGTCTCTGGGAAGGGAGTGTAACTGTGGGATAGCAGGTATAGTAGGGAAAGATTGATGCAAATATATTAAAAGCATTACCTTATCCACTCTACTGAAGTGATATGCAAGAAACGTGTTTCTTTCAGTTTGTAAGGAGGTGAAATAATTTTATAAGGGTAGCCAGCAAAGACAGCCTAGTCCTTATGAGTCCTATCAAGGAGTGAGTATTTGGGGCAGTGCCTTAAGGCTATTGTGCTCCAGTTAGAGATTGAAAGAGTGTAGGACTAGGTTAGTGGCAGCATAGTGGAGCTCTAGTGAGACAGCACGGGCAAGCTTGGGCCACTGCATGCTAGACACAGCAGAGAAGTAAGGGGAGCCCTCAATGGCTAGTGGCTCTCTGCCAGTGAACTTCCACATAACAGTGGTCCTGAAGGCTTTGTGAAAGAGAGAGAGGGAGAGGACAGGAGAGAATCCTTTGAAAAGTGTAATTTGTGTAACTGAAAATTGCTTGTCAATTGGCTCCAGCGGCCCCTGCTAACCTGTGAGAAGCTGGTAATAAAATTGGCCTTTATTTATTACTATATTTAATGTCATGGATTCTTACAGTAAAGGCCTACATTGTGCCCATGCGGGAGCATACCGGTCACAGATACTGCAAGGCACCAAAGTGGGTAATGAAGGGTGCCCATGACTGTGGGGAGGTACTAAGAGCAGAGGGAACCCTGGGACTAGGCTACATGGGGAGAAGGATTGGATGATGGCACTAAGGGAGGGCTGTTATAAAAAGCGGACGTTGCTTAAGGTAGCCATAGATGCAAGGATCCGTTCGTTTGGCGATGTTGCCAAACGAGCGGATCTTTCCCCGATATGCCATAACAAGCATGGCTATAGCGGGGGTAATCTGATTGTTCGGCCGTGTGGTCGAACGATCAGATTACGATGTGCCATGGGCTCCGGCGGGATCGGTCGGGTCAAAATCAAACCTGACCGCTCGACCAAACTACCGATCTCCGCCGGACGAAAGATGTCGGCACACACCACACACGATCCGAAAATCGTAGGAAACTTCCATTTGTACGATCGGATCTGTGTGTCTATGGCCACCTTTACCCATCTCCTCTTGTGATATCATGGGCAACTGGAAAAAAAGTTTCAAGGGAATGGTTTCCATAATGTTGAGATTGTGTTATATAACAAATATTATTGTCACAGCTGTTGGAGGTAATTGTTTTTGGACCTTGCTATTTGGGTCTGGCTAATAGTTTTCTCTTTACATGCCCTCTGTGGCTATGGTGGCTGGCATCTGTGGTAACCTAGGCTTGGTATAACATGGCAAGGACAGGGTTATCGGTTTTTGTCAAACATGGTTTTAATAAAAGCTCCACCCATTTAAAGGGAAAACTGAGTCTTGTGTTTTATTTTTAATGTTAGCTAGTTCGGCTGCAATTAAGGTTGTTACACACAATGTATGGCAGTGCTCAGTTGGTGGGCTACCCCAGAAAGAGAGGCATAATGCAAGGGAGGTGGGCTATCAACAGGGGGCAGAAGACAATGAGTGGGGCCCACTAGGATTTTTCACAGTGTCCCAGTGTAATTAATGTATACTGTAAAGCTGCTTAGAATTTTATTTTCTTTCATTAGCCAATTTTTGGGGTGGTTTACCCCCCTTTTAAAGAGATACTGTCATCACATTATTGGCCCCTTCCATGAATATAGAAAGGTCACTGGTTTAAGGGGTTAAACCATCTTTACAGATCTCTGGTAAGACCTCATCTTGGGATCCATATTAAAGAGCTGGAAAGAGTGAAGAAACTTGCAGTCCATCTTGTAAAATGGACTTAAATTATACGTTATATATCAAGGTTGGGATTGGCAATGGTGTGGGGATATGATTGCTCTTTAAAGGTACATTAGGGCAAAAAGCACAAAAGGTTTATAAGTTAATGAAGTGTAGGTAAGTTGCTGAAAGGGATAATGAAGATATGGATGACAATGGCCAAAGCTTCACACCTAATACATAAAGACCGTTACCTTTCAATGACTCCCCAATGACCTGGTGGGTTAAGTCTGTGACTTCAGTCCAACTCTTGCCCTGATCTAAGCTTGTCACATAACAAAGCCGAGCCGCATTCTGCCCAGTATTTCTCTGATAGGATTCTGTGGTCCTGCCTAGGACTGCGATAAAGAAGAGGAACAATTGCCCAGTGTTGTCATCATAGACTGGACAAGGATTCATGGAACGATGGCCGGGCAGGGAAGCTCTTTCCACCACGTGCATGTCCTCCCACTGTAAGGAATACAGAATGACTTGTCTTAATCCTTACGAAGGGCCAGTACAGGTGCCTAGGGCACAGCAATGCTAACAAACTCAATAGAACATTTTGGGAGCAAAATATGAGTCCTCTTTCATGTTTTTTCCTTTCAAGTCACCTGAACCTGAGCTACAAAGGACAATAAATCTACCTCTTGTATAAAGTCCAAAATTGCTTCTAAGTTGATATGTTTATATTTGCTGTGCTTCAGCCAGAACAATTCTTTTTGGGTATAAAAACTATTGTTATATCTGATAACAGTAAGTTTCCCTTTGGAAGGAAGTAGGATAAACAGACAAAGTATTCTAACATCACAAAAAATGGATGACCAAGTGCAGAGATGTGCCTTCAACTGCAGTAAAAACCAACATTCTTTAAAAAAAACACTTCTGAAATAATTCCACATTTTAGATTATTGTTAATTTCATTACAGTTAATAAAGATTGAGCCTTTAGACACCTAATGCTGACCTCCACGTAGTTGTGGTAGAAAATTCCACGGCGAAGGACAAGCAAGTTGGCATGGGAATCATCTGCACTTAACCTCTCCTCTGCAAAGGCCAACAGGGTGCGCCAGCGTGGGATGTACAGCAGGGCCGGCACCCGGTATGTCACTCCGTTTTTCTCCTTCTCAAAAAGCACGGTGCGTGCAGGGACATGGCGGGACCCCATGGGCATGGGCTGTGGATAAAGTTGTTTAGTTGTAGTATTCAGCTGCCAGTAGGATAGTGAGATGTGCAGTCCAACAACAGCCATAGACTGCAAACTTGCTATGTATACTGTATGTATCTGACAATTGTTATAACCGAAAACCAGTCCTGTAAACGCTGTATAGTCTCACTTAGGAATAGGGTTGCCACATTTGCTGGAAAAACATACCACCCTTACTCTATTTTAAGTTCCCCATTAATAACATAGGCATCAAGAAACATTTTTACCGGCCAGGCTGCTAAAATACCGGCCAGGTGGCAATACTAGCCAGGAATAGCTCACCAACCTGCTGCACAGCTATGGAACAAAACACTTTAGAAAACATTAAAAGACTTTTCTCCATTTTCATAATGGCTTTCACTTATTTTATCTGGTACTTGTTAGCCAGACATGGATGTTACCTCACTCTCAATTATCTCTAGACATGTTCAAACTTCCTCAAGGTAGGCACCTAGCAGCGGCCACTGAGATGCTGAGTGGTAGTTCAGCAACAACTACAGACCCTCAGGTTGAAGATCATTATATGATGCCCTTTGAATTAGTGATGTGTGTGTTAGGAAGAACTCAACCTGCATCTGACCCTAACCCACAAAGTGTTGTCATTGTAGGACCCACACCCAACCTGCACCTGCATCAACTCACTCTGTCTGCTACTTCTGTGCTACTTCAGTGGAGGAGTCTGACCTGCACCCAACCCTAACCTGCAATGGTCTCCCAAATTTCAACTCAAACCTACCCAACTAGAGGTAAACATACAGGTCTTGGTGGATTTCTGGTCAACCCATACATCACTACTTTGTATGCCTCCTCAGTCATTGTATGCGGATTCTGTCTTTTCATTTTCCTCCTTATTTCAATATATTGTTATTGAATCACTTCCAATCCAATGTCTACTGGCCAGGATTCTTTAGCCTTCCCAACCAGCATCTCCTGAACAGTGTTCCTTACTCTTCCCTTTCTATATGTCAGTTGGGTCCTTGAATCGATACCCAGTACCTGCGTTTAATGATCCTGATGCCCCTCTCTGGATCTCTCTTTACGTTCCTACCGACTCTTGCAGGGTCTCTTCCTAGACATCCTCGGTCTTCTGTAGGTTTAAACCTACTCTTTGTTCAACATCCTTTCTGGATTTCCATTATCTTCTGGGGCTTTCTACCTGCCTAGATCATGTGAACTGACATACAAAGGACACTGCTAGTGATTCCAGAAATTCTGTCTCAGTCAGCAACCACAGCCTGTCACTGTAACATCCTCACAGAGCTGGTTTTGTTAAGCTTGTTTAGCATTCTCCCCGTTGCCTGTTGAAGCTAAAGCTCCTCTGTGGATAAGAGAAATCAGATGTTCCACCACCATATAAAGGCAACAACTATAGCTGTAATTTTATTTCATTAATAATACATGTTTCAACATGTGATAGCACAAATGACCATTAAGCACCAATTTATGATTATACAAGTCTATTATCTATTATTATATCTATTATCTATATATATATATATATATATATATATATATATATATATATATATATATATATATATATATTTTTTTTATATCTTTTGTTATTATACAAGTTTATTATCACTCCAAAAAGATACAGGCAGGACAACTCCTAATAAAATTGGCCCTACTGTGTGTGTGAATGTGATAGGGAATTTAAATTGTAAACTCCATTGGGACAGGGACTTATGTGAAGGATGTATGATCTCTGTAAAGCTCTCTGTTAACTACGTCTACTCCTTCAACACATGAAACCGGAATGTAGGGGAGCGCAGCTAAATACGCTCGTCTGTAGGAGCCCATAAGTCAAGATGTGAGCTATGTAATGTGATTGTCCAGTCAACAGATCTAAGAACACATAACATTTCTGGAAGTGTCCATCACGGAGACAGGCCAAGTCAACTGGGCACCTATGATTAAGTACCGGTAGGTACAAAACGCGTAAGGTGGATCATTGAGGGGGTCAGTATGTAAACAATTTTATTATGTATATTGAATAAAACTGGATTTTTATTGATCTTGAGCTACCGGATATAATGTTTGTAAAATACGCATAACTGGGCACCCTAGGCAACCCGGCTGGCCACCCCCCCATGTGTCATGTGGTGACAAGCAGGGGGTGCAAAAGAGCCCAAACTAGGGTTAGGCAGAAGACTCTTCAAAAGGTACCTGCCCCTAGATCCAGCCCTGGTTCACTTGATTGGCCTGTAAATCCTTGACAGAATAGTGTTAGGGGCTGATCAAAGACATAACTATTTTATTTCCCTATTCCAGGCTGTAGAAAATGTTGTTGCTTATACTTAGTTGTTAATATTAGTTGTGTAGTTAACCCTATAAAGCAGTAGTTCCCAAATTGTGTGACGGCACCCTCTGGGAGCCCAACAGTGGCACATCAGTTTGGCCTCCACCATCTGCCTGCCGAAATCAAGGGTCACGTGCAATGCACAAAGTCATCTGTGACAAAAAATGTTATTTCACGTACGTGGCAGGTCACCGGCGATGGACTCCTGTAGGAAGGAGACCCCTATTTTGCTTCCTCTATATTTACATCACTGGCACTCAGCAGAGCAGTGAAAAGGGCTCTAGTTTGTGCAATTAGCAGAACATGTTGAAGGTGAATCCTTATTTAATATATTGGACTATATTACAGCAATGGCTTCATATATCTAAACTCTTGTTATGAGTTAAATTGGGATAAAATACTCACATGCACTTACACACAGAGTGGCACATACACTGGCACTGCCTGCAGGACTAAAACACTTAGTGGAATCATTTCTTAGTAGTGTGCAAACTTGCCCAGGGGCACGGAGAGCTTTGTGAGTGCAGGCACAGGGCACGCTGCATAATAAACGGACTAGCAGGGTGTAATTCCACACTCTCTGCTTAGGACACAGTGTAATTCGGTTATATGTGAAGACTTGGAGGATATAATAGTAGATCATATGCAAGCAGGAATAATATAATGCTGCACTTTATATTGTGAAGACAATAAAATGCATTTTAGATATTCTGCAAAAGAAATAACATTAAAAAGAGATAATATTATGGCAAACATAATTCCGTTTGATATGCAGGTGGGGAGTATATAGTTGTGTCTGGTAAAACATCACACTGAGCTTCTGTATGTGCTAAACAGGAGAAGAATTATGATACAATATGTGTGGTCTGTATTTCCAAGGCAATCTCATATTTTTCTTTAAACCCTCTCTACTGATAGATCTTTGGAACCAATTGAATGGAGACAGGTGAGATGGAGGGGAGGAGGGGTTTAAAGAACTTTTTTCTACATCTTGTGACGGAAAAGATAAATAATGTAAGAAAGATAAAAATCGCCCTTACTACGAAGAATATTTAAGGACACACACACCTGGCTAAAGTAACAGGCAAGAACTGGGAAACACTTGGTAACAATGATGTGGAGGAGCAGAGCTGTCTGCAGGTAAGTTTAGAACCGGATCTCTCCAAATGACCCTCCCAGCAGTACAACATGATCTGCAAGAATAGGGTTTTCTTGTCATTAAAATAGTGTGTATGTCTTAAGTGCAACATAATGTGGTATGTATAGAATGGAAGCTTTTCAAGATCTATATGTACCTAACTTATAGTGTATGTCACCACAGGTACTGGACCTGGGGTTTTCCGGATAACGGATCTTTCTGTAATTTGGATCTTCATTCCTTAAGTCTACTAGAAAATCATGTAAACATTAAATAAACCCAATAGGCTGGTTTTGCCTCCAATAATGATTCATTATATCTTAACTTGGATCAAGTACAAGGTACAGGTATGGGACCTGTTATCCAGAATGCTCGGGACCTTGGGTTTTCCGGATAATGGATCGTTCTGTAATTTGCATCTTCATTGCTTAGGTCTTCTAAAAAATTATTTTAACATTAACCAAATAGGCTGGTTTTACTTGTAATGAGGATTAATTACATCATATTACTTGGGATCAAGTACAAGGTACTGTTTTATTATTACAGAGAAAAAGGATTTTTCTTTTTTTAAAATTCGATTTATTTGGATAAAATGGAGACTAAGGGAAATGGCCTTTCCATAATTTGGAGCTTTCTGGATAATGGGTTTGTGGATAATGGATCCCATAACTGTACTCTTTTATTATTACAGAGAAAAAGGATTTTTTTTTTGCAAAAAGTTAGATTGTTTGATTATTAGAATGGAATCTATGGGAGACGGCCTTTCCTTAATTCTGAGCTTTCTGGATAATGCGTTTCCGGATAACAGATCCCATAGCTGTACCATGAATGCTGTATAAATGGGGACAGATTAACATATAGGATGGATATTTAATACAACTATTGCTCAAATTTGTTTTATTTTTAATAATGTTTGAAACATTATAAACAGTATAAAGAGAGGTGTTGGTACTCTTGTGACTGCCTTAATTACTTATAACTTAATTACTTACTTATAATAACTTTTTTGGTACACAACACATCATCATTTATTTATATAACTCCAGCAAGTTACATTAGCAAGAGCTTTATATTAATTTATAACAAACAACTTTCAATAATTTAACAAATAAGGGTTACACAATAAAAATAGGATCAGAGGGTCCTGCTGCCAAGAGCTTACAATCTAAAGATACATAAGTATAATATGAAATACGAATCTTGCAAAGGGGCTTGTTAATTATGCTGGGCAAAGTGCAAAAAGCAAACTGGTGGAAATCTGCATATTTGTTTTCTTGGTCAGACTTTGATTTCCCAGCATTCTAGTGTCACTGGGCTGACTACACTCAAATATGTGTCTGATGCTGGAGATCAGCATCAGGTCATGAAAAATGTATATTGCTAATATAATGTAGTTTATATCAACAGCGCCACATGCTGTTCAGCATTTGGACTGTGATCCAGTCAGCAGAATCTGTAAACAGAAAGCAAGAGAACTGTTCTGATATTGCTCTGCTCAGGAAAGACAAGAGAAAAGTTATCTGAGGTTCCTGTTTGCAGTGGTTCTGTTCAATAATGCAGAGACTGTGCAGGTCCACTCAGAGCTGCTGTTTAATCCTGCTGCAGTGCAGATCTCACAATACATAACATGGCTGTCACAGCTTTATCACTTCCTGTGCTAGGAATACAAAACACATCCTGTGCTAATATACGGTCTGCCTCTAGGTGACAGCATAACCCCTTAACATCTCCCTTTTCTAACTGTATAATATAACATAATATAACATATTTAAACAATATTTCAAGCCTTCAAGTGGTTACGTTATTTGCCCTACTGTACTTAAATAATATGCACATATGTAACGTTTTTAAAGCTAACCAAACATGACTGTTTGAAAACTATTTAAAGGTTGTCTTTTTGGTGGCTGAATTCGCCTGCCACTGCGTGAGTAATGCGGGATCTCAGGCTCACTCTCAGGCTGTGAGGCCGATGTGCAGTCCGTTGCAGGCAAGTGCTCAGACTGGCTCTCCACTGTGGCCTCCACTTCTAGTCTCGGCGTTTCACTGGACTCTGTTACTGTTACTGTAGGCTTGCTAGGCCTGGGCTCTGCTGGCCTGAGGTCCACTCGCTCTCCTGGCCTGAGGTCCACTCAATTGCGCCTGTACAGTGTACCCTCCACCTCAACCAGATAGGAGCGAGGGTCTGTTTGTTGGAGGCAAGTTCCTAGTCTCCATATGCCAGTCCTGTCACCTAGAAGAGGCTTCATTCTTATATTTTGCCCCACATTTAGTGCCGGAAGGTCCCTGGCCGTTTTATCATATGCATGTTTTGCCACTTGCCGTTTGAAATGCAGCTTGCCAGGAACTTCTGATGCAACGCAAGGTTCCAGTAGTGTGTCAGTCACTGGGAGGGGAGTTTTCAGCCTGCGGGCCATTAGGCGTTGCGCGGGGCTAGTGTCCATGCCAATTGTTGGCGTATTTCTCCACAGCAAGATTGATTTCCATGGGTCGTCTCCTGCACGTTTCGCTCGCCTGCACAGGCCTTTAACAATTTTCACTGCTGATTCTGCTTTACCGTTAGCTTTAGGGTACATTGGTGACGAAGTAACATGCTCAAAACCCCATTCCTGAGAGAACTTAGTGAACATAGCACAAGCAAATTGTGGGCCATTGTCCGTGACGACTCAGTCGGGTTGGCCATACCTGGCAAGTTGAGCCTTGCATCTCTTAATGGTGGTGTCCGCCGACAGGTCAGGCAGCAGTTCTATTTCCCAAAAATCTGAATAGTGATCGACGATAAGCATAAAATCCTTGCCAGCGAAGTTGAATATGTCCATACTCAGAATCTGCCATGGCCGTGTACGGAGGGGATGTGACATCATAGTCTCTTTTTGTTGTTCATGTGCATATTCGTTACACCTTTAATCTTTAATCTCCCCATGCATATTCGGCCAAAACAGTGTTTCTTGAGCCTGCCTGAAGCATGCCTCACCACCTATATGGCTCCAATGAATGCGACGTAGCATCTCTGCACGTAGTTGCTTTGGAATGATAATGCATTGGCCCTTGAAGAACACCCCGTCCTGTAAGCTTATTTCATCGCGGTAGTTCCAATACTCTCTAATAGCCACAGGTGTCTCTGCCCTAGAATCAGGCCATCCGTTGAGCACAACTGATTTGAGGATCTTGAGGTGTTCATCTTGCTCAGAGGACTCCCTGATCTGCGACAGACGCTGATGCGTGACATTTAAATAGTCAGCCTGGTTTATGCCCTCTATGTCGAGCTCTTCACGGTACATGCTGCAGACTGAATGCTGGGCATGAGGTGCGTCCGCTTCGTGCCAGCGTGCTGTGGCTCTGCTCAGTGTATCACTGACATACATATATGGGCCCGGTTTATAGGTTACCTCCAGAGCATAGTTTTGGAGCGAGAGTAGAATGCTTTGCAGTCGTTTTGGGGCACTAAGCAAAGGTTTGTTGAATATCGCGACTAGCGGTTTGTGGTCCGTTTCAACCGTGATGTTTCCCCGACCGTACAAATAACTGTGGAAACAGTGGCAGGCAAACACAATGCTTAGGCATTCTTTCTCGATCTGAGTGTAATTCTGCTCAGTTGCAGTGAGGGCTCTGGAAGCAAATGCTACAGGTTGTCCATCTTGCAATAGGCAGCATCCGAGGCCATTCTGACTGGAGTCACTTTGAACTGTAATAGGCTTGCTAATGTCATAGTATCTTAGTACCGGTGCTGTGGTAATTAGTCGCTTGACCTCATCAACTGCTTCCTGGTGCTTTGGCAGCCAGTGCCATGGCATGTCTTTATCCACGAGCCTGCGCAAGGGCTTGCACACCGCTGAGAGGCGGGGCATGAATTTTGACAGGTAGGTGATGAATCCAATGAACCTTTGCACTCCCTTTGAATCGGTTGGAGCTGGCATGTCTTTTATTGATCTGGCTTTAACCCCTCTGCTGATAGTATATGACCGTGGAAGCGGACCTCATTAAGTTTAAACTGTAGCTTCTTGATGCTCAGTCTCAGTTTCACTTCTCTGCAGCGGTTCATAAGGGCAATCATGTTGGCATTGTGGTCACGAGTGGCCTCTTCTAGTGAGTCTCCACAACCGACTATTAGTATATCATTTGCAATTGGCTCCACACCTCGCAAGCCAGCTAGAAGTTCATGCTGTTTTCTTTGATACACCTCTGGGGCTACAGACACACCGAAGGGTAGTTTGAGTCAGCGCATTCGCCCCCAGGGTGTCCAGAATGTAGTAAGAAAGCTGCTCTCAGTGTCCAATTTGATTTGTAGGAATGCATCCCGGGCATCCACCAATGAGAAAGTACGGGCTTTGGGCAGTTTATAGAGGACATCTTCAAGTGTTGGCATTATATAGTGGGACCTTTTCAGCACTTTGTTCAATGCCCTTGGGTCAATGCAGATTCTGATTTTGTCAGCTTTTTTGACTATAACCATGTTGCTTATCCAGTCTGTGGGTTCAGTCACTGGGGCTAGGTTCCCATCCTGTATGTGTTTGTCCAGCTGGGCTTTTACAGCTTCCCTCAGTGCGACTGGAACATTGCGTGGCGAGCATTGTACTGGTGTGACAGTTCGATCTAGGTCAAAGTGCACTTCCCCCGGTAGAGACTCTATCGGACTATTGTACACATCATGGTATGTGCTGGTAAGCTGGTGCTCAGTTAGCACCCCTGTGGTATGGCTTTCCAGATTGTGGAGTTCGTCTGGAATAGTAATGCGCATTAGACCCAAATGTTCACATGTTGAGCCCGATATTTGGACTATTTCGAATTCCAGTCTGTGGCGGAGACCATTTATGAAGCATTCCGTACGAAAAAGGCCCAATGACTTCATCACCTCCCCCGAATACAGAATCCTGAGTCAAGCTGGCAACGTTGTCGGATGCCATGGAGCTGAAGGTTGACAAACCACTTTTTTCCTCGGGAGCTGGGTGGCCCCATAGTACTGGCGGTGTATATATGTCCATTGTCCTCCTTGTCCACCTCCCATTCAAGCTCCGCTTGATCGTCGACTGTATGTAGCTGGCGCTGGTCATGTTTTGCTTTAAGGCACACTGCTGCAAAGTGGTTGAGGGTGCCGCAAAGTCGGCAAGTCTTGCCAAAAGCTGGGCATTGCGCTCTCCCCCGGTTGTGTGTGCTGCCACAATACTTACACTTGTCAGGGCTTCTGGAGTAGTTAGGATATCATGCTATGCTGGGCTTTATGGTGCTTAGAAGTGCTGGCTTTTGGGCAGCTGTAGCATTAATACTGTCATTTGCTCTGGCCTGTGTCAGCACTTTCATTCGCAAGTCTGTTTGCTGTGCAGCTCGGCAAATATCAGTGGCAGACGCCAACGTAAGTTCCCTTTCTCCTAGCAAGCGACGGCGCGTGTTTTCATCAGTAATACCTAGCACCAGCCTGTCTCTGATAAGTTCATATTTTAACTGTCCATAATCACATGTTGCTGCTTTCTCCCTCAGTCTGGTTACAAAACAGTCAATCGTCTCACCCTGCTCTTGCTTGCATGATCCGAAGACAAAGCACTCGAAGATTACATTCTTTGTCGGCTTGAAATGTGCTTCAAGGGCATCCAAGATGGCAGTGGCGCTCTTTTGCTATTCCTCTGTCAGATGCAGATTATGGCGATAGATGTGTCTGCACTCACCACCCATTAGATGCCTCAGAGTGGCTGCCTGTACCTCTTCCGATTTCTCGTCCAGTCCGGAAGCTAACATAAAGTCTTGAGATTCAGCTTTGAATGTTTACCAGTTTTTTAGCCAAGTCGCCGGACATCTTCATCTCGGCTGGTGGAGGTATCATGTTCGCGTACATGGTTGCTTAAATACCAATGCTTAGTATGCTGAGAGTTTCTTTTCCAGCTGGATGCGTGGATGGTGTGCTGTAGTTCAAGCTTCTGACACCATGTTTGCAGTGGTTCTGTTCAATAATGCAGAGACTGTGCAGGTCCACTCAGAGCTGCTGTTTAATCCTGCTGCAGTGCAGATCTCACAATACATAACATGGCTGTCACAGCTTTATCACTTCCTGTGCTAGGAATACAAAACACATCCTGTGCTAATATACGGTCTGCCACTAGGTGACAGCATAACCCCTTAACAGTTCCTGATCTCTTTTCTAAAGAGAGCAACATCAGAACGGGTCTCTTCTTCTGCTGATGGGAGCACAGTCAGAAAAGTGACCAGCAGGTGGCACTGTTGTTACAAAATTCATCATATTAGCTGTTTAAATTTTTTCTTAATTTCCTGGAATCTTAAAAAAAAGAAAAGCTGTAAATGGCAAAAGTACTTAGACTATCATCCTGTTTATTTTTTACATTCATTTGTTTTAAAGACTTGTATTTCCTTTAAAGAGAACTATGGTTAAAGATGACTCTTATGGTTTCAAAGGAAAACCCTCGATTAGACTAGAGGCAAGATTTAGTCCTCAGCTGGCAATCTTCCTTATCAATTATTTTTATTAAAAAAAAACAAAAAAACATTGAGATATATTTCTCTAAGGACTCTTATCTTTAATGTTAATATAAAATAGTTGGTAGGCCTGCCAGAATCAACAAAGATTTAGTTAAGATTAATTATCCCAAATACTTAAGTGTTACAAATACTTTTGTTTAATGTAGTCCAAGGTCATAGATGTAACATAACATGCTGTGCTCAATCTATAAACATGTCACCGATGTCCTGTCTTGTAAAGGCCCATGTGATTGGCAGAATAACTCCATTGGTAACACTTTTGCCCTTTGACCCTAGTTGTTCATTGTAGATATTCTACAGCTCTTTACTTCACTTTTTTGGTAAAACGTTTTAGTATCAATAAACAACTTTGAATATGACAGTTTCTGATTTTGTTTTACATGTTGGATGGGTTAACCCCCTTTCATATTCCATTGAACCATTTTAGCTTGAGTGTGCACTATAAACTTTGATTTTGATCAGTGCTACGGTTTCTCAGTTGAAATTCCTATAATGTATAACAGTGAAGCCTTTTCAAATGATCATAGAGACATAAGATATTATAAGATATTATGTTAGGAGAGATGGGCAAGGTGTGGGAACATAAAAGCGAATTGAATGTCTTGCGCCCTTTTGCTTCATAGGACTTGATTTACTCAATCCTGATATTTGAGATGCTGGGGCCGACTTACAAACTTAGTTGCTAAAACAAATTTTTAGATGAAAGGAACCCCATTTATATAGAATTACTACTTATACCATGTATTTATTCTACAGATGTTTATCAATTATTCTCTATTTACAGTGCAAGGTGAATCATTAATCTTTTCTAGAAAGTGATAATTAGAAACGAATTCAGTAATAGTCCAATCAGACTTATTTAATCGTAAAGAGTAAGCCAATGACTTAAAGTGGACCCGTCACCCAGACCTTAAAATGTATAATAAAATTCCTTCTTAAATTAAATATGAAATCCAATTTCTTTTTTTTATTAAAGCATTCATAGCTGTTGTAAACTCATTTAAAAATATCAGCTGTCAATCAAGTATTGCCTACCCCTCCTCTATGCCTAGGCACAGAGGCGGGGCAAGCAATTACTTTCACTTTCCATTCAGCACTTCCTAGATGTCACTGCTCTCCCTACATTCCCCCAGCTCTCTTAACAATTTAATTGTGTAACCAGGACATGAGGATGGACATTGGGTCCCTGTCCCCTGGTGCACAAACAAGATTCTGAGATGATACAATGCTTGCCTTAAAAACAGTGTCCACAAAATGGCTCCTGCCTGGTGGCTATAATTATGAGTTCCCAGACTGATGGAAACAAGATTCAAATAATTTATACAGTGTAATTAAAGTTCATTTTGCTTGACTAACATGATCAAATAGGATTTGGATAATTTTGTTTGGGTGACGGGTCCCCTTTAAGTTAATTTAAAAAATTGATTACAATGAGACTAATTGTACAATTAATAGATTTATGTAATCAATATACTAAATAGTTTATCATGAATTTAAAGCGCAGTGCAAATATCACAGTTCATTTTAACAAAAAAGTTCTGAAGTAGAGAATCAATTGGTAGCCGGTAAAATTAATTGGGAATGAATTGTTTAAATCAACTGCTCATATTGCATGAAAACGTAGATGAGAAAATGAAATAAAGAGAGGCGGAGTTGTCCCGAGTTCTGCTGCCTGATTATTTTCTTTCCCTGGGACACCACAAAGCTTGGAGAAGGCAGGGTAACCGGGACTGTGGTCTCGTTAATTACCCTCTCTGTACTACTGAAAGAGCTAACTAAGACTCAAAAACCATAAATCTTTGACCCCTTAGAAATGTGGCAAGAAGAGAGAGATATGTAGTATGCAGAGATCAGTCCTCCCAAACGCCAACCCACCCTTGTAGTTTCGGACTGAATTTATTATCAAATATTAGTCTAAAAAGTGAACCTCCATTTGTTAAGCTTTAGGCAAGTTCAAATCAGTTGTAAAAAAGAGAAGAGAGCAAATACGCCATTCGCTTTGTTTAAAGAATCCCTTTAAAGGGAAAGTAAAGTCTAAAATAGAATAAGGCTAGACATGCTGTATTTTGTATACTAAATATAAGCATGAACTTACTGCACCACAAGCGAATCAAACAAATAATTATGCTTTCAAAGTTGGCTACAGGGGGTCACCATCTTGTTACTTTGTTATACATCTTTGCAAAACCAAGACTGTGCACATGCTCAGTGTGGTCTGGGCTGCTTAGGGATCATTATAAATGATCAAATAATATCTGTCAGAAGCCGATACAGCAAGACTAATTAATAATCAGAATATGGAGACTGCACTGGGTCCTGTGTTGTCATGTAATCTAATGTGGATTTTATAGTTTTTCTATTGTTTAATACAAACTTTCTCCAACTCTGCAGAACCAGTGGCTGCAGCAAAATAATCCTTCAATGAGAATCCCATTTTATCTGTTTAAATCTGGCTCCATGATCTTTGTCCCTGCAGCTGGAGTTGGAAACAGTGAAGGGGATGTAAAGGCAAAAATAAAATCCAATACAAATCTCTATACAGTCATGGACTGCTCTACAGGGAAACAAACAAAGTTGCTTGAGTTCTGCATGGCTGGGAAGTAACACGTGGACTCCCCCTGCTGTTCATAAGTATGATTGTTTCTCTGCTCAGCAGTTAGGGACCGTCTGACAATTCCTATCCACAGCAGTAAATGAAGGAATCATTTTACTGCATACAGTCAGGTTTCTTATAAAAACCGTAGACATTTTTTAACTAAAGTATTGTGGAGATCGGTTTATTTTTCATTAAAGAAAGTAAAAATGGGATTTTATTTTTTTGCCTTTACATGCCCTTTAAAATTAAGTGGTAATTGGTTGCCATTGGCAACTGCACTTGTGAAATTTAGCACCTATGTTAGTAAATGAGCTCTACTAGCTTTCGATTCTTAACATGTACTGTGCATAACGAGTTTGTGTCTCTCTCCTTTCCAACTGAGAACAAACACTTCACTGATATTAATGGCTGAATATGACCTTGTTAATTTGTGTAGCTCACACAGTCCCAGGTACTTACGGTTAATCTAAACCTTATCAGATAAATTATTCAATACAAGGAAAATACAAGCCAAGGTGACATGGCAGACCTACCTGTGTAACTGCTGCATAGCAGATTAAAGCTTTACCAGTCTTTTGCAATACATGTCCGTTTGAGTTTACGTTGCCATTCAGAATAACCAGTGTCGTTTGTGGGTTCACACTGACTTAATTAATAAGGCTTCTTTCAGGGGGTACAGCTAGAGTATCCCTGTGTTCGGGAGAGCACAATGAACGTGAAGTAATCTTGTGACTTTGTATGCCCTCTTGGGACGCCACACATCGCAGATCTCGGGATTTGTTTCACACAGGATTACAAAAGACCTTCTACCCCTACTTACACAGAGCAGGGTGGCATATTGTTCTGCTTCATATGCAGATAATTATAAATGACTTCTAACAAGCCCACATACTTTTCCACACTCACCTGATTCGCTAATCAGTGTATGTGGTTTAGAATTTGAAACGAGGGTTCCCTCCTTACACATGCAGCGCTGTTTGTTTTCAAGTTGTTTAAATTGAATTAGTATGGCATGGTGGTGAATAAATATTGGCAGGCTTTCCTAGCCAAGCACACACATTGCTTGATCCTCCGTAGCTTCGAGCACTGTCCATAGCATGAGCGCACAGGTGAGTCCAGGTTTTGGATTTAGGAGCTTCAGACCTTCCTGGTCTAGCTCCCAGGCTTGGGGCTGCCGCACCCCAGCCATCCAGGGGCTCCTGCCCCTACATCTTTGCAGTCATCTCTGTCCACCCTCTCTCAGTGAAAGCAGGAATGGCAAAATGTGAGCACGTGTCATCTCCTATATATTCAAAGGTGGTGCAGCAACGACACCTTGTCCCTGTGCAGCATGTCAGTATCTATAACAAACAAGGGAAAGTTGTGCTCACCACTATTTTTTAAAACCATTAGGCGGGGGTGCAATGAGGCTGTGACCACAAAATACATATAGTCAAATACAAGAGTCCTCTGCACTCAACCCATTATCAATATATTTAAGACAGAGACATTTTGTGCATACTGCTACTGAAAAATGCCTTACCCTTTAAACAAAACAGGGATTGTTTGTCCATATGTTGCAATATATTTAAGCTGGCCAACTACGTCAAAGTCATCCCATATCTGGCCAGTCCTATGCTCAATTTTATCTGATTCATTAAGAATTCTATTGCTTCATTATACATTTTACAAAGGGACTAGGTTTTACCTGCAACTTACTTGCTGCTTTCAAAGTAAACCCCCATACTTGGCTGCCCTTTTATTAGACACCAGTGGGATCACCTGACTATAGCTGGGAAGGGTGGGAGCTACAACATGGAGCTGGTCACTGCTCCTGTATAACTATAACAAACAAGGGAAAGTTGTGCTCACCACTATTTTTTAAAACCATTAGGCGGGGGTGCAATGAGGCTGTGACCACAAAATACATATAGTCAAATACAAGAGTCCTCTGCACTCAACCCATTATCAATATATTTAAGACAGAGACATTTTATGCATGATCCCACTGGTGTCTAATAAAAGGGCAGCCAAGTATGGGGGTTTACTTTGAAAGCAGCAAGTAAGTTGCAGGTAAAACCTAGTATTTGACTGCATGTCAGTATCTGCCAGACATGCTGCACAGGGACAAGGGCTCCAGCACCTCCCAAAGCTCTAGGCAGACCCTGTAGCTCACAGGCAGGGGATTTCCCAACATGTGGTTTCAGACAATAGGTCCCTACATTGGGCTGATCCCGTAGGGCCCAATGATCGGATTTCCTCAAGAAGAATATGGGTGGTTGGATTGAGGGCTGCATCAACTAACCAATGTGGTCCTCAATCCAACAGGATTTTTAAACCTGCCCAATTGACATTTGGTTGACTTTCAGCCAGATATCAATTGGGGAAGTCCATTGGAGGGCCCTAAACACTGCCCAATAAGCTGCCGACTTAAAGGAGAACTAAACCCCCATTAATCAAAAATCCCTATCCCCTTCTGTCCATTTGCCCCCCTCAATGCTTTCTCCCTCCTTAGTAACTCAGTGGAAAAAGTATCCCTGTCATATAACTTGGCATAATTATTGCACAGTGGAACTCTTCAGCGCCATCTTCGGATACTCTTCTTTTCCTTTGACAATCTTTGGAGCTATGGCGCATTCGCAGTAGGCACGAACACCAGAATGGTCCCAACTACGCATGTGCAAAAAAGCTCCATTCCGGCACTCACTTCCGGGAGGAACCAGAAGATACAGAAGATGGCGCAGGAGAGCTCCGTTGCGATACTCTGCATGAATATGCCAAGGTACATGACAGGGACACTTTTTCCACTGAGTTACTAAGGAGGGAGAAAGCAGGGAGGGTGGTCAATGGACAGATGGGGATTTTTGATTAACTGGGGGGTTTAGATCTCCTTTAATCTGTTGGCAGTTTATATTGGCTAGTGTATGGGGAGCTTAACAGGCTGGATCTGGCTTTGTGGCTTCAATGATCAAGCAGTGTGAAGTGACATGATGTAGGTTTATAAAGGTCACTAACTGATAAATTACAAACACATGATGTTAAAGGGGGAGTGATTAGAAAGGCAAAGTTGCAGGGCTTCCTGCTAGACAAGGAAGTAACTAAAAGAGCTGCAATAGAACTGTCTGTAATAGTGAAATTAAATTAATCTGAAGGCAAGGATCATTCCTCTCCAATTGATAAATTGCTTAGAATTAGCCATTCTATAATATACTAAAACTTAACGGTGAACCACCCCTTTAAAGGATAACTCAAGATGGAATAGTTTTGGCTTCAGCCATATCACATCAATGTCCAGTTTCATAAACAATGTTTTGTTTGAAATCCACTTTCCCAAGTTCCTGTTGGACTCAGACCACTAGGTCTCAGCCTGACATGGACTAACCCCAATTAGTTAATTCAGCATTAAAGGGGACATGCCCCTTTTCTCAATCTTTGTTTTGCTTATTAGGTCTCCAAAGTAGGCACCTCAAAGAAAATATGGAGCCCCAATATGGAGTCTCATTATTTTTTCATGTTTTTTTACAACCACATGTGACATCTACATTACATTTACCTATCTGTATTCCAAGTGCCCCATGTCCCATGACCCTAATGGATTAATAAATAAAAGATGTCCCGTGGGGCACCTGGAGTTAGGGAATGAATAGAACTAAGTGTGTCTCCCTTGACTTTGGCTATTGTCCTCCTTACTCGAGAGAGAGAGAGTTATGGTTGGAAGGGGCAATGATGATGCCAGAAAGCCTGCTTAATGCAGGAAGGGTGGTTCCCCCTCTACAGAACAAAACGATAGAAATCAGGGTGTTCAGCCTGCAGCCAGCCCAGAGGTAATAAAGCTACAAGTGCCAGTGTCTACTGATGTGAAAGGCAGGCTTTTACTGTAAATACAAATACCAATTATGTTTCGCCAATGTTGTTTTTTAGAAGAGGTGTGATAGAGAAGGCAAAGAGAAAGGTGTGTGTATATGAGGCAATGAATCCTGTTTGTGTTGTGTTTTCAGGACCACTGTTTGCCTGAAGCTGCTTTGTGTTGCTCTGATTGTCACTGGGGTTGTATTCACCACATCACAAATTCTGGATGTCAGTAAAAAGAAGAGGTGAGTGATAAATGCTACTGAAGGTGGGGACAAGACAAGGGTCAGAGTAAGAGATGAGGGGTCCTCAGGCCAATTTATAAAGGCTATGGCCCCAGTGTGGGGCAAAACAATTGTGCACATTGTGGATGTCCCAAAGAAGGTTTTTCGCACAGCACCAGTAGGTTAAAATGCTTTATTGATAAATGACATGGCAAACAGCCTGGTCCACGAAGTTTCAGGCCATGTGGCCTTTTATCAAGCGCTATAATAACCATTTTGAAACACCCCTTTTATATAGGGGAAATTTTCGCCATCTACTGGTTACAAGTTACATACATATTGTTACAATTGTGACAAAAATGTATCCCTTAAGCGCCACCTATTGGCAACATTTAAATATTAGAAAACACATTGCATACATACTGTTGCTAAGCAGTTCAATTAGTTTTGTGGTTAACTCTTTGTGGGTCACAGACCAATCATTTGGGTATATTATCTGTAAAACAAGATATTAAAAACAACCAATTAAAATCTGGATAAAAACAAAATCAGCGAAAAATAGCTTATAGATCGTATTCCCTATTCAATCCATACGGAGAAAGTGTCCCAAGTCTCCTAATCCACTGTGCTTCTTTTTTTTTAAATATAAATTTTATACGATCCCCACCTCGTCTGGGTATGGGTATATGATCCAATATCTGAAATTTCAATTGGTGTATCCAATGTCCAGCCTCTAAAAAATGGCCAGCAACTGCTTGTTCCATCTTTTTTGTTCTAATTGCCGATTTATGCTCCCTAATTCTTTCTCGAATGGGGCATGAGGTTTGTCCCACGTATAATAGGCCACGAGGGCATTTAATTCTATACACCATGAAGCTTGTGGCACATGTGTAGTACCCCGTATTGTAAATGGTGTACCTTGTCAGGGATAATGAACTACTCCAGCTTTTTGGCAATTGGAACAGCAGTTACACCCAAGGCATGGAAAAGTATCATTTTTTATTGGCCGTAATGGGCCTTGTTTCATTTTTTGGCTGCCTATATCAGACTTTACAAGTACTGAGGCTATTGTTTTACTTTTCTTGTAGGACATGATGGGAAAATTTTGAAAACTAGTTACATTGAGGAGACTTTCCCTCAGAATTCTCCAATGTTTTTTAACAATATCAGAAACATTATTGGATAAGCTGTTAAACTTCAAGACAAATTGAATATGATCTTGCTGTTGAGTTACCTGGCCCAATCTCTTACTTTTTACATCAATTTTCTCTACCTCTTTGTGTTGTTCCTTTAACATATTATTTGGATAGCCCCGTTCCTTAAATTTATTCTGCATCTCAGTTAATCTAAGGTCAAGTAATGACTCATCCTTAACAATCTGCTAAACCCTACTGAACTGGGATTTTTTCCAATTGATAAATCGCTTAGAATTAGCCATTCTATAACATACTAAAACTTAATGGTGAACTACCCCTTTAAAGGATAACTCAAGATGGAATAGTTTTGGCTTCAGCCACGTCACATCAATGTCCAGTTTCATAAACAATGTTTTGTTTGAAATTCACTCTACCAAGTTCCTGTTGGACTCAGACCACTAGGTCTCAGCCTGGCATTGACTAACAATTAGTTAATTCAGCATTAAAGGGGACATACCCCTTTTCTCAATCTTTGTTTTGCTTATTAGGTCTCCAAAGTAGGCACCTCAAGCTCAGTTACAGATATAAGAGATTTCTCCAGTGATGACCGTCTCACTAGCCCTAGTGGTTGCTGGCTTACAGTTCCTATCATGCTTTAACCACTTTAGTGTAAGAGCCTTCATGATTTGGGAAGATTAATCTCCCCCTTCCCAAGCCTGTGTATTCCCCTGCAATACTAGAAATCTTCCTGGGGTTGCATATACAGACCCAACCCTTGGAGTTGCTGTCATCTACTGGCTAAATGATAAATTACACTTTACTTACTGTATATAAAAACTTACAAATAAGGCTTAGGCCAACTATGTATTAAAAGATCATCAGAGTTCAGGGGGTGTGACTGTACCAAGGGTGTCCCAAAGTGACCTGCTAGCAGGGCTGAAAGCATGGGGCAGAGGTGATACCTCTGTGAATTTTGCTTTAGTTGTCTCACTGGCCCAAAATCTTAAAAGCCCCTACACTGCAATTTAAAATTCTACAAAGATCATATTTATATAAATTACTGTAGGCATATAGTATATTAGGCATGCCTCCTTGCAATTCTGGGGCCCCTGCAAAGAATAATGATATAAATCCAGGATATCCAGCTGGAAGCCTTCTGCTCAGCAGCAGCTATTATCACATCAAATCATGATTTTACATTCCCCTTATTTTACACTGTTTTATGCAGTCCCACCAATTCTAGTGCATTTCGAAGATGCTTTTACGGATTTTACACCAAAATTGCATCAAGGTTTTCCTAAAAATGTCTATTTGCCCTCAATGTTATTTTTTGTGAAAGTAGACTGTTTACTCATATGCATATTTGGTCATGGCTGCTTCTGTAAATAGTAAATAGGGAATTATCCAAACTCGAGTCAAGTTTTTTAAAAAAAATTTGAATTTGATTTTCGAGATTTATCATACTCTGGCCCTTTAAGAATTTGAATTCGACTATTCACCGCCTTAAACCTGCCGAATTACTGTTTAAGTCAATGGGAGAGGTCCAGGGATCAATTTGGAGATGTTTGCAGCCTTCCTGACATTCAAAGAAAAACAAATTGAATTTGATCGAATTCAGATTTTTGGGTTGTTTAAATTTGTTTGACTTTTAATAATTCGATTTTATTAATACATTTCGGCAAGTCAAATTTCAAATTCATTCGAATTTAAGGGAGTTTAAAAAAACTCAAATGAATAAGAAATTCGACCCTTGATACAGTAAATGTGCCTTCCCGACTTTCCTTTTCTCAATAACTTAATTTTCTACTGACTGTCTCCAGTCAGCTGTTGCTCAAAATTCATAATATTAGCAGTGTAAAAATTGCTAATATCTTTTAAAACTAGAAAAATAATAACAAATATACTGTAAATTGCAAAGCAGAAAGAAAGATGAATATATGGTACTGCACTTTCAATAACTTATCAAAAAGTATTCTGAATCCCGAATTGGCGAAATCCTGAACTAAATCCGAGTTGTTACACAATGTCTGCAGCATGCTGTGGGTAAATGCCCTTCTGTTATTTGTACCACCTCTGTCACCATGTTCTTGATAAGATATGATTATAAATGGCAATCTAGAGGTTTCAATGTGCACAATATTGTTTTTGAACAGGAGGAGTGAGCAATGGAATCCCGTCATGACTCCGTATGTGTCCATTCTGCACCCTACAACTGCAAGCAGGGAAAAGCATCAGAATAGTGAGAATAAAGACAGAGGGTCCAGCTCCTGTAGGGCCCACACCAACATCTTTTTCCTAAAAACCCACAAGACCGCCAGCAGCACCATCATGAACATACTGTTCCGCTATGGAGAATTTCATAACCTGACATTCGCCTTGCCCTCAAAAACGAACTCACAGTTCTTCTACCCAAAATATTTCACTTCCGCTTTTGTGGATGGATTCTCAGCACACAACAACAATACTTATCAGATTATGTGTCATCACATGAGATTCCTACTTACTGAGGTACAACTCTATGTACGGGGGGGGGAGATTACACAGCTTGGATGTGACCTTTTTAATAAAGTCCACTATTACTTAATTCACTGAGAGCGTGTGCACTAAAATAGTCTGATTATTAACAGAAGCAGTAGGCTAGAAATAAGTAAAGTATGGGTGATGCCCCCTAAATCTTCATTTCTTCATGTTCCTACTGGATGTCTATTAAACCCCTAATGCGCCTGCTCCCTTGTATGTGTGTACCTTCTCTTTATAGAAAATGCTCCAAAATACCCGTGTATCCATACCCACTCTGACAAGCCTGATCCCAGTCCAATTGGATCACAACCTGCTGTTGAAGGGGTGGTTTGCCTTAAAATTAACTTTTACTATGTTATAGAATGGCTAATTCTAAGCAACTTTTCAACTGCCCTTCAGTTGAAATGTAATTTGCCTTCTTCTTCTTCTGACCTTTTCCAGCTTTCAAATGGGGGTCACTGACCCCACCTGTAAACCAAATACTCTGTAAGGCTACACAATTTTTGTTATTGCTACTTTTCATTACTCATCTTTGGGCCTCACCTATTCATATTCCAGTCTCTTATTCAAATCAATGCATGGTTGCTAGGGTAGTTTGGACCCTAGCTGCTGGATTGTTGAAATTGCACAATGTATAGCTTTAGAGATTGCAGTGCTCTTGGCCCCCTGAATTTTTTGCAGGGGGCCCAGCGTGTGGGGGCCCAGCTCACTTTAGTTACGCCTCTGCTAAAAGTTAATTTAAAGGAGAACAACCCCTTTAAATTGCAAGCATGCAGCACTTGCACAGCAAGTAACTGACCAAAGGATGAAGTAGAAGCTGGGCCGTCTTGGCATGGCCAAAACTCAGGGCTTGCTTTGCAGATACCAAGATATTAAGTGCGGCAACTCCATACAATTTGATGAGGAACTTCTCCTAACAGTGTTACTAATTCCAGAGGAGCTTCCAGGACATATAGAAGTTTGTAAGAAGCCAAAGTATATTCAGTTAAGGTTCAGTAATATAGCAGATAAAGTGAAATAAAATTTACATCTAAGATAAAGGAAACTACTGTTATAAGAGTGAAGCCATAATCCCACAAGATTGATCTGATTTTATGTTTCTGTAGGTGGAAAAGGTGATGCCCAGTAATACATTTTATTTCACCATTTTACGGAATCCAGTGTCTCTCATGGAATCGTCTTTCTCCTATTACAAAGCCACTTCCTCCTTCATTAGAGCCAAAAGCCTGGAAGACTTCCTCAACAAAACATCCAATTATTACAAAGGTAACAGCCATGCCAGGAATATTATGACTTTTGACCTGGGCTTCGATCACAATGGGAAAGAATCCCCAAAGCACTTCCAGTTGGCTGGGAGAATGGTGGAAGCCACATACGACCTCGTATTGATCACTGAGTACTTTGATGAGTCTTTGGTGCTGCTTAAAGATGCCCTGTGCTGGACATTTGATGACGTGCTTTCGTTTCCCCTAAACACAAGGACTAACAGCACTAAACTCGCTATGTCTCAAGACACACAAGAAAAGATAAAGATCTGGAACCAGCTGGACTGGCAGTTGTATGTTTACTTCAACAATTCCTTCTGGGATCGAGTTGAGAAGTTCGGAAAGGAACGAATGCAGCGTGAGGTGGAAGAGCTTCGGAAAAGAAGAGCACAAGTTGCTAAATTATGTTTGAAGGATACAGTAGAGGTAAACAAAATCCGAGACAAGTTTTTAATCCCATACCAGTCTGGCAAAGCAAAAATTCTCGGTTATAACCTGAACCCTGGCTTAGGAAAGGCCGAGCAACTACTGTGCCAGCGAATGGTGACCCCGGAATTACAGTACACAAATTTATTACGGGCCAAGCAGAGAAAGTCTAAATTCAGTTCCATAAACTCAATGATAGTTCAAGTTAGAAGGCAAAAGTAAATTATTTTAACCAGAGTATGTGACTTCTGACCATAACTTTCCACAAGAACTGTCCAATAAGAGTCTGCTGAACCTTTCAGTAATATGGAGGACTCCTTTTTCCACTGCTGGTTGTAGGGAAAGGCCTCAGAATCAGGCTAGAAATTCTAGTTGAAGTAAAAAGGACATATTTGCCTGGCTAACAATTGTTAAAGGGATCCTGTCATGATTTTTATTTCTAAATCACACTGTTTACACTGCAAATAATTCACTCTGTAATATAAAATGTCATTCCAAAACCAGCAAGTGTATTTTTTTGAGTTGTAATATTGGTATTAAGCAGCCATCTCAGGTCATTTTGCCTGGTCATGTGATTTCAGAAAGAGCCAGTACTTTAGGATGGAACTGCTTTCTGGCAGGCTGTTGTTTCTCCTACTCAATGTAACTGAATGTGTCTCAGTGGGACCTGGATTTTACTATTGAGTGCTGTTCTTAGATCTACTTGGCAGCTTATCTTGTGTTAGGACGCTGTTAACTGGTTACCTTCCCATTGTTCTGTTGTTAGGCTGCTGGGGGAAAAAAGGAGGGGGTGATATCACTCCAACTTGCAGTAGAGCAGTAAAGAGTGACTGAAGTTTATCAGAGCACAAGTAACATGACTTGGGGCAGCTGGGAAACTGACAATATGTCTAGCCCCATGTCAGATTTCAAAATTAAATATAAAAAAATCTGTTTGCTCTTTTGAGAAACGGATTTCTGTGCAGAATTCTCTGTAAGATTGTTTATTTTGTGTCTTATAGGAATATTCTGGGGCTGATTCACAATTTGGTCACTTCCCAGCCTTCCAAACCAAATCTGAACCCTCATGTGACTGTAAAGTATGGGATAACTGTACACAAATTTTAATATAAAAAATTGGGCCTGGAATTCAACTGATTTTTTTTGGTAGGAGTGGTATCCAAAAGATATGGATTTGATGGATTTGTTTCACCCTAATTGTTTTTTTTTTTCTGTCGTGAATACTTAATTGTTACACAGAGAGGTAGGACCACAGTTCACCCACAGTAGATTGGTTGGATGATGTTAATGATGGGAGCTTTGAAAACAAGAGATGGAACTAAATCACCAGAGGCCTGAACCCCAGAAAGTGTCCCGAGAGACACCATGTAGTCTATCCTTTACGCCACAGCACAATAACTCATATTTGAGAACCATGGCTCCCCCTGTATAGAGGCTCCACAAAGGAGCACACTTTCAAATGGGTAGTATTGGAATGGTTCTCCTAGGGCCATGTGATAGGTTCCTATAAGCCTATAATGCAAATAGGATATCTATCTATCTATCTATCTATCTATCTATCTATCTATCTATCTATCTATCTATCTATCTATCTATCATCTATCTATCTATCTCTATTTATCTATCTAACTACCACAAGGATGTGGTAAAAAATGTCCCCTAAAGTATCCCCTATGTAAAATCCTTTCACTCCGTAGAGAAGGACAAAACCATATCACTATATCGCCAATATCACTCTCTACATCATATAAAAAGTTAATATAAAGGTTCTGGGGTAGCTCCCAGCATCCTTTGGACTGCCTGGTGGTTCTGGCCATTTGGTTGCTCATCAGCCAGTTATGTTCTATGATGATATAACCAGCTGGGTGACCTTGAGAAATCCTTGAGGTCCAGGGTCTTGATCGATAAGTAGAGGAAGATTGGGGGTGTGGGGAGTAATTGCTGGTGCAATTAAAAGATAAAAAACCAAATGAGGCATCAGTTAAAAGCACTTTCTGATGTCTACATTCTACTTGTAGTTGGACCTAGCATTGACAGCGGTAAAGTTGGCGTATTGTGTTAAAATCAAGAATGTGCCAGTACATTATACTCTTTTAGATATAGAAAGAATGTACTTTAAAAAGTAGTGTATCAAGCTGATTTATTGAAAATCTCTCCAAAAACTCTACTAGCCCAGTCCATCTGTCCTACCTTCTGCCTTATTTTCCAGGCTGTGCAGAGGAGCTGGGTGGATTGCACTGTAGGACAGGAACCAATCAAGAGCTAGATAGACCTGACACGGAGTTGAAGCCTGTCTGTGCTTGTGTGAATGCAGGGCTTTGATAGGCTGTCCCCCTCCTACTGTGCTTCTGGCAAGGACCATTAGGACCCATGTACCCCTCACTTGAACCACAGACAGAGGGAACTGTAGCAGATCTATTGGGGAGCTCGGACAAAGGGACCATTTTTAAAGATAATATAAATTTTTGGCCCAAAGGGAAACAACGGGGCTGTCCAACTGGTGACCCACGGGCTGCATCCGACCCCCGACGCCCCTTGTGCAGCCCCCACATGAAAGTCTACCTGTTGTGTCTGCTTACTTTGTGTAAACTTTGAAATTTATCAGTAATGAGATTAACTGGCCTCTGCATTGTTTACACCTCAAATTCAGACTGTAGTTCCCTGTATTGTTCACATATGTAATCCCCCCCTGCATTGACACCTCTATTGTTCACACCCCTGTACGGTTCACCAGGGCCGGACTGGGAGGAAAAAGCAGCCCTGGCAAAAGTATCAAAGCAGCCCATGTATTCTCGCCAATGCAAACATGATATATATATTGTCAACCCCAAGGACTAGGGTGAACTAGAACTAGTGTTTAATAAATATTTTAAGAGCTCTATTTCTTGTACCAAGCAGGGTCCATTATCATATAATCACCAGCATTATTGTACACCCTAAATGCTTAAACTGACCCTTGCAACAAATATCTCACCCCAGTTTCTATCACAGCTATTCTGTGGATTGGATTCGTGGCCTAAGAGAGCTTAATCACCATGTGTCACAGTCCAAAATGTTATGTTTATATATTATCATCTAATTGTCTCTTAGATTGTTCCTGTGGCTACTCCCATTCCCCCATAAGTAATAAAAAAACACTACGTTTTCCCCCAGGAATAGTAACCAATAAACATAAACATGTCCTCACAGAACCCATACACACTTCCCACAGTAAATGCTGCCATACTGCGTGCCTGGCTGGAGCCCAACTGCCTGCAATTACCTGAAAAGTCGGGCAGATCTTATGCCAATGCCTATCTTTGGGTGCACACAGACACATTCGTTCGGTTCTATATGAACAGAACTGGAAAAGCTTACTGGCCTTCTTCTGTGACCTTTCATACCCGTATATGCACTTCCCCTACACTTCCACTAGATGGTGAGGCATTTTCTGTCATTAGAACAGTGATTAGCATATCTCCAGTCTCTCCACCTCTGATGCCACTCTGTTCAAAGCAGGCTGTTTGTTCTATTATCCGGTTTGTTGATTGCAGAAGGTGTTAACTCTGTTGTGGGGACAGTTCATTTACATATTAAAGGCGGGCTTAATTAGCATTTTTCGTCAAGCGGCCCATTAACATTTCAAAGCAAACGGCCCGTCGGGCATTTGCCCGAACCAGTAAATGGCCAGTCCGGGCCTGCGGTTCACCCTCAGACATAAACTGAAAGTGCCAACATTGTTCATATCTATATACAAACTGCTGGAGGGCCACCAGCCTTATGTCACTTTATGTAGCACAGTATGAACTGTTCATCTTAGAGTGGCCTTGTCTCCTGCTGTATTCTGATTTCCCTATGCTCCCTGTGTGTGTCATACTCTGCCAAATTCCCAGTATATATGGGATTTTCAGTTTTATCAGGAGGTGAAAACATCTGTCTCAATTGCAGGGAACCACTTAAAATATTGTTCTATAGAGCTCTGAAAATGACTTAAAAATGTTAGTCCCCCATACCCCCAGTTACTGGCTAGTCTAGGGGTGTAACTACAGAGGTAGCAGACCCTTTGGCTGCAGGGAGGCCCGGTAGGTATAGCCTAATTAATTTAAAAATGTAATAACTATTGGTGCAAAAAACCTAGCCTGGTTAGGGTGAGACAAGCTAAAAAAAGCCCTTCATTATGCAAAACATGCAGCATGAGGCCTTTTGAAAACAGAAAGTATTTACTTGTCTCATGCCATATACATAGCACAGCCTTAATATCACAAATGAGAGTTTAACTCTCACATAAGGCATTAGGGGTGGAGACATGCAAATCACTAATTTATGTCCCTTTGGCCAACTATGCGTCCAGAACCACTGGTTTTATAGCACAGATACAGCCTAATAATTCAGAGCTACTCCACAAGTCCTACATCTCAGAAGCCATGTTCCAATATCTTGCACTGATGAGATCGAACAGGATTGAAACAGGCTGTCTGCAAGTTTGGATATGTGGCTCTGAACTATTAGGCTGTATCTGTGTTATAAACTAACGGTTCTGGATGCATAGTTGGCCAAAGGGACACAAAGAAGTGATTTGCATGTCTCCACCCATGATGCCTTATGGGAGACTCAAAACTCTTATATTGGTATCTAGACAGTGCTGTGTGTATGGAATTAAGCAAGTAAATACCTTCTGTTTTCAGAAGGCCTTATTCTACAATAAACCGGTAAAATCGATCAACCTCTAGATATTTTGGCAGCCTGAAAAATAGTTTGCTGTGGGCAACACTACATGATATTTTCATTACTTTAAAACGCTTCCAAAGTAACAGTGTTACTGTTGCTTTAATTAATGGAAAACTAGTATGTAAGGAGACTGGTATAGATAATATGTGCTTCTTTACCACTACATATGCATGTGGAGCCCACAAAATTAAAAGAATTATCTCAAAGCATTGGAGTATTCTTGAATCGGATAAACTGCTGAAAGATAATATTATAAAATCTGAAGTAGTGTTTAGGAGAGCAAAAATCTTAAGGCAGCAACTGGTTCATAGTTATATCCTAACCAAGTTGATAGAACTAAAAAAAGCGAAAAATTTACCAAAATGTTTTTCCCCCTGTGTACTCTGCAGAGCATGCAAGTATGCAGTAAAAAGAAAATCCTTTATAGCAAATGCAATATACAGGGAATTTAACAATGAATGCGGTATAAAGTGCACATCAGAATATTTAATTTATTGCTTAGAATGTCCTTGCGGACTCCAGTACATGCGGAAAACAAATAGCAAGTTAAAGGGGATCTGTCACCCAAAAAAATTATTCCAAATCCTATTTTATCATGTGTCAGGCAAAATGAACTTTAATTACACTGTATAAATTGTTTGAATCTAGTTTACTTTAGTCTGGGAAAAGTTAATTACAGCAAGCAGGCAGGAGTCATTTTGTGGACACTGTTATTAAAGCAAGCCTTGTATCATCTCAGAATCTTGTTTGTGCAGAATGGGGGACCTGATGTCCATCCCCATGCCCTGGATACACAATTAAATAGTGAAGAGAACGGGGAGTGACATCTAGGATGTGCTGAATGGAAAATGAAAGTAATTATTAGCCCCACCTCTATGCCTAAGGCTTAGGAGGAGGGGCAGGCAATATTTGATTGACAGCTGAATTTTTTTAAATGAGTTTACAACAGCTATGAACACTTTAATAAAAAAAAGAATTTGGATTTCATGTTTAATTTGAAAAGGACTTTTATTATTCAGATTTTTATGTCTGGGTGACAGGTCCACTTTAAGGAAACAAATAAATAAACATGTAAAGAACATTAAAGCTGGAGTAATGAGTTATAGTGTGTCTAAGCATTTTAAAGAACAGCATAACATAAACTCTCAGGGATTAAAATTTTGGGGTATTGAAATTGTTTGAGAAATTTAGAGAGGGGGACATAACACTTAAAGGACTGCAAAGGGAAACTAAATGGAGGTATGCCTTTTATTTCCCTAGGTTTGGACATTGATATTAATTTTAAATAGGACATTTAAGAATAATTTTAGGATTGGTATACTGTTATATTTGTATAAGGTATTTATGTATTTATTTATGTTCATTGATTGAAAGTGATTCTGCTCTTTAAAGGCAAATTTAGTACTTTTGCAGTACAAACAGCCTTTTTACCTCGTGCCCATATGGACTTTATGTAGGAGGGGTTACAAGATCATTGAATGGACTTGCAAAATTAATGTGAAGTGTAACCATTTCAACACAGGCAATATAAAGAAACTAGCACGGAAAGGAAATCCACCTATTAATAGGGTTGCCACCCAGCTGTGCTCCCCGATATTTTGCTGCCCTAGGTCCAGGACTTTGTGGCCAAATCTGGGCCTGCCCTTAACAGAACCCCTCAGCCCTCCAATGGAAACTTACCTTTTCTCCGTCTTCTAGCCATCATGTGATGTGGCTCCGCCCCTTCTATGGCTCTGCCCTCTTTTGCAGCATGGTCCGCCCTTCTGTTCCCGCCCCCACCACCTATGAAAAAGCTGTCCTCAGTGAAAGCGGCAGGTGTGACGTCACTTCTGATAACAGCAGTGAGTGGATGTATAGGTAGAACACACGGTAGAGGAAGACGAAGGGAGAACCCATCTCTTTGTATTGCAAAGGTTCCCCTCCAGAAAGTGACTATTTGTTATGCACTCAGAAATTGACTCAGATTTATACTTTTATAACTGCAATATGTTTTAAAACCTTTTGAAAAATAAAGGTGAATTACATTATGGGTGCTGACCCTGCTTTTAATATCTTTACAGAAAAAGAAATACCCTGGAGTTGACTAATATGCTGTTTTGGAACCTTGTAAATTGTTCATCCCACCAGAGAGTGGATGAGGCACATGCTGAGTTTTATTGTTTGAACACCATTGCACCTTGTTTAATTCATTCTACATTTTGAAGAAATCATTAAGACTGTGCACATGCTCAGTGTGGTCTGGGCTGCTTAGGGATCGTCATAAACAAAGCTGCTTGAGTTCTGCATGGCTGGGACTAAGGCGGGGGCTCCCCCTGCTGTTCATAAGTATGATTGTTTCCCTGCTCAGCAGTTAGGGACCGTCTGACAATTCCTATCCACAGCAGTAAATGAAGGTAGAATTTCATGGCATACAGTCAGGTTTCTTATAAAAACGGTACACATTTTCTAATTAAAATATATTGGAGATAGGTTTCTTATTCATTAAAGAAAGTTTTAAAATGGGATTTCATTTTTTTGCCTTTACATGCCCTTTAAATACATTATGGAAGTGCAACTGACATTAATCAATGCACATTCCCTGGTCCCCTGTCTCACAAGTAATTCAGTAGATATGCAAGTGCATGTGTGAATAAAAACAAGAGTTTTTAGTTACAAAGTTATGATCATAAAATTGGTAAGCCACCATACCACGTCAAGGTAAACCCCATACGGTGGTTCCTAACTGTTTACCTCTGGTCATAGTATAAAAGTAGTATTTCTTGGGAACAATGTCTCCTGGCCTTGGCTTTGGTTTTAATTAGAGGGCTAGATCCTCCCCTGCCGCTGACTAATTATCATAACTTTGTAACTAAAAACCCCTGTTTTTAAACACGCATGCAATTTTTACTGAATTACTTGTGAGACAGGGGACCAGGGAATGTGCATTGATTAATGTCAGTGGCACTTCCATTGTATTTAAAGGAAAACATGTTTTTTTCAAAACGCATCAGTTAATAGTGCTACTCCAGCAGACTTCTGCACTGAAATCCATTTCTCAAAAGAGGAAACAGATTTTTTTATATTCAATTTTGAAATCTGACATGGGGCTAGACATTTTGTCAATTTCCCGGCTGCCCCTGGTCATGTGACTTGTGCCTGCACTTTAGGAGAGAAATGCTTTCTGGCAGGCTGCTGTTTTTTCTTCTCAATGTAACTGAATGTGTCTCAGTGGGACATGGGTTTTTACTATTGAGTGTTGTTCTTAGATCTACCAGGCAGCTGTTATCTTGTGTTAGGGAGCTGCTATCTCGTTACCTTCCCATTGTTCTTTTGTTTGGCTGCTGGGGAGAAAGGGAGGGGGTGATATCATTCCAACTTGCAGTACAGCAGTAAAGAGTGATTGAAGTTTATCAGAGCACAAGTCACATGACTTGGGGCAGCTGGGAAATTGACAATATGTCTAGCCCCATGTCAGATTTCAAAATTGAATATAAAAGAATCTGTTTGCACTTTTGAGAAATGGATTTCAGCGCAGAATTCTGCTGGAGCAGCACTATTAACCGATTCTTTTTGAAAAAAATGTTTTTTCCCATGACAGTATCCCTTTAAACGTATTTTTAGCCTGGAGTGCTCCCACTACCCCCCTTGTATTTTTTGTCTTGTAGCCAGGAGCAGGCACTGCTTCCAAGTGGCTTGTAGCACCCCCTACCCACCCCTTCAACTAAAGTGGTCCCATGCCTTTAAAAATGGGCGTTGGTTTGGGAAATCTCTCCCTTGAAAAACAATTTTTTATAATGACTTTGGATCTTTTTGCCGCTTTAGGACTACAAGTTTGGCTGTTTTTGTGACTTTGGGTCTTTTTGTGGCTTTTGGAGTTCGTCTGGTTGGCACTTCGGCATTTCGGCTGTTCGAGACTGCAGGAGAGGCAGCAAAGCTTCGGCGCTGTCAAGGCAGCCGGGCCCCCCTTCAAGCAATCAGGTATTATGCTTTCAATCACAGACTGAAAGGTGCATGGGAAAGAACCCAACTGCGGATGCTGCCTCCTCCTTTAAAGACAAGAATGATCTCATAAACCCATATACCATTGCAACAGAAACAGGGTATATGACAAAGCACCCTGTTACCTTTGGAATGCATTTCAGACAATGGTAAAATCTAACAGTAGGCTGCAAAGCTTATCTTCATACCAAGTCTACTAGAAAATCTTGTAAACATTAATCAACCCAGTGGGGTTGGTTTTGCTTCCAATAAGGATTAATTATATATTATCAAGTACAAGGTACTGTTTTATTATTACAGAGAAAAAGAAAATTACTTTTACAAATTTGGATTATTTGATATAATGGAGTCTATGGGAGACAGCCTTTCCATAATTCGGAGCCTTCTGGATATCGGTTTTCCTGATACCGGATAACATACTTATAAAATCAGCTGCTATAACTCATCTTACAAATGTTTCAGTGTTTTCAAAAAGATATGCATAGAATGACAAATCACCAGTCAAAAAGATTTCAGTTATTATAGTCAGCATTTGAGCCAATGATCCGTTCACTTAAGGGTCTGGAGAAAAGTGGTTGACTCTTCTCCTGAAGAAACACAGAATACCTGCTGGGCTTTTCTATTGCTGTGATTTGTGACTGGCACAGGTACAGATGGGGGGCTTGGGCTCCTTGTGGACAATATTGATGGCTAATATGGCCAATGGCTGCTGGTACAGGTACAGATGGGGGTCTTGGGCAGTATTGATAGCTATTGGGCAATATCTGCTGGCACAGGTACAGATGGGGGGTTTGGGCCTTGGGGGCAATATTGATGGTTATTGGGCAAAGACTTCTGGCACAAGTACAGATGGGGGTTTGGGCCTTGGGGGTAATATTGATGGCTACTGGGCAAAGACTGCTGGCGCAGGTACTTTTCTCATAGGAGTTGTGTTAAAAGCAAAAACATTCCAGTATTGATGTTAAGTGAACCCCTCATTTTCACTTTGTTTGTTGTTTCTTCTACATTTTTTAGTGGTCCTTATTTTTGTTTGTAAACATTAAGTATTTTATTTACATAAATGAAAATTTTCATTCACTAATGTGTTTTCTTTATTAAAAAAAGTAATGGTAAGGTGGGAAATGTTAACGCAGGGGGGGGGGTTAGGGTTAGGGTGCTGATTCGAGCCCTTGCCTAGGGTGCCAGTCAGACTACCTTGGCCCAGCCCTGAATGGAAGAATGGCCTTTAACTGGATGTTACTATGTAAAACAATTTGCTCAGAGAGCCATTTTTTAACTTTTCAAGTTATTCGCCATTGATACTCAGCTAATATAATGAATCTGTAACAGCAGCATCACCTGCTGATAATTTCAGCCAATTGTCCACAGTCAGCAAAAAAACCATTTTTGTGGAAATAAACACCTGGAGCTTATTTATCATGTTGTGTAAAACATTGGACAAAAACATCACCGGTAAAGTTGTCCAGAGCAACCAATCAGCAATTAGCTTTCAACAGTTTAAAAACAAAAGCAAATGTATGGTTGCTATGGGCAATATCACCTGTGATGTTAGTCTCCAATGTTTTACACAACATGATAATTAGGCTCCAGCTTGTGTTATTGCTCTGTTTAGAACATGGAGTGAGCAGAGAGGAGTCGTCTGATGTTTCTCTTGTTAGCGATTAGCAGAGCAACATCACAAGATTTAGGAAATTCATTTTCAGTTGTTGCAGCATCAGCACTTTTGTATGGTGGGGTGGAGAGTGAAATACAATGCATGCAAATTATTCTCAGATATGCACACCCTAATAAAGTCACAGTTTTTTAAAATAGGGTTTGTTGGTACAAAGACCCATTGGAACATGGCTCCTATGGCTTCATTCCCTACCAGTACTTCATTTTATTGTTGCTGGGTTAAAGCCCATGTAACCAATTCTACTTATTTTGAATACCCAGTTCATTGGCTCTTAGGTTGTTGACCATATGCTGCATCACTGTAACAAGTGTTTGTGGGGGGAGATATTTCCTCTTCGGCCTGCAGCAGTTGATCTTAGTGGATGTTCCATTAGGGCTGCGGCCCACCGGGTTTTTTCCAGGTGTCCTGCTGGCCCAATCCAACCCCTGATACAGGGACCCCATGAACAAGGTTAGTAAGCGCAGGATAGAAACTGTTATAGCACTCTCTAGGAAGAGTGAGACAGTCAGTTTGGTTATCAAGAGCAGTTTGCGTTCCAACCAGGAGGATAGAAGGGTCGTATCTCTCCCCCAGGCTCTGCTTTTCCTGTAGTGGAGGGACCACAGTAGTGACAAAGGAAATCAGGTTATTGTTCTATCCCTGTTCCACGTCTACTGTAAGGAATCCATGAGGTACTGAAACCCTGGGTACACTTTCAACACCCCACACTATTCCTTCAGTGGCGCATTCTGTGCTGCATATGCTGCCCCTGTGATTGTACCTGCTCTTTATGCTACTACCTCATTGCTGTGAGTATCACCTTCCCTGCTGTTGAATAAACTACTTGTTATTTCTGTTTGCAATGAACCCCTGGTGTCATATTATTTGGACAGTATAGAGTTGTAGTACAACAACACCCTCACATGCTCTTTCCGCTTAGTGAAAGCCAATCCTGTTGAAAGAGGGTCCAGTGTAGCCCATGCTCTACCCCTTGAGTTGATATTTGCCTATTTAAGCCAAATCAGGGTTACACTGGTCTGAGAATAATTTTATATATGGAGAGAGAGAGAGAGAGAGAGAGAGAGAGAGAGAGAGAGAGAGTAATAAAGCACATCTCATGCTATAGTTGAAGTCTTGTCTCAAAAGCAAGTAGAGGAGACAATGCCTTTTTATTTACACATATATCCGTGCATGTATATGTATGCTTGTATCTAGAGGAGGTTACTCTTCACAAGGTAGGTTCACCATATCTAATTATTTTGATAAACACAATTTCTTGTGGAAACTGGAGACTGGAACCCTGGACTTTAATTACTTGACGTAAGACAAGATCAAAGGTATAGACACATGACCTTAACTGTGTTCATGGCCCCTGAATTATGCAATCTCTGAGAGACATGCCAATAACTAATAAACAAGTGTACAGAGTCCCTAGTGTCTCAGTAATAAAACAGTGCAGCAATATACTAGTGTTGATTGTCATAAAATGCTGCTACGCACGGTTCAATACCAAACCCCTTTATTACTTAGTGCCACCAACCTCAACATGTTCAAAACTGGGTTATGGGTTAAACTATGGGAACCTAGAAGCTTAGATGTTATGCCATCAAATAACCAGCACCAATTTTTTTAGGGGCGGCATGCCACCCAGTTGCATTCTAATTTTTTTTGGAAGAACTGGGGACATGCCTGAGATTTACCAGTAGTGATGGGCAAATAAATTCGCTAGACACAAATTTGTGGTGAATTTTCGCGTCTCAAGCAAATTCATTTACAAAACTGTGGCGACAATTCGGCAGGGAAATATTCGCCTCTTCAAAAAAAAAAATCGGAAATCCGGGCCTGGAAAAGGGAATGCCAGTGGGTTGGAAATGCAGATAAATGTGAAGCACAATAAACTCTGGTACAGTTTTCTTGGTCTCACTCCACAGTGGCAGCTTCTTGCCCCCCACATCTTGCCTCTTATAACCAGAATGGCCAATGCTTTTTATTTCACTTGTATAAACACAGGTTTCCTGCAAGAATCTTTCCTGTAGCACACAGTTATACAGATAATCAGCAAAGAACATTTTCTAAGTGAAACCTGCCTAATCCAGTTGAAGGAGACCTCCGTCTAAAGTCTAAAGTCCAAAGTCTAATTTTCTTTTTTTAACAATTCTTTTATTGAAACAATCGTACATTCAGTTAACACAACTGTTACAAATACAATGTTTGTTCCTTTTTCTATTCGTTTCATGTAAGCTTATTTGTTTCATAATTAAAACATAAACAAAAAACAATAACATGGTGTCTTTGTCATTCTTAAGATTAAGTTACCATTAGGTACAAGGCACCGCTTTATTATTACAGAGAAAAAGAAAACCAATAAAATTAGAATGATTTTTATTTGAGCAAAAAGTGTACAGAGTCCAATCATCTCCATATTAAAGGATAAGTAAACCTTAAAAACAAGTGAATGTAAAATTGATGAGAGTGCTATTCTAAGCACTCCTGCAATGTACATTCATTATTTATTAAAGGATACATGTACTGTTAACTTGAATGAATTTTGTTACAGCAGTGTCACCTGCTTTCTGACTATTTACGAAAAATTAGAAACCTTTCTCAAATCTTTCCTAAGCACAAGAACATCAGAGCAGCCTCTTTCTCCTGACAACTTCCTACTTGGTGGTCAGACTGGTCTGAAAATGACCAGTACATGTATCCTTTAATATCTTTGAATTAAAAAAAATGATCAAAGAACATTGCAAAAGTGCTTAGAATATCACCCTCATCAATTTTACATTCACTTATTTTTAAGGTTTACTTATCCTTTAAAGAAAATGCCACATTTACATTGTTACAAATATCCAGTACATCAAAGCAATGAAGGCAATATGCCAGAATATATATCATCTATTTGTGTTACCAGTATTACACATTTTTCCTGAGGTAGTCCAGGAGATGGGATATTTAATGCAATTTATATATATATATATATAACAGCGTCGAGGAAGGTACGCACTCACAGGTCTTATGAAGAAAAAATGGTGTTTATTATTCAAAGCAAAGACTGACGTTTCGGCTAGCACTCTAGCCTTTCTCAAAGTGCTACAACAAACAATTACAGGCCCTAATAAACCCTAAAGTGGTGGGAGGGGAGGTAGTGACATCATCAGTGGGGGATGTGTGGGGGATGTGCACACAATAGAGTGGAAAAAAACAAGGTAAAATAAACAATCAAAATACAGATAATATGTACAGGTTCACAATCCATATATATATACACAAGAGTCAATCCTGGAGATGAAAGGTTGTTTCAATTAATATCAACAGTTTAGCCATTTAGTCCATAAATCACAAAATGTATCAAAACACGGTTAATCCTATCGAGTGGTATTATTAAAGGGAAATGCAGCAATTAATATCAACAGTGTTGCCATTTAGTCCATAAATCACAAAATATATCAAGATGCGGTTAAACTTCTCGGACAATGTTGCCAAATGAAAATACAGCAGGTCCCAACATGCTGGAAGTCCTTGGAAGTTCGTTAAAAGAAATAGTAGGCGCTATACAGTACCTATAGTAAGCGGTTCCTGGCTGAATGAAAACTGAGACGGGAGGTGGGAAGTAACATCACCGTTCTGTAGGGGTTCCATTGGAGTACGTCCATGATCAGTCTGGTCCTCACGTCAAACCGAATTCTGAGTCGCTAGAGAGTGCGGCCTTGTGTTTGGTGCTGATTGAACAGCTCTGATTGAGTATGATAGTGGTGCACCTTCGCATAACTTCCTGTAGGTGGCATGAGTTCCCCAGGTCCCGTTGCTATGGACTGAGACCTTAGTGACCTGTTGTTGCTACTGCTGCTTATTAGGAGATAAAGAAAGATTTTGGCATCAGTTTGACATCCTGGGTATCTGAGGGTTCTGAAGTAAGAGCAATGATATACAGAGTGACAGAAAAGATAGAGTCAGATGTAGAAGAGAGGGAACAAAGGGGCACAAGAGAGGGGCAAAATCCCAGTCACTCAGTAGAACCGTCTGCTTGGTGATAAAAATATACAGTTCATAGCGGACTGCTTGAATAATGGCGGATTTACAGTTGTGTAACCGCCCTAACGCCAGAGATAGGGAAAAGAGAAAGGCCCAGTACTATACGCACTATTGCTCCAGGCTGCAATAAGTAGCTACTTTTTGGTGCCGCAAAATCTGCGTTGGCCCAAGCAGTCGGAGGTACACACTGGAGTTGTAGGTGAGGTCTGCCACCTGGTTACCCAGGGGAGATGCGACACTCAGCCCATCCTATGTTGTGTGTTAAGATGAGGACCCTTAGAAATCAGATTCAGGTGGTTGCTGAATTACTTGGGAAAAAGACTGGTTATACATTGGTGATCATAGCCGGCCAATTTAGGCCTCCAGTGACTCAGGGAGGTACAGCAGGGGAAAGAAGAGAGTAAGAAAATCGAGAACACTCAGCCTCAGGGTCAGCCTGGAATTGTGATCAAAATGCAGCAACAAATAACTACGACAGGTCAATCAAAAGAAAGGGTTATAGGAGATAAGTTCATTCAATCCTCTGGGGCTCAGGGTGTCCAAACGGTGGATCCACTTCAGTTCCTTCTGTAGTAGGAGTCTCTCTTGGTCACCTCCGCGGGAAGGGATGGGGACGTGGTCAATGATCATGCATCTGAGTGATGCTAATGTATGTTTACATTCGACAAAGTGTTGCGCTACTGGTGTGTCACCGCTCCCTTTATTCAATGCCGCTCGAATGGAGGATCTGTGGTTCGCCATTCTGTCCCTAAAGTTAGTGATTGTCTTGCCCACATACATCAACCCACAGGGGCACTTTAGTATATAGATAATAAATTTGGAGGTACATGTAAGTCGATGTTCAATTTGGATCTGTTTACCAGAATGCGGATGGGAGAATGTAGAACCTGTCAAGAGTTGCCTGCAGGTAGTGCAATCTGTGCAGCGGTAGCATCCGGGCTTGGAGTTGGAGAGCCATGTTGATGGTGTGGGTGATTGGTAGCAGTGTGTAGGGTCCGTCTTTACTAGTTGGTCCCTCAAATTCTTGCCCCTCCTATAGGCGATGCGTGGTGGTGATTTAAAAGATGATGGTAAAGACTTATCTTTTTGTACAAGAGTCCAGTGGTCATGTATTGCTTGTGTAAAGGACTTTATGTTGGGGGAGAAAGTAGTGAGAAAAGTGAGACGGTCCTCCTTGTTTCCTCCCAAAGATGCAGGATTAGAATCATGAATAGGGTATAGCAACTCAGTTTGTGTGAATTGAGTAGCTTTGTGGTAACTGTCCATGAGTTCATGTAGTGGGTATCCACGATGGAGGAAGCGGTCCACGAGTTCATCTAGTTGAAGATGAAGTTGTGTGGAATCTGTGTTGTTTCTGACCGTCCGCAACATTTGTGAATACGGGATGCTTCTTAGGAGGTGTGGTGGATGGCAAGATGAATGATGTAATAGGGTATTTCTATCGGTGTCCTTGCGGAAAATGGTAGTAGAAAGATGTTTACCTCGTTTCAACAGTAGAATATCTAAGAATGGAATTTGATCTGGGTCAATATGTGCTGTAAATTTGATGGGAGATGGCAGTGCCTTTGCCAACCTGTATATGGCATATTATGAACAACAACATATCCTTCCCCAGTTTGGTCCCTACATCTACAGAATTTGGCGTTTTATTGACGATCTCCTCATTTTATGGAGCGGAACGGTAGCTCAATTCAACAAGATGATTAGTGACCTCAATGCACTGCCATCTCCCATCAAATTTACAGCACATATTGACCCAGATCAAATTCCATTCTTAGATATTCTACTGTTGAAACGAGGTAAACATCTTTCTACTACCATTTTCCGCAAGGACACCGATAGAAATACCCTATTACATCATTCATCTTGCCATCCACCACACCTCCTAAGAAGCATCCCGTATTCACAAATGTTGCGGACGGTCAGAAACAACACAGATTCCACACAACTTCATCTTCAACTAGATGAACTCGTGGACCGCTTCCTCCATCGTGGATACCCACTACATGAACTCATGGACAGTTACCACAAAGCTACTCAATTCACACAAACTGAGTTGCTATACCCTATTCATGATTCTAATCCTGCATCTTTGGGAGGAAACAAGGAGGACCGTCTCACTTTTCTCACTACTTTCTCCCCCAACATAAAGTCCTTTACACAAGCAATACATGACCACTGGACTCTTGTACAAAAAGATAAGTCTTTACCATCATCTTTTAAATCACCACCACGCATCGCCTATAGGAGGGGCAAGAATTTGAGGGACCAACTAGTAAAGACGGACCCTACACACTGCTACCAATCACCCACACCATCAACATGGCTCTCCAACTCCAAGCCCGGATGCTACCGCTGCACAGATTGCACTACCTGCAGGCAACTCTTGACAGGTTCTACATTCTCCCATCCGCATTCTGGTAAACAGATCCAAATTGAACATCGACTTACATGTACCTCCAAATTTATTATCTATATACTAAAGTGCCCCTGTGGGTTGATGTATGTGGGCAAGACAATCACTAACTTTAGGGACAGAATGGCGAACCACAGATCCTCCATTCGAGCGGCATTGAATAAAGGGAGCGGTGACACACCAGTAGCGCAACACTTTGTCGAATGTAAACATACATTAGCATCACTCAGATGCATGATCATTGACCACGTCCCCATCCCTTCCCGCGGAGGTGACCAAGAGAGACTCCTACTACAGAAGGAACTGAAGTGGATCCACCGTTTGGACACCCTGAGCCCCAGAGGATTGAATGAACTTATCTCCTATAACCCTTTCTTTTGATTGACCTGTCGTAGTTATTTGTTGCTGCATTTTGATCACAATTCCAGGCTGACCCTGAGGCTGAGTGTTCTCGATTTTCTTACTCTCTTCTTTCCCCTGCTGTACCTCCCTGAGTCACTGGAGGCCTAAATTGGCCGGCTATGATCACCAATGTATAACCAGTCTTTTTCCCAAGTAATTCAGCAACCACCTGAATCTGATTTCTAAGGGTCCTCATCTTAACACACAACATAGGATGGGCTGAGTGTCGCATCTCCCCTGGGTAACCAGGTGGCAGACCTCACCTACAACTCCAGTGTGTACCTCCGACTGCTTGGGCCAACGCAGATTTTGCGGCACCAAAAAGTAGCTACTTATTGCAGCCTGGAGCAATAGTGCGTATAGTACTGGGCCTTTCTCTTTTCCCTATCTCTGGCGTTAGGGCGGTTACACAACTGTAAATCCGCCATTATTCAAGCAGTCCGCTATGAACTGTATATTTTTATCACCAAGCAGACGGTTCTACTGAGTGACTGGGATTTTGCCCCTCTCTTGTGCCCCTTTGTTCCCTCTCTTCTACATCTGACTCTATCTTTTCTGTCACTCTGTATATCATTGCTCTTACTTCAGAACCCTCAGATACCCAGGATGTCAAACTGATGCCAAAATCTTTCTTTATCTCCTAATAAGCAGCAGTAGCAACAACAGGTCACTAAGGTCTCAGTCCATAGCAACGGGACCTGGGGAACTCATGCCACCTACAGGAAGTTATGCGAAGGTGCACCACTATCATACTCAATCAGAGCTGTTCAATCAGCACCAAACACAAGGCCGCACTCTCTAGCGACTCAGAATTCGGTTTGACGTGAGGACCAGACTGATCATGGACGTACTCCAATGGAACCCCTACAGAACGGTGATGTTACTTCCCACCTCCCGTCTCAGTTTTCATTCAGCCAGGAACCGCTTACTATAGGTACTGTATAGCGCCTACTATTTCTTTTAACGAACTTCCAAGGACTTCCAGCATGTTGGGACCTGCTGTATTTTCATTTGGCAACATTGTCCGAGAAGTTTAACCGCATCTTGATATATTTTGTGATTTATGGACTAAATGGCAACACTGTTGATATTAATTGCTGCATTTCCCTTTAATAATACCACTCGATAGGATTAACCGTGTTTTGATACATTTTGTGATTTATGGACTAAATGGCTAAACTGTTGATATTAATTGAAACAACCTTTCATCTCCAGGATTGACTCTTGTGTATATATATATGGATTGTGAACCTGTACATATTATCTGTATTTTGATTGTTTATTTTACCTTGTTTTTTTCCACTCTATTGTGTGCACATCCCCCACACATCCCCCACTGATGATGTCACTACCTCCCCTCCCACCACTTTAGGGTTTATTAGGGCCTGTAATTGTTTGTTGTAGCACTTTGAGAAAGGCTAGAGTGCTAGCCGAAACGTCAGTCTTTGCTTTGAATAATAAACACCATTTTTTCTTCATAAGACCTGTGAGTGCGTACCTTCCTCGACGCTGTTGTTCTACTTTTTGGGCTTATCGCACCCAGGCAACATTTACCTACTTACGTGTTGTGCTGGCCTCCAATAGTTTCTATATATATATATATATATATATATAAACCATTAACCATTACCATAACTATTAACCATTAACAAAAGGAAAAAAGAAAATAAAGAGAAAATCATCACATAAAACACTATCTGTCTGTAGTATATCAATACAAGTTTTCCATGTTTCACTGCATTTTTAGGGGTGGTTCACCTTCAAATTCTAAGCAACTTTTCAATTGGTTTTCATTATTTATTTTTTATAGTTTTTATAGTTATTTGGGTTTTTCTTCTGGCTCTTTGCAGCTTTCGAATGGGCATCACTGACCCCTTCTAAAAAACAAATGCTCTGTAAGGCTACAATTGTATTGCTATTGATACTTTTTCTTATTGATCCTTCTATTCAGGCCTCTCCTATTCATATTCCAGTCTCTTATTCAAATCAATGCGTGGTTGCTAGGGTAATTTGGACCCTAGCAACCAGACTGCTGAAATTGTAAATTGAAGAGCTGCTGAATAAAAAGCTAAATACTCAAAAACCTTCAATAATAAAAAATGAAAACTAATTGCAAATTGTCTCAGAATATCACTCTCTACATCATACTAAAAGTTATCTCAAAGGCAAACAACCCCCTTAACCTTTTTACTGCCAAGAACGTAGCTCCTACGTTCTTTTAAAAAAAGGCTTTAAGTGCCAAGAACGTAGGAGCTACGTTCTGTACTAAAACAGCGCTCTCTCTGCACGCACAGCAAAATCAGTGGCACAGAATGGGCAAGCAGCTGAGGAGTCTGTAAAATGGACCAAGTATTCTCCTGTGCTCAAAGCACCATGGAGCACTCTCCAACTCAAGTCTCCAGTGGGTCTGGGCACCAGGCTAGAATAAAGGGCTCGCCACTGGGGTTTCTCGTCCTCCAGATGGTATCATAGCGGGAGACAAGAGCAAGAAAGTGTACAGTGTGGAGCATGAGGGAGTACAATAGCTTTCTTGTCATGTCATAAAAGCACGTCAAGGTAAAATTCTCCAACTGGCTCAAGTTTGTATTAAGAGCGGTTATACTCAGAGCCATTATTTTGTTTTAGTCATGCCCGGATTTGTGGAAAGGCCACCTAGGCCAAGGCCTAGGGCAGCAGGATTTTAGGGGGCGGCATGCTGCCCAACCACACCCACATTGGTTCAAAAACACTGCGCTGAAGATACAATTATTTTTAAAATTTCTCATGCTCCAATTCCCATGGCTGCACAACCTGCGCAAGGAGCAGTAGCAGGACCTTCTGGCCTAGAGGAGCGTAAATCGGAAATCCGGGCCTGGAAAAGGGAATGCCAGTGGGTTAGAGATGCAGATAAATGTGAAGCACAATAAACTCTGGTACAATTTTCTTGCTCTCACTCCACAGTGGCAGCTTCTTGCCCCCCACATCTTGCCTCTTATAACCAGAATGGCCAATGCTTTTTATTTCACTTGTATAAACACAGGTTTCCTGCAAGAATCTTTCCTGTAGCACAAAGTTATACAGATAATCAGCAAAGAACATTTTCTAAGTGAAACCTGCCTAATCCAGTTGAAGGAGACCTCCGTCTAAAGTCTAAAGTCCAAAGTCTAATTTTCTTTTTTTAACAATTCTTTTATTGAAACAATCGTACATTCAGTTAACACAACTGTTATAAATACAATGTTTGTTCCTTTTTCTATTCATTTCATGTAAGCTTATTTGTTTCATAATTAAAACATAAACAAAAAACAATAACATGGTGTCTTTGTCATTCTTAAGATTAAGTTACCATTAGGTACAAGGCACCGCTTTATTATTACAGAGAAAAAGAAAATCAATAAAATTAGAATGATTTACTCGGTGGCATAGAACCTTCCTGTAATTCAAGCTTCCTGGATATTAGGTTTCTAAATAATCAATCCATTGTCTATTGTTTAACTCTGACATATATAGATTAAAAAACAGTGGGAGTACAAAATGCAATTTTGCAAAACAAAATTGGCTAAGTGAAAGAATGGTCATGCCACAGAACTGAGCTGCAACCTACCCCCAAAAACTAGATACTTTTTTTTTTTTTAAATGATTTATTAGAGCAAAAAGTGTACAAAGTCCAATCATCTCCATATTAACCCTTTAAGTGCCACAGAACGTAGAATCTACGTTCTGTGGAAAAGTAACTTGAAATGCCACAGAACGTAGATTCTACGTTCTGCAGCACTTCCGGGTTCAGGAGCGGAGGAGCGGCTGTTAGATCCCCTGCCCCTAGGCAACGAGCAGAGCAGGGGATCGAGTGGCCACTGGGGCGCGATCGCCCAGGGGCCCAAAAACAGCAGCAGGCACGTGCTACTTACGTGTCCTGCTGCTGCAGCCTACACCGCGCTGGAGATCTCCGCCCCCACAGCACAGGGACACAGAGGACGTCGCAGATTTCTTCCAGGGGCTCTTCCTGATTGTGTGCAACAGTCTCCAGCGATTTTTTCAGGTTAGTGCAACAATTACACACACAAACACACCAACACACACTTATTACAGTAATACACACTTAGATTCACACTTACACACACTTACACATACATTTTTGGGGATTGGGGGGGTCACTTACACTCACTGCACTTACACACACGTGCACACGCACACACGCGCACATAACATATAATTTACCATTTGTACACACGCACACGCACATACATGGCATTGTGGCTTTTTTTTTTTTTTCTTATCGCACCGTCTCTTTTTTTGGCTGAAAAAAATGTTTTATTGCCATTACGAATAGCGTATTCGCTAACCGTACTGTGCAATATCTTTTTTATGTTATTTCGGTGATTATATTGCAATTTTGGGTATTTTGGTGCATTTTTAGCCATTTTATTGAATTTTTATCCATTTTATTGCATTTTCAGCTCTGCGTATGTTGTGTTCACTTGTTTCTAGCCGTATAACCTGTTTGGCCCAGCTAAAATATTCAAACTGTGATTCTGACGGCCGATAACGCTCGTCTGGAAAAAAAACATTGATTTTTGTGGTTTTATTGGTTTTTTTTGCATTTCACTCTTACTGCCTTATTTTGTTTTGCCTTGTAAATTTTATCTACTATATATCCATTTGGGGGTCTCTGTGCGCCACATAGTTTGGTATATCTATGCATATTGGGCATCAAAGTGTTCAGTAGACCCCTGGTGTTCATATTTAGGATGTTTTATGCTGATACGTTACGAAATGTGGGGCATATAATGCGGTAGAATTCAAGCTTTGTGACGATTTTCAGAAATTTGATAAAAACCGTTACGTGCAACATTGCTTTGCAGTTTGGCAGTTTGCAGTAGAAACACTTATTTACCCATATTGGATTCGTCAGAATGTGTACTTTCTGAAAATATATGGTTTTCTGGGGTCTCTGTACTGTTAGGGGGGTCTAATGTCGCATAATACACACACCAGGTGCTTATATTGCAGCAGCCAGCGCGTCAGCCGTGAAAATGTATATACACTATTGTCATTTGGGGGTCTCTGTGCGCCACATAGTTTGGTATATCTATGCATATTGGGCATCAAAGTGTTCAGTAGACCCCTGGCGTTCATATTTAGGATGTTTTATGCTGATACGTTACGAAATGTGGGGCATATAATGGGGTAAAATTCAAGCTTTGTGACGATTTTCAGAAATTTGATAAAAACCGTTATGTTCAGCATTGCTTTGCAGTTTGGCAGTTTGCAGTAGAAACACTTATTTACCCATATTGGATTCGTCAGAATGTGTACTTTCTGAAAATATATGGTTTTCTGGGGTCTCTGTACTGTTAGGTGGTCTAATGTCGCATAATACACACACCGGGTGGTTATATTGCAGCAGCCAGCGCGTCAGCCGTGAAAATGTCTATACATATTGTCATTTGGGGGTCTCTGTGCGCCACATAGTTTGGTATATCTATGCACATTGGGCATCAAACTGTTTAGTAGACCCATATGTTTATATTTAGGATGCTTTATGCTGGTAATGATACATGGACAATACGATGCTGGAAAGTTGAAGCTTTGAGGCAATTTCCAGATATTTCACCAAAACCGCCAAATTTGGCAAAGCCTTGCGACTTGGAGCAGAAAGGCATGGGTACCCATTTTAGATTCTGTAGAATGTGTACTTTCCAAAAATATATGGGGTTGGGGGGTAAACATATATTTCTGTGTTTTTACCCCACAAAAATGCAGTCAATGTGTTGATTTTTCATTAGCTGAAGTTACCCACCGGACAATTTGTATGTGCTAACTTCATTTTGGGGCCTCTAAATGCCATATACTTTGGTAAGCTTATGAACAATGGCCACCAAAATGTTCAGAGGAACCCTGGCAATCATATTTAGGGTGCTTTTTCTTAGTACGTAATGACACATGGGTGATATGTTGCTGGGAAGTTGAAGCTTTGAGGCAATTTTCAGATATTTCACCAAAACCGACAACTTTGGGAAAGCCTTGCGACTCAGTAGTTTGGAGCAATAAGGCATGGGTACCCATTTTAGATTCGGTAGAATGTGTACTTTCCAAAAATGTATGGGTTTGGGGGGTAAACATATATTTCTGTGTTTTTACCCCACAAAAATGCAGTCAATGTGTTGATTTTTCATTAGCTGAAGTTACCCACGGGACTGTTTGTATGCGCTAACTTCATTTTGGGGCCTCTAAATGCCAGATACTTTGGTAAACTTATGAACAATGGCCACCAAAATGTTCAGAGGAAACCTGGCAATCATATTTAGGGTGCTTTTTCTTAGTACGTAATGACACATGGGTGATATGGTGCTGGGAAGTTGAAGCTTTGAGGCAATTTTCAGATATTTCACCAAAACCGACAACTTTGGGAAAGCCTTGCGACTCAGTAGTTTGGAGCAGAAAGGCATGGGTACCCATTTTAGATTCAGTAGAATGTGTATTTTCCAAAAATGTATGGGTTTGGGGGGTAAACATATATTTCTGTGTTTTTACCCCACAAAAATGCAGTCAATGTGTTGATTTTTCATTAGCTGAAGTTACCCACAGGACTATTTGTATGCGCTAACTTCATTTTGAGGCCTCTAAATGCCAGATACTTTGATAAACCTATGAACAATGGCCACCAAACTGTTTGGAGGAACCCTGGCAATCATATTTAGGGTGCTTTTTCTTGGTGCGTAACGATACATGGGTGATATGGTGCTGGGAAGTTGAAGCTTTGAGGCAATTTTCAGATATTTCACCAAAACCGACAATTGTGGGAAAGCCTTGCGACTCAGTAGTTTGGAGCAGAAAGGCATGGGTACCCATTTTAGATTCGGTAGAATGTGTACTCTCCAAAAATATATGGGTTTTGGGGGGTAAACATATATTTCTGTGTTTTTACCCCACAAAAATGCAGTCAATGTGTTGATCTTTCATTAGCTGATATATTATTCAAATTGCAGGTGAGTGATTGCTCACCAAAGTTAATCACATCTCAAAGGAGATAATTAACTGATTAAAATACAACTGTCACTTAAATTAAAGTGCACTTAAATATGGAGTGTGAGAATTGTCTGAACAGAAACCAGGTCTGGGGATACTGAGCAAAGTACCCCATCTATTGCCCACTGGTCAGCAAATTCTTTCAACCGACCAGTAAACACTGCTTGGGTGTACTCTGCTCGGATTTGGGAACGCACCAGCACTCGGAACAAGACCTCTGCTGGCAGAGGATTCCCATCTTCCAAACATTGCTTTCTAGATTTATGGATGACTAATTTAGCTAAAGCCAGGAGCAAGTTGGAGAGAAGGTCTTTCTCTTTATTGTCCCGGGATACTGGGCGTCCAAAAATATAAACATGAGGGGAAAAGTGTAACCAGAACTGCAGGTAAAGCTTCCTCAAAAGAGCCAATAGAGGTTGCAGTCTGGCACACGTAAAATAAGCATGAAACACAGACTCTCCTTTGCCACAGAATGGACAAGCAGCTGGGGAGTCTGTAAAACGAGCTAAATACTCTCCCGTGCTCAATGCACCATGCAGCACTTTCCAACTCAAGTCTCCAGTTGGTCTAGGCACCAAACTGGAATAAAGAGCTCGCCACTGAGGTCTTTCACCCTCATTAAGCACACGTCTCCAGATGGTATCATATCGGGAGATGAGGGCAAGGAAGTGTACAGTGTGAAGCATTAGAGAGTACAACAACTTTCTTGTTATATCATGAAAGCGTGTCAATGGAAAATTCTCCAACTGGCTCAAGTTGGGAGAAGGAGGTGCTTGGGGGGATTGACAGATTTTAGGTGCTATTATTATGTCTGGAGGTGAGGGGTTCCAAGGTGGACGTGGCTCTCCAGCATGTAAAACCCCATCAATGAAGGTGTGAGAATCAGGAGAGATTGTGTCCTTGATTTCCTTGAGAAGACGGTGTGGAACCCTAGTGGTGAGGAATCCCATGCGTTGCATAACTGCTTGAGAGTCCACCCAATCTGATTTCTCAAAATCCAGGAGATCTCCAACTCTGGTTAACCGAGCCTGGCAAAGGCGACGTCGGATGCTGATGGATTCTAACATCCTAGTCTTAAAAGATGGATTGTAAAGTAGGGGCTCATTTAGAATGTCTTCCCCTTCAATGGCTCCTTGCCTTAACACGGATACCATGCTCCAGGTCTTTAGCGTGTCTTGGTAGTAAGCCGGCAGGGTTGAAAGGTTTCTTAGGAAACCCTCAGGTTCAATTATAAACAATTGCCGGTCATATCCCATATTTCGTACCTGGCGATAAAAACTCGATGCTAGAGTACACCACTGTGGAGAAGGATCTGCATACAAGTATCTCTGTATTTGCTGGAGACGGAAGGTGTGCACTTGAGAACGTATACACACGACTCCCTGCCCTCCCTCTTTCAACGGGAGGCTTGAGACACCTGCAGAAACCCAATGCTTTCCTATCCAGAGAAAGTCCAGTAACCTTCTCTGGATCTTAGCAATGAATTCTTGGGTTGGGCTAAGACATATCAGCCGGTACCAGATCTGAGAGGCCACCAGCTGATTAATCACCAAAGCTCTCCCTCTCATAGAAAGTACTTTAGCAAAACCCTTCCACTTTCCAAGGCGCGTTAGAACACACTCCTCAAGTTCAATGAAATTCTGTGAGACAGGATTCTCCTCAGCTGATAGGTAGACGCCTAAATATTTAATGATTTTACTCTCCCACGAGATGTCACGAAAAACAGGAGGCAGGAAATCTACCTTTAGAGAACCCTCCAGAAGGCCTGAGCTCTTGGACCAGTTGATCCGGGCAGATGAGGCAGCAGCGTAGACTTCTTGACACTCTTGTGCCCGCTCAAGATCAACTAGGTCCTGGGCCACAAGAATTACATCATCAGCGTAGGCTGAGAGAACCACCCTCATTTCGGGTTCTTTGAGCACCAGTCCCGTGAGCCTTTTCCTTAAGAGGCACAGGAAGGGCTCAATGGCCAGCGAGTACAGTTGTCCCGACAAGGGGCATCCTTGCCGAACTCCTCGTCCAAAGGCCAGAGGTGCAGTCAGAGACCAGTTGATTTTAACTAAACACTCTGCAGAGGCATACATTGTTTTCAGGTAGCCCACAAACTGTGGGCCAAAGCTATAGGCTTGCAGAGTGCCTATAAGATATTGGTGATCCACCCTGTCAAATGCCTTCTCTTGATCCAGAGAGAGAAAAGCAAGAGATAGACCAGTCCTTCTCGCAAAATGTAGTAAGTCTCGGATTAAAAAGACATTATCAAAAATTGTCCGACCGGGGACTGTATAGGACTGGTCAGGATGAATCACCTCTGCCAGCACAGATTTGAGCCTAAGTGAGATAGCTTTGGCCACGATCTTATAGTCTGTGCTAAGCAGTGAGACTGGTCTCCAGTTCTTAATAAGACGGAGATCCCCCTTCTTAGGAAGTAACAACAAGTATTTCGAAGTGCTCTACCCTCCTATATTCACCTGTGTAGGTCTAGGTGCTAAACTGGAAGACCTTTGCCTGCAAGCCGGGTCCAAATTCCACATCCAATAGAGAAAATCCAGTAGCACACCAGTAATGTTGAAAAATCTTCAGTGTTTTATTTAGCCCATACAAACACACAAAGGGCCCTTTGTGTGTTTGTATGGGCTAAATAAAACACTGAAGATTTTTCAACATTACTGGTGTGCTACTGGATTTTCCCTTCTTAGGAAGTAGTGATAACACTGCTCGACGACACGAAAGTGGCAACTCACCTTTCTTGAAGGCCTCAGTTAGGACGCTATGGAAATCAGGGCCCAGAGTATCCCAGAAGAACTGGAAGAACTCTATGGTCAGTCCGTCAAGCCCAGGAGATTTATTGTGGGGCATTAAACGGAGTGCTTGAGAGAGTTCATCTAGAGTGATTGGTGTTTCCAACCTTTCTTTTCTCCTCTCACTGACCACTGGGAGCCCATCCCATAGCTCCTCACAGGCATCTGGAGAGATGGGATCTGGAGAAAAAAGGTTTTGATAGAAGGACCGGGCTCTGTCCCGGATAGCCTCTGGATCCTCAAGGGGGGTTCCATCCTCCGCAAAAAGGCATGTGATTTGTTTTCGGTTCCCCTTCTTCTTCTCCAGAGCATAGAAGAATCGCGAACCACGATCCATATCACAAAGTAACTGCACCCGGCTTCGCACAAAGGCACCACGAGCCTGTCGCTGTTCCATGTTACGCAGCGTTTCTTTCCTTTCTAGATATTCACACTGAAGGGCTTGGTCTTCAGAGCCTGATAGCCTTTGCTCAAGATCAAGCACCTCCCCATTCAGTGCCTCAATCTCTGCATTGCGCTGCCCGCTCACACTTTTGGTATACTCTTGACACAAGAGCTTTAGGTGAACCTTGCCTACATCCCACCACTGGCTCAATGTGGCAAATTCATCCTGAAAGGCCCTCCAGCCTCTCCATGTATCCCGGACTGACTTTGCAAAACCCTCATCTTCTAATAAACTGTTGTTAAAGTGCCAGTAAGCAGCTTTTGGCAGAGATGGTGTGATTGACATTCTCAGGGATACACAATTGTGGTCTGAGAATGGTGCCAATCTAATGGTGCTCGACTGGGCTCGTGACATGAGATGGCTCGTTATATATATCCTATCAATCCGGGATTGAGAAACATGACCATCTCTCACCCTGACATAGGTAAAGGCAACCGGCTCTGGGTTCTGTTCTCTCCAGACATCAACCAAGGAGAAATGAGCAATTAGTTCTCGCAAAACGGACTCAGACGAGTCTCTTTTCTTGGGTACATTGCGATCTCGAGCATCAAGGGTGTAATTAAAATCACCCCTATAATCAAGGCTTCATCAGAGTCAATTGTCTCCATGTGGGCTGACAAACTTTCAAAGAACCGTGCCCTCTCTGGTCCGGTAGTAGGAGCATACACATTCATTAGATTATATGTTCTACCTGACTCCCGGACCCGAAGATACAATAGACGGCCAGGGATGACAGAGGTAGCACTCAGGACCTCTGGCTGGAAGGAATCTGAGAAAAGGGTCACCACCCCGCATGATGTCCAAGTGAGGTGATTAAAAAAGACCCTTCCCTTCCACTCCAGATTCCAGCTTGCTTCAAGCTCTGGAGTGGTGTGGGTCTCTTGGAGGAAACTCACAGAGTACCCTCCTTGACGAAGAAAGGAGAGTACCTGAAACATTCGGAAAGGATTCCGACAGCCATTAGTATTAAGTGTGCTTATACTCAAAGCCATTACTGAGTCTTAGGAAGTGCTTTAACCTTCATCAAGGTCTGATGAGACAAACATTTTTTGTGAAACTTCATTATACGGAGATATTCCGCTGTTCCATAGTTCTTGGCCTCTTTTATGACCTTAATGTATTGTCTCACAGAATTGATAACTAAAGGCAAATCATGCCACTTCTCCAGAGCCATGTGCATCTTTTTCTCTAATTTAACACCAAGGGTGCTCTCAAGAAACTTTTTGAGTTCCTCAGCAGGGATGATTGGGGTAGAAGGATTTGCCACTCCTATGTCAACCTCCTCTTCGATGTTCCCCTCATCCATGAGCTCTTCCTGGCTAAGGGATTGATAATCTCCCCTCTCCACTAGAGCTTTGAGAATCTCTTCACAAGTTGTTACAGGAAAAGTATCAGAATCACTTTTCTGGAGACCCTGCAATGGCTCAGGTGTTCCCTCAACTTCACTTGAAACACATTTGGAAGTGTTTGACACAGGAGCAACAGAACTAATTAGCTCCCCAGCAACAGGTAGAGCTTTGGAGGCTCGATGGTTAGCCTCTGCCCTCTCCACTACCTCCTGTGCTTTCTGGATGGCAATAACATTTGGGTCAGTTGAAGACAAGGGAGGAGAGATTTTAGCATGAACAGTAGAGGTTGCCTGGCTACCCTCCTCCTCATTTACAACTCCACCCTCACCATCCTTCCCGGCAGTTCTATCTGCAGGGTCCTGTATGGGGGTTAGCCCAATATTCTCCCCCTCCTGGAGTGAAATACCCTGAGGCACTAAAAACTGAGGCTGGTTGCAGTTCCCAAATCTCAGCTCTTCAGGAACACTGACTGCCCACTCAGCAGGAGTCTCATTAGGTGTCTCTTTACACTCCAAGGGAAGATCTTCCAAATGATTTTGAGGCAGATACTGCACCCCTGACTCTGTGGGGAAGCCAACATTGCCATGTTCAAGGCCATGCAGACCATTAACCTCATTATTCCCCACCTGGTCTGGAGGCAAGAGTGCATGGTCTGACACCGGTTGATCGTGACCAACAGTTGGGCCAGACAATGTCACCACATGAGGAGCAGAAGTTTTGCTGCCCTTTTTACCCTTGGATGGGGGTGCCCCATCATTAACCACTGATGCCCATTCCTCAGGTACCAGCCAGTTTGATTTAAATTTCCTCTTTTTCTTGGCATCTGAAGAGGAAAGGCCACTATCTGCCCCAACCCCAACAGGTGTTGCAATCATGGGTACCCCCACACCTTCAGGGGTGCCCATAACAGGGGTACACCTTTTTGTCACAACTGTGACCCTGGGGGAAGCTTTGACATGTTTTCCACCCTTCTCTTTTGCCGCAATTGTAAGACATGCTGCAGCCTTAGATGTCTTCAGTGAAGAAGGAGGAGGTTTGGATGTTGTAGAGGTGGGTTGTGTAACAGCCACCTTGAGGTTCTTTAGTGAAGGAGATATCCCCTTTGAGGACCCTGCTGAAATAGTCCCAGCAGGATAAGATGTTTTACTTGAGGCACTGGGAGCAGGAACAGGGGCTGTGGTCTTAATTTGCCCTTTGGGGCAACTCTGGCGAGTGTGCCCCAGGTTCTTGCAAAGGAAGCACCTCACTTCCTCTGTGCTGTAAAAATTTTTATACAGCACCCCTTCAAATGGAACCCCGAAAGACCCCTCAATAGTGTCTTGCCCCCGAGGTAAAAGTAGTTGCACCTGCCTTTTAAAGGAAAGGACGTGCCTCAGTCTGCTCTCCTTACATCCCGGGGGAATTCTAGACATATTTGATTTTAACTCCCCAAGGGCTTGCAGGTGGGGGTACAATAAGTGGTCTTGCAGGAAGGGGGGCACATTAGATAAAACCACCCTTGTGCCCAATCCTTCTAGGGGTTCTACAGGGACATAACTCCCTCCCACTGTGATACCCCTCTGTACCAGAGCATGCACTGCAGTAAGCGTACGGGCAAAGATTATGGCTTTCCCATACATTTTACTTGCTGCCACTACTGCAGAGTGGCCCGCCACTTCAGCTGCAGCCTTTATATAAGCCTCTATGCCATGAGTGCTTGACATTAGGCATCTGACCCCATGCTTCCTTGTAAGCTTCTCTACCCCAGCAGTGACTTGGCTTGGGTTGCTGCCAGTAGCTACCGCCTGTGCAAATGTTTCAGCAGGGGTCACATTAGCTGCAGCAGCAGAAGTAGAGGCAATGGAGCTTTTTGACATGGGCTCTGACTGGTGTTTCCTTGCAGAGCTACAGCTGGGTTTTTCAGGTCCTTTTGCTTTAGAATCAAGAGATGTTTTTTTATAACTTTCCTTTTTATTTCCTCCCATTATTTTACACAACACCAAACAAACAGAAAGCTTTATACTACTGATTAACAAAAAAGTAAGTTTTAAGTTGAGAAGCTGTGGCAGGGAGTGGGTTAATGTGAGCAGGTGCCTGGGAGCTGCACTGCTGCTGCTGGAAAAGATTTTATATTTATACTTATATTAAATCCTTCTCCCTTTAGCTTTCTCTCCTCACAGAAACTGAGTGCAAAATCAAAATACCCACTCAATCTGTACAAAAATTAAACAATTTGTGCTGAAACAACAGAAAAATGCAAATGAAACTGACACCCAGGTGCGGGGGAGGGGTAGGGGATCTAACAGTGAGTTTGTAGCCCAGAGCAAGTGAAGGGAACTGGGCTAGGAATCACTCACCTTCAGGGTCAAAAGAAAAATCGATTTTTAGTAAAGAAAATCAACTCAAAACTTCCCAAATTTCACCCACCAAGTGGACAACACATTCACACACCAAGTGATAACAAAAAATCCTGTCTCAAACAGGAATTTCAATGCTTAATTCAGCACTAAACAGAGAGCTTTCTCCTGTGTGTTGATCTTTCATTAGCTGAAGTTACCCACGGGACTGTTTGTATGCGCTAACTTCATTTTGGGGACTCTAAATGCCAGATACTTTGGTAAACTTATGAACAATGGCCACCAAAATGTTCAGAGGAACCCTGGCAATCATATTTAGGGTGCTTTTTCTTAGTACGTAATGATACATGGGTGATATGGTGCTGGGAAGTTGAAGGTTTGAGGAAATTTTCAGATATTTCACCAAAACCGACAATTTTGGGAAAGCCTTGCGACTCAGTTGTTTGGAGCAGAAAGGCATGGGTACCCATTTTAGATTCAGTAGAATGTGTACTTTCCAAAAATATATGGGTTTGGGGGGTAAACATATATTTCTGTGTTTTTACCCCACAAAAAATGCAGTCAATGTGTTGATTTCTCAGTAGCTGAAGTAAAGTCCTGAACAATTTGGATGTGCTAACTACATATTGGTGTCTCTAAATGCCAGATACTTTGGTAAACCTATGCATAATGGGTATCAAACTGTTCAGTGGACCCCTGGCAATCATATTTCAGGTGCTTTTTCTTGGTACCTAATATAGTTTGGGATATGCGGAGCAGCAAAATAAAACCTTTGAAATGATTTTTCAGAATTTTGAATTTTTTGTTGAAAAACCGCTATGTTCAGACAAGCTTTTATGTTTGGTAGTTGGGAGTAGAGAGACATAGTTACCCATTTTGTAATCGGCAGAATGTGTACTTTTCAAAAATGTATGGTTTTCTGGGGTAAACCTACGGTTTCAGAATTTTTTGCCTTGGAATCTAAAGCATGCCGTTTTCTGCCTTGGTGCTTTCAAAATTTGGTAATATACTGCCGGGAGTTTTTGCTGTACAGAAATCCTAAATCTCCCTAAAACTATACATATCTGGTATTGGCACGTTCGAGAGACATAAGGCTTTCCAAATCAGTTGGATTTTCATCCGTAAAATGAAATATTTTTCTGGTATAAATTGATATACGATGAAAAATGGTAATTTTTCATTTTTTTTTGGTATTTAGCACTATAAATTTTTTTGCACAGGTGTAAATACATGAAAACTCAGGCAGATTTAGAAAGCTCAGTTTCTACCGAAAAAAAACAATGTATAGTTTTCCTAGGTAAACTATAGGTTTCCCCTCAGAAAATGCCCCTAAAGTGAGAGAGCACAAAATGTTTCAAAAACGGCTGGCATTTCGCGTAACCAAAATGTGAAATTCTGCTGGCACTTAAAGGGTTAAAGGATAAGTAAACCTTAAAAACAAGTGAATGTAAAATTGATGAGAGTGCTATTCTAAGCACTCCTGCAATGTACATTCATTATTTATTTTTTTAATTCCAAAATATTAAAGGATACATGTACTGTTAACTTGAATGAATTTTGTTACAGCAGTGTCACCTGCTTTCTGACTAGTTAGGAAAAATTAGAAACCTTTCTCAAATCTTTCCTAAGCACAAGAACATCAGAGCAGCCTCTTTCTCCTGACAACTTCCTACTTGGTGGTCAGACTGGTCTGAAAATAACCAGTACATGTATCCTAATATATTTGAATTAAAAAAAAATGATTAAAGAACATTGCAAAAGTGCTTAGAATAGCACCCTCATCAATTTTACATTCACTTATTTTTAAGGTTTACTTATCCTTTAAATGCCACATTTACATTGTTACAAATATCCAGTACATCAAAGCAATGAAGGCAATATGCCAGAATAAGATCCTGGAATCATCTATTTGTGTTACCAGTATTACACATTTTTCCTGAGGTAGTCCAGGAGATGGGATATTTACGGTAATGCAATTTATATATATATATATATATATATATATATATATATATATATATATATATATATATGAAGAACAAAAGATGAGCCGCACTCACAGGACTTAAAGGACCAGTAACATCAAATTTTTTTAAAAAAAATTCGTTTGTACACAACAACAAAAAAAACACATACACAAATTATACTTTAAAAAAGCAAAGTCTTTATTAAGAAATAACTTACAGAAACTCTGCTTCCTGTCTTCTACAGAAACGGTGAAAGGGCGACCATCCATTGAGCGGTGCTTGATTTCTCCTCCCTGGCTCTCTGCTGCTGGATTCTTCAGCTGCCACGTTCTGTGCTTTCTGTAGTGCAGCGGCGCTTCCAGCAGGAACTTGAGGCAGATCTGTGAAAGGGTAAACCTGGTCCTAATCCTCGGACCTGTAGCTACGAGTGCACTCGATTTGAACCTGCCACTCCAGGGGTCATCTATCACTGTCCACTCAGGCAAAACAGATATCTGGGAATATGCACAGAACACACAGAGATGTAGTCTGTAAGCAAACTCGTTTGTTATGGGAAAGGGTACAAATTCTTATAGTGAAAATTACGTCACTTCAAACAGGATACATCTGCACACAGAATACTTTGGTAAAAATAAAGACTTTGGCAAAAATAAAGACTATTGTTAGTTTTATCGGTAACACATCTTGTCTACGTGCTAGAAAACATGTCTTGGCAGGTACACGGGAAAAGGGAGGTGTGACGCACATCCATGTTCCAAAACTAGCAGGGCGTCAAGAGGAAAATTACAAAAACAACATACAGATCAATATTATGTGATTTAACCCACAACATGCCTTTATGATAATAGTTATATAGGCCCTGGATAAATGTGCTAACATCATGATTATAATGCTTATATAAGTGCCTATATGCACTAGTGCTGTGATGAATATATAAGTGCCTATATGCACTAGTGCCGCCTTCAATCCCCCTGTTAATCACATAAGTGATGATTATTACAAACGAGCATGCAAAAGTCTAAGTTGGGCATGTTGGGATTTGGAAATCAGGTGTTGAACACGTTTGCAAAAAGTGCAAGACAGATAAAGATTGAAGATAACGAGGGGGAGAAGGATAATAGTAACACCCACTAATGGATAAGGAGCAAAAGGTGAATCATAAACAAACAGTAGACTGCTCTCCTTGTCGTTGGATTGTCCATGATCCTCAGTTGACGACTCATCAGGGAGTATCTTCTTGGCATCTTGGAGCGGTGCTGGATTTGGGGAACCTTTGGTGTTGTCATCTATGGTCGTCAGAGAGGAAAGGGTTGGTGCCAACTTCACTCGTGATGCGTGTATCCAGTTGTAGCTATCGGAAGTAAGGACAGCCATCCGTGTAATAGCGATGACTGTGGTAGGTGGACCAAATGGAAATCCCAGTTTTCGAGAACGACTTATGTGCCGGATCACAACAAGATCGCATGGCCTGAAAGGATGGGTCGGTTCCTGTGGAGGTAAAGGAAAAGACAAAGATACATCACCATAGATGCCATTCAAACAGGTGATAAGATTTCTTACATATTCTTCTTGAATTAGATTTAAATCTCCTGGCATGATAACTAATGGTCCTTTCACCCATGGTGTGGGAAACGGTCGACCCATAACTATTTCAAATGGTGATAATTTAGTAATGGTATTAGGGGTCATACAGATTTCTGCAAGTATGGCAGGAAGAAATGACTTCCAATGTTTCCATGTGGCATGAGTAGCTTTACGAAGTTTATCCTTAATTGTCCTATTCATTCTTTCTACAATGCCCGAACTCTGAGGATGATATGGGACATGAAATTTCCAAGTAACCTGCAGCCATTTTATGAGCTCTTGGAGTACTTTACTGACAAATGCGGGGCCATTATCTGAATTAATCTGTTGTGGACAACCATATCGAGGAACAATCTCGGAGGCTAAAATTCTTGAGTAAGGGTAGGCTAGCTTCTGGAATACCTACTTTGCCTTGGAATGAATATAGGCCAGCTTTGTCTAAGGTGAGCCCCTGCTTAGACCAAAAATCAAGGTCCTTCCGTGTGGCAAATGTCTGTAGATGCTGTAATATTTGGTCCTGAGGACACTGTGGAGGTATTAAAAGAAAAGTAGGCACGGGGGTGAGCAGGGTGGCAGTGTGTTTGGCTACTTGGTCTGCCAAAGCATTTCCCAATGAAATGTCATCTGTCTTGTGTGTGTGTGCCCGACAATGTATGATGGCAATGTCAGATGGTAATTGTATGGCCTGGAGTAATTTCTCAATAAGATGTGTATGTGCAATAGGCTTACCCTCCGTGGTTTGATACCCTCTCTGTTGCCAAATTTTGCCAAAATCATGTACTACCCCAAAAGCGTATCTACTGTCCGTGAAGGTATTAACGGGTTTCCCTGAAAACAAGACACATGCTCTGGTTAATGCAATTAGTTCGGCAGCTTGTGCGGAGTTAACTGAAATAGGTTCCGCCTCCAGTACAATATTTGGTAATTGGACAACGGCATATGCTGCACGATATACATTATCAGAGGGCCTAGAGCAGGAACCATCAACAAAAACATTAGGGGCCTCAGGAATTGGCGTGTCGATAAGATCAGGTCGGGGTGAGGTAATATTGTGAATGGTCGTGACACAATCATGTTCAGAGAATAACGGATCATTCTCTGGATCCGACAGGTGTAACAAAGTATGTAGGACAGCTGCTGGGCCCTGTGTGGAAGAAGAATATTGTATGGTCAGATGGTTTGTCCCCAATAAAATGACCTCATAACCACTCAACCTTTGGGAAGTCATATACTGGGTAGTGAGATTCTTCAGAAGGTGAGTGACCTGGTGAGAGGTGTGTAAGACAGTGGGGTGACCTATTGTTACAGATTGTGACATTTCCACAGCCATAGCACTAGCTGCTAAGGCTCTGAGACACGCCGGCATCCCCTGTACCGGAACAGGCATTACTTTGGAAAAATAGGCCACAGGACGAAAACTTCTTCCATACTCTTGTGCGCAGACTGCCGCCATGGTTTTACAGGTGTCCTTAACATACAAATGAAAAGGTTTACAATAATTAGGCAATCCCAAAGCAGGAGCTTTAACAAGACATGCAATCAATGAATGAAAAACATTGGTCATTTCAAGTGTCCATTCGATATGCAGCGGTGCTGACTGCTTCGTACATTGCCGCAGGATATTATCAAAATATGAACAATCAGGTATCCATTGGCGGCAGTAATTGACCATGCCTAAGAAGGAAAGCATTTCTTTTTGTGTGACAGGTTTTTTTATCTTGGCAATGGCCTCCACCCTTTTTGGACTCAATTGTCTCTGACCATGAGAGAGAACAAAACCCAAGTATTCCACTGTCTCAGCCCCCATCTGAGTTTTATGTTTGGATACTTTATGGCCCTCTTTGGCTAAGTGTTGTAACAAGCTAACAGTATCATGGTAATTAGCTTCCTGATTGGGACTGCACAACAGTAGGTCACCGACGTACTGAAGCAGGACGGAACCATGGTTAGGAGCCCACGATTTAAGGGTTTGCTGGAGCACCAGGGAGTAAGCCACTGGTGAATCCACTAGGCCCATGGGGAGACGTGTCCATGCAAATTGGGCGCCCTCAAAAGTAAAAGCCAATAGTAACTGTGTCTCAGAGTCCACTGGGACCGAAAAAAATGCTTGGCTCAAATCCAACGCACTGTAAACAGTAGCATCACAAGGAATGGAGGTAAGTAGAACTGTCACATCTGGAACAATAGGTGCAATGGGTATAATTAAAGCATTAATAGCCCGTAAATCCTGTACAAACCGGTACTGGTTATCTTTCTTTGGAAATGGATTAATGGGAGTGTTGTAAGGTGAAACTGTGGGCACAAGCACGCCCTGCTGCAAAAAGGATTCAATGAGAGGCCTGATGCCATCTATTTTCTCTTGTGACAACGGGTACTGCTTAAGGTATATAGGTTGGGTATGTGGTTTAAGGGAAGCCTTGTATGGGGTACAATCAATACTCCCTACTTCAAACTTACTTGAGGCCCACACGGAGAAAGGCACTAGGGCATGAATATCTGACTGTAAGGTAAAAATCGTGTTGGTTTCCTGATCTAAAATGTTAGCAGTAAGGCCCCCTGTGGGTGAAATATCCAAAGACTGCAACCCGAGTTTATGGAATAAATCACGCCCTAAAAGATTTTCGGGGCACCCAGGTATGAGTTTAAAAGAATGTTCAACAACACAGGTATTTCCAGGGCACTGTACTGATAACGTAGGTGTTTCAAAAGTAGGAGTGATTACCCCATTAATCCCGATTGAAGGTGAGGATCCCTGCATGTCCCCATCATACATATCCATACGTATGCAAGAGGTTGCGGCGCCTGTATCCACTAAAAAAAGTAAGTCGACACCCGCAACAGTCAAGCACAAGTAAGGATCTGCAGATGCAGAGATAGAAACAGCAGGGAAAATTGGGGTATAACCTTCAGGGCAGCCCTATGCTGAATTTGGCCAGTTTACAGTATGTCTGGGGCCAGTAGGCTGAGTAGCCTGGGCAGCATTTGGTGCAAGAGTTACTGATTGAGGCATGTTTTGAGGTGTTTGTTGATTGCATTGCCGAGGGGGATACGGGCATTCATTACGCCAGTGTCCTTCCTTGAAGCAATTAAAACATTGATTTCTGTTGTAATTGGTATTATTAGACCAGTTTGAGTTTCTGCCTCTCCCCCTGCCTCTGTTCCAGCCTCTGCCCCTCCGGCCCCCTCTGTTTGTGTTGTAACTAGGAGTCCATTGGTTATTCCAGTATGTCTGCGTAGGGTTAACAGAAGCATCACAAGAATATGGAGGGGGGGCTGCGGGAGGAACGGATGGAGAACTCTTCTCATTGTATGTGGCAGTAACCTTTTTTTCCTCCCGCTTCACTAAATCATAACAACTCGCAGCTTCCTTTTCAATAACCTTCTTGTAAAAATCTGTTGCTGTGAGCGTGGGCCATTCAGAAATTAACTGTTTGGTGGCTACGCTACATTGGTGCGTCATATTCCCCAAACATGTCTGCACTTGTAACTGGGACATATTGCCATCTGACGAGAGGGAAGCATCTTCCTTCCAGATTTTAAAAAATCTTTTTCACAAAATCACTGGGTAATTCGTTTTGTCTTTGTTTACAGGCAAAAGCGATAGACATAGACTGTCTATCCGTCCACAAACTTTTCATTTCTACTTCAATTTCATGCCACATTTGATTTAACCCTACAATGGTGTTTAACGGGTACTGGGTAGTGTTCATAAGGTGTGGGGCTATGGGGGTACTAATAGTTGGAACTCTGGCCCAATTCCATCCTGATTCCAGATCGTAACCCAATATGCCGTCTATAATAAGGCGCATGTCATTTTGATGAAAACATTGTCCTTGGCACATTCTTTTTAAATACGTAAGACATGCCCCTGGGTTTTTTCTGGGATCAGGAGAGTGAGACAGAATGTTTTGCAACTCACTGGGACTCAAGGGTTTCACCCACTGTGAGAAAAGGGTACTGTTTCTTTGCTTTTGGATCAGTGCGTCTACAGATTAATTCATTAGGGGCCTCAGGAATTGGCGTGTCGATAAGATCAGGTCGGGGTGAGGTAATATTGTGAATGGTCGTGACACAATCATGTTCAGAGAATAACGGATCATTCTCTGGATCCGACAGGTGTAACAAAGTATGTAGGACAGCTGCTGGGCCCTGTGTGGAAGAAGAATATTGTATGGTCAGATGGTTTGTCCCCAATAAAATGACCTCATAACCACTCAACCTTTGGGAAGTCATATGCTGGGTAGTGAGATTCTTCAGAAGGTGAGTGACCTGGTGAGAGGTGTGTAAGACAGTGGGGTGACCTATTGTTACAGATTGTGACATTTCCACAGCCATAGCACTAGCTGCTAAGGCTCTGAGACACGCCGGCATCCCCTGTACCGGAACAGGCATTACTTTGGAAAAATAGGCCACAGGACGAAAACTTCTTCCATACTCTTGTGCGCAGACTGCCGCCATGGTTTTACAGGTGTCCTTAACATACAAATGAAAAGGTTTACAATAATTAGGCAATCCCAAAGCAGGAGCTTTAACAAGACATGCAATCAATGAATGAAAAACATTGGTCATTTCAAGTGTCCATTCGATATGCAGCGGTGCTGACTGCTTCGTACATTGCCGCAGGATATTATCAAAATATGAACAATCAGGTATCCATTGGCGGCAGTAATTGACCATGCCTAAGAAGGAAAGCATTTCTTTTTGTGTGATAGGTTTTTTTATCTTGGCAATGGCCTCCACCCTTTTTGGACTCAATTGTCTCTGACCATGAGAGAGAACAAAACCCAAGTATTCCACTGTCTCAGCCCCCATCTGAGTTTTATGTTTGGATACTTTATGGCCCTCTTTGGCTAAGTGTTGTAACAAGCTAACAGTATCATGGTAATTAGCTTCCTGATTGGGACTGCACAACAGTAGGTCACCGACGTACAGAAGCAGGACAGAACCATGGTTAGGAGCCCACGATTTAAGGGTTTGCTGGAGCACCAGGGAGTAAGCCGCTGGTGAATCCACTAGGCCCATGGGGAGACGTGTCCATGCAAATTGGGCGCCCTCAAAAGTAAAAGCCAATAGTAACTGTGTCTCAGAGTCCACTGGGACCGAAAAAAATGCTTGGCTCAAATCCAACGCACGGTAAACAGTAGCATCACAAGGAATGGAGGTAAGTAGAACTGTCACATCTGGAACAATAGGTGCAATGGGTATAATTAAAGCATTAATAGCCCGTAAATCCTGTACAAACCGGTACTGGTTATCTTTCTTTGGAACTGGATTAATGGGAGTGTTGTAAGGTGAAACTGTGGGCACAAGCACGCCCTGCTGCAAAAAGGATTCAATGAGAGGCCTGATGCCATCTATTTTCTCTTGTGACAACGGGTACTGCTTAAGGTATATAGGTTGGGTATGTGGTTTAAGGGAAGCCTTGTATGGGGTACAATCAATACTCCCTACATCAAACTTACTTGAGGCCCACACGGAGAAAGGCACTAGGGCATGAATATCTGACTGTAAGGTAAAAATCGTGTTGGTTTCCTGATCTAAAATGTTAGCAGTAAGGCCCCCTGTGGGTGAAATATCCAAAGACTGCAACCCGAGTTTATGGAATAAATCACGCCCTAAAAGATTTTCGGGGCACCCAGGTATGAGTTTAAAAGAATGTTCAACAACACAGGTATTTCCAGGGCACTGTACTGATAACGTAGGTGTTTCAAAAGTAGGAGTGATTACCCCATTAATCCCGATTGAAGGTGAGGATCCCTGCATGTCCCCATCATACATATCCATACGTATGCAAGAGGTTGCGGCGCCTGTATCCACTAAAAAAAGTAAGTCGACACCCGCAACAGTCAAGCACAAGTAAGGATCTGCAGATGCAGAGATAGAAACAACAGGGAAAATTGGGGTATAACCTTCAGGGCAGCCCTATGCTGAATTTGGCCAGTTTACAGTATGTCTGGGGCCAGTAGGCTGAGTAGCCTGGGCAGCATTTGGTGCAAGAGTTACTGATTGAGGCATGTTTTGAGGTGTTTGTTGATTGCATTGCCGAGGGGGATACGGGCATTCATTACGCCAGTGTCCTTCCTTGAAGCAATTAAAACATTGATTTCTGTTGTAATTGGTATTATTAGACCAGTTTGAGTTTCTGCCTCTCCCCCTGCCTCTGTTCCAGCCTCTGCCCCTCCGGCCCCCTCTGTTTGTGTTGTAACTAGGAGTCCATTGGTTATTCCAGTATGTCTGCGTAGGGTTAACAGAAGCATCACAAGAATATGGAGGGGGGGCTACGGGAGGAACGGATGGAGAACTCTTCTCATTGTATGTGGCAGTAACCTTTTTTTCCTCCCGCTTCACTAAATCATAACAACTCGCAGCTTCCTTTTCAATAACCTTCTTGTAAAAATCTGTTGCTGTGAGCGTGGGCCATTCAGAAATTAACTGTTTGGTGGCTACGCTACATTGGTGCGTCATATTCCCCAAACATGTCTGCACTTTTAACTGGGACATATTGCCATCTGACGAGAGGGAAGCATCTTCCTTCCAGATTTTAAAAAATCTTTTTCACAAAATCACTGGGTAATTCGTTTTGTCTTTGTTTACAGGCAAAAGCGATAGACATAGACTGTCTATCCGTCCACAAACTTTTCATTTCTACTTCAATTTCATGCCACATTTGATTTAACCCTACAATGGTGTTTAACGGGTACTGGGTAGTGTTCATAAGGTGTGGGGCTATGGGGGTACTAATAGTTGGAACTCTGGCCCAATTCCATCCTGATTCCAGATCGTAACCCAATATGCCGTCTATAATAAGGCGCATGTCATTTTGATGAAAACATTGTCCTTGGCACATTCTTTTTAAATACGTAAGACATGCCCCTGGGTTTTTTCTGGGATCAGGAGAGTGAGACAGAATGTTTTGCAACTCACTGGGACTCAAGGGTTTCACCCACTGTGAGAAAAGGGTACTGTTTCTTTGCTTTTGGATCAGTGCGTCTACAGATTAATTTATTGGTGGTTGGACTGTGAAGGGGGGGCGGAAGCAGCAGGAGGTAAGAACGCTGCACTAGCTACAGCTATGCAGACATCATCATCAGAATTAACTGTATTTATATTGGGATATATATGAATCACAATGCTTTAGGTGATATCCTTGCAACGTTGTAGAAATACGTATTAGCTCTCAAACAGGGTATATGACTCCGTCCAGTCATAGAATCTCAAAGATCAATAAATAAAGCTTACCCTGGAGAACCTTAAAACCATTGTCTTGTTTTTATTTCAATTCACACAACATGTTTCGAGTCCAAGGACTCTTCATAAGCACCTGATGAAGAGTCCTTGGACTCGAAACATGTTGTGTGAATTGAAATAAAAACAAGACAATGGTTTTAAGGTTCTCCAGGGTAAGCTTTATTTATTGATATTGGGATATATTGCAGTATAAGGAGGTGCAGGAGTAGAAGGGTATATAAAGGAGGTGGTGAAAATGGGACCCTTAGACTGCTTTGGTAAAGTCTGAGATGGACTCCACCCTGGGGCAATCTTAAGCCAATTCTCACCACCGGGTTTCATATAAGTATAGTCCCAATCTGGATCGCCCCCGCCCTGGAGGCACATTTGAACGACCATCTCCATATGGTATTGGTCATTTGCACCATCCCGGGGAAAAGGATCATCTAATCCTATAGCTTCTCCCCAACCGGCAATATTGTCTACCCAAGGATCAACAAAAAAACCCCTGTAGGACTACAGCGATACACATATTGTTTACAGGTTTCCCCCTGTAGGGGCTTAGGCAAACTTTTAGAATGTTTTGAACCCATTTTCCACACCTAGGATGAAAAACCAGCCACCAGGTATACGCAATTCAGGAACACAATATAAGGCTGTTTGAGAGCAAGGTCCCACCAATACCTAACAACTGCATTCCGAGAACTGATGTCTTAATGCGTATTTAATAACCAGAATGATGGCAAACAGATAAGAAGATAAAGCAAGAACTGAAGGGGCTGTTTGAGATCAAGGTCTCGACAATACCCACAGTGGCACTGCGATCAACTCTTAATATCTTCACTATCTGTTTTTTTCAAAACATTTGAAAACAATGGTAAAGCATTATACATTTAACAACACAAGACTTTTGCATGAGGGGACAAGATAGTCAGTAAAGAATGACTCCCAGTGACTAAAACCTGCCCTATTCTCCTCTAGGGCTCTAATAAACCTGGAGTCTTTTCCTTCAGACTCCTAAACCTGTCTCTACCTTGAGACTATATAACCTGTCTCTACCTTGAGACTATTTAACCTGTCTCTACCTTGAGACTATTTAACCTACAACCAAAATACCCTAAAATAAACCTAAATCGGCATTTAGGAAAACCCGGAAGGCAAGGAAAAAATCGTCTATAAAGACAGACGTTTTACTTACCAACCAGAGTTCCAGAGCCGATCCCATCCTCGTCGCCAAACTGAAAGGGTAAACCTGGTCCTAATCCTCGGACCTGTAGCTACGAGTGCACTCGATTTGAACCTGCTACTCCAGGGGTCATCTATCACTGTCCACTCAGGCAAAACAGATATCTGGGACTATGCACAGAACACACCGAGATGTAGTCTGTAAGCAAACTCGTTTATTATGGGAAAGGGTACAAATTCTTATAGTGAAAATTACGTCACTTCAAACAGGATACATCTGCACACAGAATACTTTGGTAAAAATAAAGACTTTGGCAAAAATAAAGACTATTGTTAGTTTTATCGGTAACACATCTTGTCTGTGGGAAAAGGGAGGTGTGCGCACATCCATGTTCCAAAACTAGCAGGGCGTCAAGAGGAAAATTACAAAAACAACATACAGATCAATATTATGGGATTTAACCCACAACATGCCTTTATGATAATAGTTATGTAGGCCCTGGATAAATGTGCTAACATCATGATTATAATGCTTATATAAGTGCCTATATGCACTAGTGCTGTGATGAATATATAAGTGCCTATATGCACTAGTGCCGCCTTCAATCTGCGGTGCCGGTGTTCCTATGGGCCATGTTCTCTCTATCACTGCTGTAACAGCTCAGGCCCTATAAGATCCCCCTCCGCCCGGGGAGGTGAGTCCAGGTCAGTTCCCTGTAGGGCGGCTGTGTGTCAAGGGGAGAAAGAAGACCTGGAAGGGGGCACCGAGGTTCTCTTCACAGTTTGCTGGGACAACCGGTAGCGCGTCCTAGAGCCCTCGCAGCTGCGCGCACCCGCTGCAACTGTTTCTCTCTGGCGCTTTGCAGCTACCGACAAAACTACAAGTCCCACCATGCATCCGTCCCATCTGCTTCTCTGAAAGCATTACCGGCAGTGGGACGCAGGGACTTGTAGTCAGCTGGATGCAGAGCCGGGCAGCTCAGCCATGCCTGAACTGTTACAGCAGTGAGAGACTGAACATGGCCCATAGGAACACCGGCACCGCAGATCCGCCTCAAGTTCAAGCTGGAAGCGCCGCTGCACTACAGAAAGCACAGAATGTGGCAGCTGAAGGATCCAGCAGCAGAGAGCCAGGGAGGAGAAATCAAGCACCGTTCAATGGATGGTCGCCCTTTCGCCATTTCTGTAGAAGACAGGAAGCAGAGTTTCTGTAAGTTATTTCTTAATAAAGACTTTGCTTTTTTAAAGTATAATTTGTGTATGTGTTTTTTTTTGTTGTGTACTAACGAATTTTTTTTTAAAAAAATTTGATGTTACTGGTCCTTTAAAAAATAAAAAATTGATTTATTTAAAAGTATATGACCAACGTTTCAGCCTCCTCAAAGGCCTTTCTCTTCCCCCTCATATACTTTTAAATAAATCAATTTTTTATTTTTTAAGTCCTGTGAGTGCAGATTTTTCTGATTCTGCACCCAGGCATCTTTAACGCTGCTGTCGAGAGTGCCGGTATCTTTGTGCATTATATATATATACAGTATATTTATATATATATATATATATATAAAATCCAAAAAGTAAGGTGCACACTGGGATCCTTTGTAGCTTTTTAAAAAAATACATTTTATTCAATACATGTTAAAAGGAGGTCAATGTTTTGGTATGTTCCTAAGACCTTTATCAAGATCAATAACACACTAAGGCTAGGGCCACACTAGGCGATAGCGCCGCGATTTGACTCGCGGCGACTTTTCGCCGCGACTTTTAATCCGCAATCGCTGGGGAAACTTTTGCGCTGGCGTCTATGGGGAATCGCGAAAAATCGCCAGCGTAAAAACACACGCGGCGATCTTTTTTCTACTGTCGCTCAAAATTGCCTCGCTAGGCGATTTCGAGCGACAATAGAAAAAAGATCGCCGCGTGTGTTTTTACGCCGCGATTCCCCATAGACGCCAGCGCAAAAGTTTCCCCAGCGATTGCGGATTAAAAGTCGCGGCGAAAAGTCGCCGCGAGTCAAATCGCGGCGCTATCGCCTAGTGTGGCCTTAGCCTTAAAAACATTGTATCCATAAATAAGTAAAACCAATTAACACTCACCCAATCCCGTGCAGCCCCATGGGACATGTGATGCAGGCTCCACCCCAGCCGGGGGTTAAACCAAACACCACCTGAACCATATAGAAAAAGGAAGAAAACATGAGGAGATACTTTCTTCAGTATTTACATAGTTGTAACAAATGTAACAAATACAGTGCAGACAGGAATGTTGCAAAATAAACACAGTTACCTTATCAAATATTAATGTACATCTTATTATGTTTTATCTTTGTTTCAGAAAGCACAAGAAGGAACAGTGCTCATTTAACCCTGTCGGTACCATAGTATTAAGTTTTTTAATCCAAAACACTTCTCTCTGGAGAAGCATTTTGGATCTATCTCCCCCTCTTCTAGGGGGAGGAACGTGGTCAATGGCAATATAGTGTAAAGTAGGTAACCTGTGCCCAACTTGAAGGAAATGATTTGCCACAGGTTTATTCGTATTACCATCACGAAACGCTGTGCTAATTGCGGATCTATGTCCATCCATCCTTAACCGCAATGTTTGGTCAGTTTTACCTATATATGACAGCCCACACGGGCAAGTAATCATATAGATTACATGGGTTGTAGTACAGGTGATGTGGTGTTTTATCAGAAACCGCTTACCAGTATGGGGATGTAAAAAGCTATTCCCTGGTGTCATAAACCTGCACGAAGTACAGCTTGGGCATTTAAAACAACCAGGTAAGTCACTTTGAAGCCAGGTCTCCTGTCTAGTTTGATAGCACCTCACTGGATCACTTTTAACCAAAAGATCCCTTAGATTAGTGCCCCTCTGGTAACAATTCATAGGTTTATCTGGGACCACCTTATTCAAAACCCCATCTGCCTGAATAATACTCCAATTTCTTGTTGATGGTAGTATTTATCACATCAGAGCCTGTAGAAAATTTGGTACTGTAAATAAAGGACGGTTTTTTAGCCTCAGCTACTGAGGTTGTCACCCTATGTCTAGCCGACTCTAATGCCCGTTTAAGCACATATTCAGGGTAACCCCGTTCTGTGAACCTGTCCCACATCTCATATACTGTAGCTGTTGCTCTGCCAACAAATCATAGACCTTGGATGGCAACTATTGTAATGTAAGAGAACATTTTTATCAATCTTTTTACGATACAGAGTAAAATCAATGTGTTCATCCTGTCTCCAAAGTTTCTACAGGCTCTGATGTGATAAATACTACCATCAAGAAAAATTGGAGTATTATTCAGGCAGATGGGGTTCTTCACAAACATTGTTAGTGCTACTTTTTATTAATCATCTTTCTAGTCAGACCCTCTTCTATTCATATTCCAGCTCTTGTTCAAATCAATGCATGGTTGCTAGGGTAATTTGGACCCTATCAACCAGATTGAATTACAAACTGGAGAGCTGCTGAATAAAGAAGCTACATAACTCAAAAACCACAATTAATAAAAAATGAAAACCAATTGCAAATTGTCTCAGATTATCACTCTCTACATCATACTAATTTAATGGTGAACAGTAGTGATGTGCCCGCTCTAACATGCCCAGCCACAACCCGCTTCCGGGGGTCCCTTTATAGACCTGCACCGACCCGCCCGCCGATGATGTCACAATGACATCACAAAAGGGGTGGGGCGAGCAGACGCGAGACTATTAAACTGGAAGTCGGATGCAGACATTTGAAGGTGGCCAGCGAGGAGCACTGCGAGGTCGACCTGAACCCGCCCGTGGCTTTAACATACAAATAAGGACATTGTTTGAAAGTTTCAAAGTAACATTGACCTTACTGTTAGTCAATGTTTTTTTTTCTGTATACAAATTTTGCTTTTAATGTGAAAAAGGTCTCCTGAGAGTGGCTCAGAGAAAGATAAGGGTGATATTGTGTCCAAAGCTAGAGTTTGTGGCAAGGTGGGAAATCTGTGAAAGGAACAGAACTACAGACTGAAGGATGACCATGAGTACCATCTCAAACCAGCAAAAAATAGGATATCCTATGTACTCAAGTCAACTGCTACGGACAGCAACATGGAACAAAGGAGAAACAAGCCCTTGGAATAAAAAAACCCAGATGCTGCGAGGACATTGTTGTGTTTATTGGGTAGAGAAGTGGAAAAAATTCTGCCTGGATTGCAAAGAACAGAATTTGAGGACAGAACAGTTTCATGGTCTGCATAAGGACTTGCTCTAATTCTGTATAAAGACTGAGTGCAGCTCATGTATTCAGATGGAACATATAGAAATGACTGGTGAATGAAAGTATCAACAGAAGTCAGCAAAAGAAAGACTCAACTCATTCGGTGTTGCATCCAATTTATTACATACACCTAACCTGCCACTCGCATTAGTATTGGATACCTTATTTGTCCTAAACAAAGCAACAGAAAACAGCTGCAGGAGTATGTAACCAGTTCTAATCACGTTTCTAGACATATTTAAAGGGGTGGTTCTCCTTTAAGTTAACTTTTAGCATGTTATAGAATGGATGATTTTTAGCAACTTTTCAATTGATCTTCATTTTTTATTTCTTAAAGGAACAATAACACCAAAAAATTAAAATGAAGTAAAGTCATAAAAATATCATGTCCTGTTGCCCTGCACTGGCAAAACTGATGTGTTTGCTTCAGAAACACTACTATAGTTCATATAAACAAGCTGCTGTGTAGCAATCGTGGATATTGAAAAAAGGCTATATGTCACAGGTTAAATAGTGGATAACAGATACATTATGTTCTACAGAGCTTATCTGCTATCTGCTGTGTAACCTGAGCCTTTTCTCCTTTGAATGTCTGTGGAATGTCTGGTGGAATTTACACTACGAAAAAATTAATTAAATTACGCCATTTTTTACATGGAGAAGCCTGGTGATGTATGGCGAATTATCCCACTGCTTTTTACATAATAAATATGCCCCTTGGTGTCATTAAAACAAACTAAGAAGAGAGTCATCTTCCCCAACTGAATCCATGTAAGGAGTGCTGACCATCTCCAAGGAAAACTAGGGCAGTTAGGCGAAGGGGAGATTTGTAGTAAAATCTCGAAAAATGCACCTCCATTCGAAATTACTGAAATCACTGGCGGTAAAACCAACATATCGCTAAGCTGCCTGAAATTTCCTCCAGGGGAAACTTTGGGCAAGTTCACCATATGTTGGTTTTCCGTCAGCAATTTAATTTATTTCCAATTGAGATGCATTTTTAGGATATTTGTTGCTCGCAGTCACTCATAAACCCATGGGGCACAGTATATAGCGGCACCTAATGGATGGTATTCAGTATAGTACATTACTAAAATTCAATGGATGCCTACGGGACTTGGAGAATCCCATGGTCTACTCATTACTACTGGATAGAGTTTAATCCTGGCTAAAGGAACAGGAACACCAAAAAATGGAAGTGTTTTAAAGTAATGAAAATATCATGTAGTGTTGCCCTGCACTGGTAAAGCTGATCTGTTTGCTTCAGAAACACTACTATAGTTCATATAAACAAGCTGCTGTGTAGCAATGGCGGAAATTGAAAAAAGACTACATATATGGCACAGGTTATACAGTGGATAACTGATAACACAATAATGTACTACAGAGCTTATCTGCTGTGTAACCTGAGCCTTTTCTCCTTTGAATGGCTGCCCCCATTGCTACTCAGCAGCTTATTTATATGAACAATAGTAGTGTTTCTGAAGCAAACACGGCAGTTTTACAAGTGCAGGGCAACACTGCTTTATATTTTTATTACTTTAAAACAATAAAAAATTTTGATGTTACAGTTCCTTTAAACAAACTTTGACAGGCTATAACCTGGTTATTGTGAAGGGCAAAGGGTTGTAACTGGAAGCTCTTCAAACTGGTGTAGCAACAGAAGAAGAAATACACAAGACTTTGCATTTTAAGCATAAACAAGGCTTCTAGATAGGAGCAGCCAATACGATTTAGCTAGTGGTTGTGGGCTGAAATCAACATGCCCTAGCCATAAGGATAGCCACCTAGACATAACACTATATGCACAGATAAGGTTAGAATAGTTAGAATGTAACTCTAATAAACCTTTTATGTTCTAAGCTTCTCTCATTATGGGATCTAATTTAAACTGTGATAGCTTGTTGGAATTATATTAGTTAATTGTGGTAAGAATAAGCTTTTATGTCCATAAGTTACTAGAGTCCTTTATATGTTATCACAGGTATAGAAATACATGCTGGTTTGTAGTTAAGTGAAAGCCTGACAGGTTATAGTCACAATCCCAGTATTTAGGGGGAGCTTTATATAGTGGTTCATAGTCAAGTAAAGCCTGACATTTTATAGCCGGAGACCCTTTATTTAGGGCGGATTTCTATATAGTGGTTCATAGTCAAGGAAAGCCAGACAGGTTATAGCCATAAACCTTGGTTTTTAGGGGAATTTTTACATTTCCTATCCATATTCCTATTCTATCATTTAAATCACTGACTGATTGCTAGGGTAATTTGGACCCTAGCAACAGATACCTGCTAAAAATCCAAACTGGAGAGCTCACGAACAAACAGATTCCAGAGAAATTAAAAAGTGAGGATGAACTGCAAATTATCTCAGAATATCAAGCTTTACACTATACTATAAAGTTTTTATGGTGAACAACTTTTTTTAAGAGCATTATTTAGCATTCTGCATATAATTGATTTAAAAATGTATGAATATGTTATGGATCAATTCTAATCAGAACTGATCCACATTAGGGGAGTGTAGTAATATGTCCCGGGCCTATACAGATATAGGAAACCTGTCTATTACAGGAAGGCCAGCTCTCATAGACTCCATTATTACCAAATAATTTTTAAAAATAATTCCCCTCAGGCAGACTAATTAGATCAGTAAGAGCTATTGTGAAGGAATTCTCACGGTATTATTGTAAACTTTACTCTAACGACCTTAAACCTTCTAAAGCGGCAGTGCTCCAGTTTTTACAAGAGTGTAATCTCTGCTGCTTATCCCCTGAACAAAATAGTCGACTTGAAGCTAAGGTTACAATTGAGGAAGTGATCTCAGCTACATCTTCCCTACAATTATCCAAATCACCAGGCCCTGATGGCTTCTCCTCTATTTATTACAAAAAATTCATCCATATTTTAGCCCCTTACATGGCTAATATGTTTAACGGTCTACTCTCAGGAGAACATTTTACCCCAGTCTCATTACTAGCTAATATCTCCCCTATACCTAAACACTCATCCGAGCCAACTGAATGGCAGAACTTTAGACCCATATCAGCGTTAAATGTTGACATTAAACTCTTAGCAAAAATCTTAGCTATTAGATTAGGCCCTATTATGCCCCACTTAATTCACAATGACCAGGTGGGATTTGTACAGGGCCGTCAGGCCTCTGATGCAGTACGACGGCTCATATTGCTGACATCTCGTGCTAAGTCAACACTACAACCAGCTATGATTCTCAAGCTAGACTTTAGAAAAGCATTTGATTCAATCTCTTGGGCCTTCCTCTGGACTTTTTTATTAAACAGGGGTTTTGGCCTCAATTTCCTTAAGTGGCTGGCGGCCCTGTACAAAACCCCTACTGCCCGAGTTCGTATTGGTTGCAACATGTCCGAATTTTTCCCAATCTCAAGGGGCAGCAGACATGGATGCCCCTTATCCCCACTATTGTTTAACATAGCCATTGAACCATTGAAATTAGCCTTTTCGCGGATGATGTGACCCTCTTTTTGACACAGCCTATGACATCCCTGCCTAATCTTTACAGCGTATTGACCAAATTTGGTAATCTCTCAGGATTAACTATTAATCTGGAAAAGACTGAGGCTCTTAATATAGGGCTCCCTCATGATTTAACCAAATTGCTCACCCTTAACTTCTCATTTCAATGGCAGAAAACATCAGTCTCCTTTCTAGGCATCCATTTGACCAATAAATTATAACGTAAACTATTCCAACATATCGCAAACTAGGCAAGTGCCTAGAGGACTGGAGCAAATACCACATTTCATGGATAGGTCACATTTGGGCTATTAAGATGACACTATTCCCTAAATTATTGTATTTCTTTAGAGTGCTTCCCCTGTCGCTTAACCTCCAAGATTTAAAAAAATTTGAAACTAAAATACTCAAATTTGTATGGAACAATAAATGTCCCAGGGTAAATAGGAATATACTATATAGATCTTTATCTAATGGTGGCTTAGGCTTGCCCAATCTCAGATACTACAACTGGTCGGCACAGTTATGTCAACTCCCGACTTTACACTGCACCTCAGACCCCCCCAGTGGGTTGCAATTGAGAATGCCTTTGCTGCCCCCTATGATGCCTTTTCGTTCCTTTGGCTACCCAAGAAATCTCGACCTAAAACTATGAGCCCTTGCTTTGCTTGTTCCCTACAAATATGGGATATAGTTTCCCATAAGGACCCATTTATTACCCCTCACAATCCTGCAGCACCTATATTTGGTAACCCAGCTTTCCCAGCTGGATTGCAAAAACACCTCTTTCACTGGCGGATACTAAATGGGCTGATATCCGTCAAATCCCTAATAAACACCAGAGGTCCCTACACTATCCAATATCTCTTAGATCATTATCAACTTCCAGATTCGGAGAGGTTCAGAGCTTATCAGGTTTTACATTGTATACAGAAATGTTGGAACTCCACTAAAACTCACGATATGTCTAGCTCGTTCTATGAACGTTGGTGTACAAAAGGTGCAGCCCCTAAAGGAGCCATTTCAATTCTATACTTACAATTTAACACGCCAGCCAGGTTACTAGATTTACCATATATTACCAAATGGGAAATAGATATAGGGAAATCATTACCTGAACAGGATTGGTTATGGCTTTGGGATAATACACGCAAAAGCTCTATCAACACAGTCATTCTGGAAGCAGGTTATAAGGTATTATTTCGCTGGTATTTAACCCCAGAAAGATTAGCTAAATTTTATCCAGATTGTAACAATACATGTTACAGGGGTTGTCCTGCATCAGGATCAATGTTCCATATTTGGTGGTCGTGTCCCATGGCTGTGAGATTCTGGATACGGATTTATACCCTTATTTTTTCTGTGTTACATCTCAACTTGAAAAGAGACCCATACGTTGCCTTATTGGGAGCTGTCCCCTGTGACGTCCCCAGGAAACAGGTTCGCTTACTTAATCATATTTTCTTGGCCGCCAGACAGGTTATTGCTAAGGCATGGAAATCACTTTCTCTACAATATAGCATGGTAAAAACGAAACTGGATTGGATTCTCGTTAATGAAAACTAACCAGTATCCACCTGGATAAGTATCAGACCTTTGTAGATATCTGGCAACCCTGGATATATTACAGATTCCACGGTACCCTACCGGTCTCTACACTTTCCTTATAAGATCCTTGCCTGGCAACCATTTTAACATGAGACCAATCATAATATTTAATACCGCAATCTGATCATAATTGACATGGCTCCTTTATATGGAAATTGCCTAAAGTTGATATGCTGGTATCTGATACTGCTCAAACTCCCCATGTATATGATGTAACCCACCTTTGATACACCTGACTGTTCGACACGTGTGTCTACTTATTGGTCTAACTTATTTTATTTTCCTTTTTTTTCCATTCTTATTTCTTTTTTGTTAACAACTGTCTTTGATTTCTTTGTTTCGAGTTACATGATATATACAATTTAGTTTTGCTCTGTTTCAACACACAATGATAGACAGACGACTGATCTATACAAATCCTTTTCTTTTTTTGTTTTATTATTTGTATCATCTTCTCACTGTAATATGCTTCCTGTATCTGATTATAAGTGCACAGTGATGATGTCAATCCTTTTGATCTGTCTGTTACACAATTTTTTTTCCTTCTGTCAATAAAAATATCGAAACAGAAAAGGTCCCATACCTGTATATAAATACATTTTACCCCCTGCACAATGCAACATGCAATTTATACCTTGTCCTGGTTTTGCTGCTGTTACCACATCTAATTCAAGGTATGGCACACAGTACTCTGTAATACAAATGTTAAAATTCTGGTTGTAAGGTCCTGCAATGGGCTTAGTAAACGCAAAAACTGCAGGTACTGAGTTGGTTACAGGTATGAAATGCAGATGTGGTTATGGATTGGTGAGTCTGAGAGTCAAGTTTCAAAATAGTCTTCTTTCATACACCAATTAGTTTCGATGAGACTGCTACAAGTTAGGAAATAAAGGCAAATATCTGATTCGCTACACACAATTCACTACTACATTCACTTTATTTATACCACTTTATTGACAGCAGCACTGGGTACAATTTGGATGATCAGAAAGGAATGCAGGATATCTGCTAATGACAGACATCAAATGGCATGTTACTAGCTGTTTAACTACCGTCAACCCTAGTTTATGACACATCTACGTTCGGGTGCTGCTGCAGTTAAATAACGTTTATTGTAGGGAGTTGGTTCCTTCCCAACATGGAAAATTTCCACTTTTGTTGGTAAAGAGACATTTGCCATATGTTGGACACATCACATCCTATATATTCAAGGTTCTCATAAGCATCATAGCCGGGTTATTCATTAATCTTCATATCAATTACCTTTTGCAATTGGATTGGATTGTATTATCAGTTTCCATCAAAGTTTACTATATAACCTTTCATAGAGAAGAAGGATGATTGCGTGGAGGGAAAGTTACATGAGAGAAGACCAAGCTCATTGATTCGTGGATAGAGAACATTATTGTTTTCCACTTGGACAGAATATTTATTTCCTTTAGCCATGGTTCTGAAGCAAGGCTCAAGTGACTTCAGGTAAGTGCGATAATAATTATATATCTCATTAGATTCAGATCTAAGACTATTGGGCGCCCTCTGTATGATGTTATTCAGTCATGGGGAGAGGAGCACATTTTGTGAAATCATACAATATATGTCAGACTAGTCCACTATGATACCAGGAACATTCCCAGTGTGTCCATGTGTCATGGTCATTCCCTATCTCTGTATGGGAACAGTCTGACACTATATAGCTTTAAAAGAAATCTTAAAAACATTGATAGAAAAGTATCTCTACTTAGTTAAAAGAGGCAGATTATGTTACATTGTACAAAGAATGCTTAAGCTGATAAGACCCATCAAAACTTGGAAACAGTCATTACAAATGAAGTATGTCCCACCTGCTTGTTTTCACTGCCTTATACTTATAGTAATTTGTGTGGATATACAGATAATACAGTAAATAGGTGCATAGCTAATACAGAGACAGACAGATAGATGATATATACTGTAGATAGATAGAAAGATATGCCAATTGCTTTATAACTATTTGTTATAAAGCAAAAGTTATTAGGCACTTAAACTCCTTCATAAACTGCATTTGCTGCTCTCTTCTTCTTCCTACAAGAGGATATATCTTTATAGAAGCTCAAATTAAGTTGCCAGTAAAATATCACATTTTTTCCTCACAGGAAATTATTAATTATTTTAGACTGTAAGCTGTTTCTGTCACTCTCCCTCCACTCTTTCACTCTCCCCTCCCTCCCCTCCTATCACTCTCCCCTCCACTCTGTCACTATCCCCTCCTTCACTCCTGTCTGTCTCCACTCTATCCCCTCCTGTCACTCTCACCTCCCTCCCCTCCTGTCACTCTCACCTCCCTCCCCTCCTGTCACTCTCCCCTCCACTCCTTCACTCTCCCCTCCACTCTTTCACTCTCCCCTCCACTCTTTCATTCTCCCCTCCACTCTTTCACTCTCCCCTCCACTCTTTCATGTCTGTCAATCTTCCCTCCCTCCCTGGTTGCAGTAAGGCAGGCGCAGGGTGGGGGAGTGGGGTGGCCAGTCAGGTTGCCTAGGGCACTCGGTTGGCTTGGTCCGGCCATGGTCTGGGACAAAGACCGTAACCAGCTAAAACGGAATACTAAAATGGCAATGTGCCTCCAAAATGCTCTCTGTCTCCCCGAAATATAGACTTAAACATGTATATGGTCCATAAAGTTACAATACAAGGTCCAGTCTACACAGAATGGAACCACAATTTTTCCTCCAATGCCAGCACTGTAACATAGGGGGTTCTAATAGATACAATATGGGACTGCCCTGAAAAAGTTGGATTCTGGGAAAGGTATTTATGATTCTGGTGAATTTTACTGGTGATAACATCCTGAATGACCTAAACTGTGACTCCTAAATATTATAATATACTTTTATAAAAGGGAAACAGGAGCGCTCAAACCACCCGCCGTGTCTTTGATATCACAAATTGGAATCCTTTTCTATGTAACGGTCTATTATCGCATTCATTACAAATTCACTCACTTTCAGAGCTAATTGATCTATATTTACAACCATTAGTAAAACGACTTACTTCTTACTTAAGGGATACAAAGCAGGTATTACAAATTTTTGAAAATTTTCGATGGAAACCAGAATATATCTGGGCAACCGCCGATGTAACAAGCCTATATTCCTGTATACCCCACGAAAAGGGTCTGCATGCAATTCGATATCACTTAGAACGATATAGTAATTATGACACTGACACTAAGGAATTCATTTTAGAAGCAATTGAATACTTGCTAAAACACAATTATTTTAAATTTGATCAAACACATTACCTTCAGATATGTGGGACCTCAATGGGTGCGAAATTCGCACCCACATACGCCAATCTAAACATGGGTTGGTGGGAAGAGAAACACATATATGAAGGTAATATAAAGGACACGGGTGCAAATATTATCTATAAGCGCTACATAGATTATTTGATTTTTGTATGGAAAGGAGATGGGAAAACATATCTAAAATATTTAGAAACACTGAATAATAATGATCTAAATTTAACACTAACGGGCACATTTAACAGCACAAATATACAGTTTTTAGATTTAGAATTGTTTCATGAAAACTGTGAGGTACAAACTACAGTATATCGCAAAAAATGTGCAGGAAATTCGTTATTGCATGCAGACTCATGTCACCCGAGACATGTATTCCAGGGAGTACCAATAGGACAATTTTGTAGGCTTAAGAGAAATTGTAGCACAGAAGCAGAATTTTTAAGTAAAGCTTGTAACCTAAGGGATCAATTCCTACAAAGGGGTTATCGAATGCAAGAACTAGAAAGAGCATTTAAAACAGCTATATCAAAAACCAGAGAGGACCTGCTAAAAACGAAAAACTCAAACAGACACCAAAGAATGGAAAAACCACTATTTATTACCTCATACAGCAGATAATTTACTCAGATAAAACATATAATTAATAAACATATACCAATGCTTTATAACGACAGTAAATTGAGAGCGGTATTAATACAGGGATATAATTTTGTAAGTAGAAAAGCACCAACATTGGGACAAATTCTATCTCCAAGTGAATTTAAAAGAAAAGAAAAGTAACTGGTTAGAAGTCAAAGGCACATATTGCTGTGGAGCATCAAGGTGTATTACATGTGTACAGATGCACAAGTCAAAAACATTTGTAAGTACAAAAACACAAAAAGAATATAACATTAATTGCTTTATTAACTGCAATACAAGTTATGTTGTGTATCTGTTAACATGCACACACTGTGGCATCCAGTATGTAGGATGCACTACTCGCCCCTTAAAAAATAGAAAGCGAGAACATATAAGTCAGATAGGGGCAGAAAGTAGTGCCACTACAGTATCCAGACATTTTTCCCAATGCAATCAAGGAAATGTTGCCTACTTACAAATCCAGGGAATAGATAAAGTGAGAAATCGGAGTAGAGGGGGAAATAAACAAAAAAAACTTTTGGAACTAGAAGTAAGATGGATCTTTTTACTAGATACACGAGAACCCAAGGGGTTAAACATAAGATGGGATGTAAGCTGTCATACGTAAACATAAAAAGAAAAGAAACAGAGAAAAAAAATAGACTAATATATTAGAAAGATCTATAATCATAAACCAGAGAAAAGGAAAAAAATTATTTTTTTAAAAAATACAAAAGAAATGATAACGCACAAATAATAGCCCTCCGTCCCAATAAAAGTTTCAGAATGACCAAATTGTGTTGGAATTCATAAACCTAAAGTTACATAAAGTAGTAAAAAGCAAAACAAATAAATTGAAACAAGCAAAGCAAATTTATTGAAACAATTTAGCCTTTAAGAAAAAATATGTAAAAGATACATCAAAATATATGACACAATGTTGGTGAAGTTGAGAAAAACATAAATTAATAAATATAGACTTCAAAAGTTACATAGAAAATAACTTATAAGAATTTTATGTGAAAGAAAATCAAATCTTTCGAACACAACAAATAGCTTTGAAAGAGTTAAGAAATTTTAAAGGAGGAAGTACGTCTTAAATGATGAAAGCTCCCAATGCTTTTTAAATCATGTGAATGTAATTGTCATTTAATGCCTATGATTACGTGTGGTAACACACGAAACGCGTTAGGATAATATATGTTTGTGCAATAAAGTAAAAACTTTTTTACCGCTACCTGGAGTCCTGTGGAGTGCGTGCCAAGCTGCTGATTTTGTATCCTAAATATTATACCTGAATTGCTGAAAACACAGGCAGCAGTAACTTTCTTATGCCAAACACAGTTTCTGACGCATAGAAGTGGAATCATATCTCACCCCCCTTGTATGAAAACTGGGAAAGTAGAACGAATAAGCAATGAGAACTAGAGAAGTATATGTATACACAAACAGGTCTCATGAGAAACACAATTCAGTATGCCAGAATAGGCTGGCGCATTTAATACAGCAACTTACTATTCGGTGAAACTGTTTGTACCACTGATATATTGTACTGTATTGTATGAATCTGTTGTTGCCACTGACATATGATGTTCATAAACTTGTATATTGTCTCTGTATATCGTATGTATCTTGTATATATCAATAAAACCTTGCCTGAATGAAAAGGAAAATTCACATTTTCTTTTTCGTCAAAGGCTGATGAGCCATTTTAAATGGGTTGTTCCCCTTTGAGTTTACTTTTAGTATGATATAGAGAGTGATATTTCAAAAAAAAAATATGGAATTTGTTTTCATTTTTTATTTGTGGTTGTTGAGTTATTTAGCTTTTTATTCAGCAGTTCTCCAGTTCGCAATTTGTCCAAATTGCCCTACCAACCATGCACTGATTTAAAAAAGAGACTGGAATATTATTAGCAGAGGGTCTGAACAGTAATATGAGTTTTATAAAGTAGCAATAACAATACATGTGTAGCCTTACAGCGCATTTGTTTTTTTGATGGGCTCAGTGACCTCCATTTGAAAGTTAGAAGAAGAAGGCAAATAATGTAGTTTAGAAATAGCCATTCTACAACATGCTAAAGGTTATCTTAAAGGTGAGCCACCACATTAACGATCAGGCTCATCAGTCTACTAAAATCGTTGTTTTTTTTTTTTTTTAACACCAAATAATGACCAGCTTTAGCCAATGAAAAACACCATTCTATGCAACAACGCTGCTCCAGATTTTTTTAGTCAGCCAAGGAAAGAGTTGTGAAAAGATGCTCTTGCTGCAGGATAATTCATCATAATTTAAATTTATTAGAAATACATTTTTCCCATGTTATGATTATTTTTGACAACCCAACTAGTTGTCATACTAATAAATGGCAGAAACAAACTCTCACTTACATACTGTATACTATCCTCAAACCGTTAAAAATGTGACATTTGATAAATGTGCCCCAGTCCTGTGCCTGGATCTCACAATGCTGGTGACTGCACATGGCGATTGACTCAAGGAACCAAACCCAAAAGTGTAAGGAGCTATTTAAACATTGGCTACTGTTATTGGGGTATAAGAATATAAATCTTCCACATCTATTTGCAATAGACTTCAGAGACTTTTACATTTTCTCAAGCTTTGCTCGGGGTGCTGTCTTTTATTTGAGCAGTTCCCGTGTGTTCTTTAGAAAGGACTACTGAGCCACACTGATCATCAATGTATTGTTTATAAAGAATTGTATCTTTTGAGCATTCACTTAAAATAGTTAACTACTACATCTTGCAGATGCCTGAATTTCAAGAAAGTGTTCTTTGTTGTTTCTCTTCTCTTTGGGATATCCTTTGTCACAAGAATGTTGGCTGTCGGTGAGTTCTGGAGGTAAGGGACCTAAGACAATGTTCTTCATTAGCAAGTCTGAACACAAACTAAATATCTAAAATACATATAAATAAGCCTAAAAATGATCTTCTTAAAGAGAATACTAGAGAAAAAAAACAGTAGACTTAGGAACATCATTTACTGACACCCAGGACACAAGTCAAATGACCCTAAGGTGCACAAAAGGGCGCAGAATGAAAGAAATGGTAATGCACAGTACATTCCACTTCACATTAATTAAAATGTATAATGATTTTAAAGGGGAAATTTGTGTATGATGTAGACATTCATAATCTAAGACTACAGATATGGGATCCATTTTCCAGAAACCCCTTATCCAGAAAGCACAAGAATTATGGAAAGGCCATTTCCCATAGACTCTGTCGTAATAAAACAGTAGCTTGTACTTAATCCCATCTAAAATATAATTAATCTTTATTGGAGGCAAAACAACCCAAATGGGTTTATTTAATGTTTACATGATTTTTTAGTAGACAATGTATGGAAATCAAAATTACTACTCAGAAGGCAATATATTCATGAGGGGCAAGCAGGGATGGCACCTAGGCTTCCTTCTCATGCTCCCTACCCATCCTCTAATATTGTGTCATTCAGCCACACAAGTTACAAAGTGGCAGCCAATACTGTGATCTGCATCTTGTAATTTAATTTACTTTGCCACATTTTCTTCTCTTAATATACAATACAGGGAGTGTGATTCTGGACTTTAGAGTTTTATAACTTTTTGTAAAAGGACCCAAATTAAGTTAGGTGGCTTTATCAGTTCATGAATATTTTGGATACTTGCCATTTTTGTTGAAAATTCTTTTTACATAAAATAGTAAATCCACTGAGTGAAGTTTGGTTTCTTATTGTTTCACTTCATTATTTTATTTACGATGTTAATTATTGTCCTTTGGAATGTGTTCCTTTGAGTATATATTTATAGATATTTGTTTGTATCTTTGGCATGTTATACAGCATTGTATATTCTTTTCTTTTCTTATCTTGACATACTCAATCTGTGTAATATATTCTATTGTGTTTATGGAAAACTCAATAAAATTATTGAAAACAAAAAAAAAACAAGTCAGTGCTATATGAATGAAGTATAATAACAATTAAAAATGCCACACAAGCAGAAACACCTCTTATTGACTAGCTTTGGTCTCTCCAATGCAGGTGCAACGGACATCTACTTCCCACTCAAACAACCCAACAATATATTGGAAAGCTCCTACAAGCCCTCCACAATGTCAGTCAATTAAACAACATTCATGGGACAGAACAAAGTGAACTGCTGGGAAAATCTGAGTTGATTCTAAAACGTATTTTGGATCTTGAGGATAAAAAATCAAAAGAGAATGGGAAAACTGTGAAAGGTTCTTGCACTCCCCACAGGCACATCTTCTTCTTAAAAACCCACAAGACTGGCAGCAGTACCATCATGAACATATTGTTTCGATTTGGGGACCTGAGAAACCTGAGTTTTGCACACCCCACTAATGGAAACTCACAGTTTAATTATCCTAGCTATTTCTCTTCAAGGTTTGTGGATGGCTTTGCTCCAGGCAACTGCAGCATGTTCCATATTATGTGCCAACACATGAGGTTCCAGTTTACTGAGGTACAGTTGGTTGTTCCACATGATGGATGGACAATATTTCCAATATGACCAGTATTGTTGATGAATTACAGCTCCTATTAAAAGGCTGTCAGGAGGCTGGTAGGTCTTACAGACAGGGGCTTCACCACAAATATGTGTGGGAATATATGGACTCGCCTGGAGCTATTACTGGTACCACGTTACACTTGACCAGTCACTCAATCTACTTTTCATTTACTATTCTGTAAATTGGAACAACATTTAGGTTTCAACATTGTTCTTGAAAAACAAATTGCATTCCCCAAGGGTTTGGGATGGTTTGTTTGAGGTTCATTAGGTCAAGTTAATTTGATTAAACTATGTTGTAGTCCCCTCCAGCTAGCAGTCCTATCAGTGAACATTTGCCATCTCCTGGTAATTTTAGGAGCCACATTTCTGGTTATTAAACTGGAAATTGCGCTTTCTGCATTAGAAATGCAGCCTCCCCCCTGCACTTGCTTCTGAGCAGAAAAGGTAAGTGTTGGTGAGCTGGGGGGTCGCATCGCAGGAGCTGCCTCAGGCAGCAAGGGGGAGAGAATCGCCCCTGTGTGGAGCATTTATCACACCAGGCACTAAATACTGTTTGATATGGTGGATATTTACCAAGCATTTCTGGGATTTGTTGCCCGTTTTAAGTCACAAAAGTGCATGTGCCTTTGTACGGGTTGCTAGGCATAATGTAGGCCATCTGCTTCTCTAGCCTTGGGTCGTATGTTGAAGGCACAAGGTTAACCTGTAGTCTCATTATGGAGCAGATACAATCCTTGTGTTACATCTGGGTTGTTTATATCTTAAAGATAGTATCGATACTTCTTTAAGTGACAAAGTGTTGGACTGGCCCCATGGGTACCAAAAGTTCTTCTTTCTTCTCAACCCAACCATTCATGTCAATGTTCTTAACATGGTAGAGGCTGAAAAAGCAAATAATACACCCAGTATATTTTAAGCCTTGTAATAAAGCTGTCAAAGAAATTTGTCTTCAAAGGCTAAATTAACCTTTCTGTAGTAATTATAGCACTGAATGGCAATAAAAAGATTTATGATACTAAACTACTTTTATTATGTTCCCCATACTCAGCCTCAAAAATATAACAGTGCTCCTTTGGTTTTATCAAGTATAAAAAGAAGAAAATATTTATACTCAACACTTCCAACATGTTTATATTATACTGGGAATTTTTATTTGAAATAAGCATTCAGAGTTTGGCTTCTTGGTGAGCATGATTATGTTTGTTTTTCCTTTTCAGGTAGACAATGTGATGCCCAGAGACACATTTTACTTCACAATTCTTCGCAACCCAATTTCCCAAATGGAGTCCTCTTTCTCCTATTATAAAACCATAGGTGTCTTCTCCAAAGCTAAAAGCCTGGAGGACTTTCTCCACAATGCATCAAAATACTATGAGAGCAAGGGCCTGAGCAGGAACTATGCAAAGAACCTCATGATGTTTGACATGGGTTTAAATCCTGATGGAATTTCATCGAACAAAAATTTCCAGCTGAATTGGAGAACAGTTGAAACAATATTTGATCTTGTACTGATCACAGATTACTTTGATGAATCACTGGTGCTCTTAAAGGATGCGCTGTGTTGGACTCTAGAGGATGTACTATCATTTCCACTCAACACAAGGAGTAACAGCACAAAGAAGAATCTCTCCAAGGAAACTCAAGACATGATTAAGAGCTGGAATGAGTTAGACTGGCAATTGTATGTTTATTTCAATCATTCCTTCTGGAACCGTGTTGATATGTATGGAAGAGAGAAGATGCAACGGGAAGTAGAGGAACTTAGAAAGCTTAGGGCACAAATTAGTATGACATGCCTGGAGGGTGAAGTTGACCCAGATAAAATGCAGGATAAATCTTTAAAGCCATACCAGTCTGGGATAGCCAGGATTCTTGGTTATAACCTGAAACCAGCGTTGGAGCAGTCTAATAAGTTGATGTGCCAGAGAATGGTGACCCCAGAGCTCCAATATAGTAAACTGCTGGTACAGAAGCAAAGCAAGTCAAAATACTATTGTATAGAGAAAAAGGAATCAATAACTTAAACACTCAGAGAACAAGTGTTCTAACTCATGTGCTATACTTTTGTTTTCCAGGACTTACAAAAATATGGACAGTGCTCTTGCCTCATATCTAAGAGTTTAAATCCTCATCAAGCTGATGTGAAGGAATGTGTCCTTTAAATAGTTGTAAGGGGAGAGGTCCAGTTGGGTCGGAGAAACCAGCTTACTGAAAGAATGGGATGAATGAGGCCAGATTTTGTGCCCAGAGGCACAGTGGCACACCACCACTACTTAGTTGTTACCTGTTCACCTTTAAGGGCAAGTCTAAAACAGAATAAGGCTAGAAATGCTGTATTTTGTATACTAAATATAAACATGAACTTACTGCACCACAAGCCTAATCAAACAAATAATTTATGCTTTCAAAGTTGGCTACAGGGGGTCACCATATTGTAACAGCAGTTAGGAACCGTCTGACAATTCCTATCCACAGCAGTAAACGAAGGGAGAATTTCACTGCATACAGTCAGGTTTCTTATAAAAACGGTACACATTTTTTAATTGATTAAAGTATATTAGAGATAGGTTTCTTTTTCATTAAAGAAAGTAAAAATGGGATTATTTTTTTGCCTTTACATGTCCTTTAAATTAAATCTTAGTATCCTCCCCAATTTGTATAATTTACTGGACAAATGTGGGGCAATTTCAGGTCTTTCTATTAATCGTGATAAGTCCAAAGCACTTAAACTCACTCTCCTGCAAGAAATGGTTGAACTGAATTTAATTGAATTTTTCATTTAAATGGCAACCTGACTGTGTATCCATTTAGGGGTAAACATTACAGTATGACATTCTAGGTTATATAAGGACAATTACCGGAAGTTATATATAACAAAAATGATGATAGAATGGAATAGATACCAAATCTCAGGGATAGGTCAGATCAGTTCCATAAAAATGACTTTGCTGCCTAAGATTTTGTACTATTTTTGTACCCTACCAGTTCAAGTTAATATTCTGGACCTCAAATCTTTCCAGTCTAAAAATGATAGCCTTCATTTAGGCAACTAACCCCTCCTCCCCGGGTCAATAGGAAATATGCCCCAAGAAGTCAAGGAGGTTTAGGCTTCCCTTGTCCATTATTGCTATGCAGCTCAACTGACTGTGATACCCACCCTAAACTTAGGGCATGCAGACCCTCAATGGACAATATTAGAAAACCCATTTAATGCAGAAGCACTCTTATGGACTACATCTAAAAGAGGGGCCTATGTATGGACACCACCTTAAATATATGGGATTGAGTAAGATACTCAGTGGGGCTGATGCACTATGAACCCCATTGGCTCCATTACTCCAAAACCCAGTAGCTTTTCAATGGTGACAGTCTAAAGGCATAACTAGAAACAAAAATGTGTTCACAACAAGGGACCCCATGTCAATGTCACAATTGCAGGATCGATATGAGCTCCCCCAATCAGAAAGATTTAGGGCCTCTCAGTTTATACATTATGCAAGGTCCCTAAAGAAATATTGGGAAACAGTTGAAGGGAATTTAACCTTTTTGGAAAGTTGGTGTGTGCACCCATCACAACGCAAATATATGATAACTATACTATATCTTACCCATAACAAAATATCTCACCCAAGAGAACACCCCTATGTCCACACTTGGGAAAGGGACTTAAAGGGATCCTGTCATCTAAAAGCATGTTTTTTTCAAAACTCATCAGTTAATTCTGCACTGAAATCCATTTCTCAAAAGAGCAAACAGATTTTTTTATATTCAATTTTGAAATCTGACATGGGGCTAGACATTTTGTAAATTTCCCAGCTGCCCCAGGTCATGTGACTTGTGTCTGCACTTGAGGAGAGAAATGCTTTCTGGCAGGCTGCTGTTTTTCCTTCTCAATGTAACTGAACGTGTCTCAGTGGGACATGGGTTTTTACTATTGAGTGCTTTTCTTAGATCTACCAGGCAGCTGTTATCTTGTGTTAGGGAGCTGCTATCTGGTTACCTTCCCGTTGTTTGGCTGCTGGCGGGAAAAGGGAGGGGGTGATATCACTCTAACTTGCAGTACAGCAGTAAAGAGTGATTGAAGTTTATCAGAGCACAAATCACATGACTTGGGGCAGCTGGGAAATTGACAATATGTCTAGCCCCATGTCAGATTTCTAGCCCCATGTCAGATTTCAAAATTTAATATAAAAAAATCTGTTTGCTCTTTTGAGAAATGGATTTCAGTGCAGAATTCTGCTGGAGCAGCACTATTAACTGATTCATTTTGAAAAAAACATTTTTTCCCATGACAGTATCCCTTTAAAGACCACCCTCGAACCGGAAATCAGGAGTACATGTTGGGATATAACCAAGTCCAGTTCAAAAAATACAGTATTGCTAAAGGCATCTTATAAGGTTATGTTCTGATGGTACTTAACCCCCGAGAGAATTGCTAAAAGTGTAATGTCTGCAGACACTAGCTTATTTAGAGGGTTCACCCAAACAGGTTCCATGTATCACATTTGGTGGACATGCCCCATAGTTGTTCCCTTCTGGACCAGAGTGTATAATATTATTTTTTCTAAGTTTCATATTAACATAAAACGAGATCCACTGTCTGCTGTTTTGAAGGCTTTACAAAACTCCAGCATAAATTGCGTATGGTAATTTTCTTAGAGGTTAAACAAACAATTGCTTTCAATACTCCTCTTTTCTTTTTTGTGTGGCAACTTTCGGCCTCACCTCAAAAAAAACCCCAAATGTAAATTGTAATAGATTTATCACAACTATCCTGTGTTAGAAAGTCAAGCTTTACACAATACAGCGTGGCATTTAAGATTGCTTTATTTAATTTTTTTGCTTTTGTATGATTTGTTAAAATTGTTACAATATGTACTGACAAGACTCTTGGAGGCAACACTACTGTTATACTGTAATATTGACAATGTCAATAAAAATATTGTTATAAAAAAGAACGAACTCTTTATATGATGTACAGAGACAATTTAGAACCAATCTTTATTTTTTGTGTTTGTGATGTTTGAATTATTTAGGATTGTGTTCCAATTTGGAAATTCAAAGAGACTGGAATATGACCAAGGTCGGATTGGGCTGGTGGGACACCGGGAAAAACCCAATGGGCCCCCGCTGGCCCAGACTTGCTCCCCCCATTGCCCCAGAAACACCGGCTACTGTGCCGCCACCATGTTCATGCATGCACACACTCGGGTGAGAGTTTGGAGGTCGGGAGGGAGCCCCCGTGGACTGCCAGGAGATCCCTTCATTTTGCAGCCCCCGTGGGCCCCTCAAGGCTTCAGTGCTTTCACTTCACAGATCTGACACAGTGTCATTCATTTCCTTCATTCTCTGTTGCTAAATGTGAATTCAATTATTATTATTGGCTTGTTTTTGTGTGCTTTGAATTTTGGCTGAAATCGCTAGAATTTGTTCATATATTTTTGATTTTCATGAATAGTCAAACAAGATCATGGCTAACCCTGGAATATGCTTGTTAAGGGTTAAATAGAGCAATACTTTTTATGGAATCTTGAAAAGAATAAAGGCTTTAAAACTTGAAATTATGCAATTTCATGATTTACTAAAAAGTGGGAAAACACTAAGCTGATTTTTTTCTGCATAGTGGGTCATTCAGATTCTCTGGGGATCATTTACTTTCAGTGTTGGACTGGCCCACCGGGATACCAGGAACAGGCCCGGTGGGCCCAGTTGGTCCTCATGCAGCTAAACATTTTGCTATTTCATGGACATTCCCTATTTTTATGAGAACAAAGAGGCTAAATAGTTGGAAAAATAGAGTAAAGTATGTAAAGAAAATAGACTAGGAGAATAGAGGTTGAGCAGAGGGAAGAAAAATAGTACTAAGATTGGGCCCCTGGTCTAAGATTAATTGGTGGGCCCCTGGTCTAAGGTTTTTGGGTGGGCCCCTGACGTCCCAGTCCGACACTGTTGACTTTCCTCATGTTCTTCTCACATCACCTGGTTATACTTGTTCCCTCAATGTCCAAGTCCAATGTGATTCCCATCTATGGGTTATATGTTCAAATTAAGGGTTCACCAGAAGTGTCCCCAATGCCTTTATCCCACTATTCATATAAGACATCTGTGTTAAAGGAGAACCAAACACTTAAAATGAATATGGCTAAAAATGCCATATTCTGTAAACTAATTTATTGCACCAGCCTAATTCAGCTTTTCAATGGCAGCAATGATCCAGGACTTCAGACTTGTCACAGGGGGTCACCATCTTGGAAATTGTCTGTGACACTCACATGCTCAGTGGGCTCTGAGCAGCTGTTGAGAAGCTAAGCTTAGGGGTCGACGCAAATTATCCAGCAGAAAATGAGGTTGGTCTGTAATATAAGCTGATGCTACAGGGCTGATTATTAAATTCTGATGCTAATTACACTGGTTTCTGTGCTGCCATGTAGTAATAATCTATATTAAGTACTAATCAGCCTTATCTTGTGACATTTCTATTCTATGTGTACTGTATATTGTGAGTGGGTCCCTAAGCTCAGTAAGTGACATTTAACCCACTTCTTTAGTTAAGCTTCAACTCTCCTTTAAATCAATCCACTACCATCTAGACTACTGTGTTCCCATGAGATAGTGGAAGAGCAACTATAAAAACATAGGTTTTCAGGTATGGTAGCAACTGTAACAATACATGGGTTCAGCCCTGGAAGGTTCAAAGAACAGTAAAAAATTAAAGTGTTTTAAAGGAATGACAATATAGTGTACTGTTGCCCTCAGCTATTAAAATTGTTGTGTTTGCTATATAAATACAAAAACAGTTTATATAAACAAGTTGCTGTATAACCATGGGGGCAGTCATTCAAGCATAGGATACACAGGAGATTTAGAGTAAAGTTTATCTTTTTCTCTATCGGGAAAGGAATAAGGAGACTCTGTTTACAGCTCTCTTAACCAGGAGCAGAGTTAGAAGAAGGAGGGACCTTCTCTATAGCATCGAATCTTGGAGTGTCTGGGCTGTTTAATTCTGCTTGTTCGTCTTCTTCTAGATGGTAAAGTAGAGTGGACAGTTGAGAGAGTTTCTGCAATAGCTCATCCACCTCCCATGTGGACATGTGTAATGTAACATCTGGGGACTTAAAAACTTAGAATTTGAACTGTGAATCTAGTCTCAGAAATGACTTCTGCCTGTACCATCTCCTTCAACTTATTGGTAGACACTACCCATTCACTTCGGTGCCATGTAAAGTTCAACACAGGAGTAAAAGTAATTAACATATAATATGTTACTGCACTGGTAAAAGCTGTGTCATTGCTTCAGATTGCCCCCCACATGATAACAATATGACGTCAGTGCATGAAGGAGCACTACACCATAAAAATCATAACAGAATCCCTTTAAGGATACTCCCACCACACTACCATGGGAAGGCCTATTTTTTCAACATTCGAATTTATGCAATGTTAGTGGTTTTATACTCTAAATTTTAAAAAAAATGTAATGTTTGCAATTTAATAAAATTGATTGAAATAAATCGTGAAAAATAATTTCCGATACCTCTAATTTGTACTCTATCATTATCAATAGCTCAAAAAAATTCAAACAACGTACATTGAAAATTTTTTAAATTTGCCATAGGCAGCTCCCATTTACTTCACATGAACTCGGTAGCTTTTAGATGCCGAAGTTTTACATTCAAATTTTTCATGCTTAATCAATATCGTACATTTGAGTTTATGAAAGCATCATTTGAATTTAGTAGTTTTAGCACACAAAAATTTGACACACATCATATATTTTCATTTGAAAATTGATAGATCACCCCCTTAATGTATCACTTGCATTTATATTATTACTACGAAAGTGCAAAACCTTGCACTTGTCATTGAACCTCCTTTGCCAATATGCTGAGCATATTGATGGATTTAGTCAAATCACTTTGCAAAGTGGCAGCTTCTGTCAAGGATTAAGTAGGGGGAGCTGTGGAGACTGAAGGGAAAGGGGTGAGTCCTTGAGGCGGGAGCTGTATGTGTCTAGGGAACACTTGAAGGGAAAGCAGGAACAGGTTGATGAGGACGAAGAGACAGTCTGGATCAGGTGCAGAACAGGACGGAGAGGGCGAAGATCAGGACTGGACTGGACTAGGCAGGAAGAAGAGGGCGACAACTCAACAGGAACACACTGGACGGGACAGGACGGTGCGGGCGTAGATCAGATCAAACTGGGGATAGAGTGCAGAAGGAGACTGGAGCGGATAGCAAGACAGGAGCAGAAGGATATTAGAGTGGATAGCAGAAGGAGACTAGAGTGGATAACAAGAGAGGACTGGAGCAGGATAGCAAGAGAGCAGAGCAAGAGAGGACTGGAGCAAGAGAGCAGAGCAAGAGAGGACTGGAGCAAGAGAGGACTGGAGCAAGATAGCAAGAGAGGGACAAGATACAAGGCAGGGTCAGAAAGCAAGAATCAGGCAAGACAAGGTCTGTACAAGGTGAAGTCAGGGCAAGGTACAAGGTGGAACAGGAAGCAGAAATCAGGAACAAGCAAGGCAGGATCAAGGTCAAGGCTGGGAAGGTACAAGATAGGGTAAAGCAGGACAAGACAAGGACAGGCAAGGCAGAATAATAAGGGAAAAGAGCTAGAACTACTTAGTTAAGGATGCTGCCGCAGTACTAGGAAAACCATGCAATGCTCTGGCAAGGAGTGGTCTAAGTGCTGCCCTTAAATAGGGAAGAGTCACCCCTGATTGGCTGATAAAACTAGGCAGCAGCTGGGTTGGGGCTGTAGATGCCAAACAGGCTGCAGCTGAGCTGGGGCTGGAGAGGCCAATCAGGCGGCAGCTGGGCTGGGACTGCAGAAGCCAGGTTACACATAGCGAGCAACCCTACAGGCTGCTCACCTGGCCAAATGGATAAGGTATCGAGCCAGAAACCCAAAGGTCCCCGGCTTGAATCCCTGCAATACCTGACAGCTTCCGGATGAAATGTATAATTTTGCACAGTTTAGTATCATCAGTATAGTACTTACTTGCCCACTTACAGGTTATTAATAAACAAATTAAAAACCACCTGTATATTTTTGGAAGTGTAGTAATGTCATTTAGGAATAGCTACACCTTATAATGAGGAATTGCTAGTAAATCATGATGGGCAAGAAATGTATATAGACCAGTGTCCCCCGTTGTTTTGTTTTTAGTTATGTATTTATGGATATGGAGGGAATTTGTAAGAGTAATGGAAGCATGCTATAATGCACTAAGCAGCAACTACTTATTTAGATGTTTAAGATTGCACATATTAAAACACAATTTAAATATTTTTAATTGAATATTTTGAACTTGACATAGCATGTTTTGCATTGTGAAGGGCTCTTTGGTTCATTCAAGCACTTTTCACACCACAACCAGGTTGGTTTTCTCTGCTTCTCTTCTCTTCTTCTTGTTTACACTTATATTCCTCTGTATCCTCTGTATCTGATCATTTGTGACAGCTGGTGAGTGGAACCCTAAACTCATATGATAAAGAAAAAGTGCAAAGGTGCATTTCACTTGATAATAACTGCAATGTGCAGGTGTAACTAAAACTGATTAGCACGTTGTCCTTTTGGCTTGTTTTTTGCTGTTATTATGCTGGAGATATCTTCTGCAAGCAGCAAAGTGTCCTTCTGCCTCTATTACTGACTCATCTTTTGCTGAATGCTGGGACTCTACGGGACTCCTTGGGTGGGTAGAAAGCAGTGCTTCTATGTGGCCATAGACTTAACAATTACGATCTTTCTAGGAAAAGATCTTTCCAAGAAAGATTGTTTATTTCAATACACACGTGTAGAGCTGAATCGTCAGATATACAGATAGACATACAGGTAGAAACAATAGAATCCTACCTATATCTAACGATTCAGCACTAACAATGCCCGATGTTTAGGTGCCTTCAAAGTCACACGATCAAAATTTTCATCCAGCCTGATTGACGAGCTGACCAATATTCGAGTCTTCAGCCGATATCGGTCGGCTCTTTTCCCACCAAAAACGCACCGAATATCGTATGAAAATGTTTTTGTGCGATATTATCTGTGCGTCTATGGCACCTTTACAGATCTAACTGTTCCAGCACTATAGTATTTTTTAGCATAAGTGTGCACTGCCACTACAAATACTTTAGGGCAGAGACACATGTAGAGATTCGGGGAGATTAGTCACCTGGCAACAAATCGCCTCTTCTTCGGGCAACTAATCTTCCCAAACTGCCTTCCCGCCGGCTAGAATGTAAATTGCCAGTGGGATGGCACTCGGAGCACTTTGTTTTCCGAAGTCACCCGAAGTTTCCTCATGAGGCAACTTCGGGTGACTTCGGAAAATGAAGCGTTCCGAGTGCCATCTCACCAGTGATTTCGATTCTTGCCGGTGGGAAGGCAGTTCGGGGAGACTTGTCGCCCAAAGAAGAGTTGATTTGACTAAATCTCCCTGAATCTCCACGTGTGTCTCTGCCCTTAAAGGAACAGTAACGTCAAAAAACAAAAGTGTTTTAAAGTAATGAAAATATCATGTAATCAAATCTGTAGAGGTGACTAAGTGTAGTATATTCAAGGCTGTTAATCCTGGTGGACACCCCCGCCATAGGTGTGTCAAATTCAAAGTTTCAAACGGTTCACTCAGGAAGTCAGCCAACACGCAGAGCTTGCTGCAAAGTGTTCTTTATTCACGACATGTTTCGGGCTAAGCAAAGTGCATACATTTATAGTGTCACAAGGAAGTGATGTCATCACCTAGGTAGGTGGGTTAATTATCACAATTAGCATAAGTATTATTTGGTACAGGTGTAGAAATAAAGTGCAAAAACGAAAATAGAAACATGTATATCCACAGTGGTACACATACTGATATTAACATAGTTTCAATGTCCATAATAAATTGGTTCCAGAATTATGTTCTTATCTGCAAGGGAAATGGAACACTTGTTAATAATGGGATCAGTATGTTGCAAACAAACAAAAAAAAAAAAAAAACAAGACATGTTAAACTCTTCATTGAGGCCCTTGGGATATCTGGACTGTAACAACCAAATCCAATAGCATTCTCTCTGAAGGAGTAATAGTTTCTTATCTATTCACGACATGTTTCGGGCTAAGCAGCCCTTTATCAAGTGTTATATACAGGCTTACAAAGTGCATACATTTATAGTGTCACAAGGAAGTGATGTCATCACCTAGGTAGGTGGGTTAATTATCACAATTAGCATAAGTATTATTTGGTACAGGTGTAGAAACATGTATATCCACAGTGGTACACATACTGATATTAACATAGTTTCAATGTCCATAATAAATTGGTTCCAGAATTCCTCATACAGCTGTAAAGCCTAAGCAGGAAGGTTCAAGAGATGCCAAGAGAAAATCTGCTTACCTATAAGACTAAAAATAAACAAAAATGCTTGCCCTTTGTGAGTCAGTTCAATAAAAATAGCAAAGATATAGAACGCATAGTCCATAGATATTGGCCTATATTATTACAAGACAAATGCCTGAGAAAGGTGCTAATAAAACCACCACTGTTTAGTTATACTAAAGGGAAAAGTCTTTGGGACATCCTTTGTCAGTCTGAGGTTAGCCCTGTCAAAAAAGGTGCACAAAGATTACTGGGTAAACCACAGATGGGAACATTCGCATGTCTTAACTGTATCTGCTGCTCTTCTATAATTAAAGGGGAGACACTACACCACCCCACACAGGGTACCCCAATAAAAGTCAGACACTTTGCCACATGTGATACAAGTAATGTGATTTATTTACTTAAATGTCCCTGCGGAATGGGATATGTAGGACAAACTGGGAGATCAATCAAAACAAGGATCAAAGAACATAGAGGCAGTATACGGAACTTTAAAAAGGGAACATCGACAGATACAACAGTCGCAAGGCACTTTAATCTAGCAAACCATAATCTTACCCAATTAAAGTGGACAGTGCTAGAAACAATTCAACCACTACAGAGGGGAGGTGATATGCAGAAATTCAGACTACAGAGAGAAGCTTTCTGGATAAAAAAAACTAGATACATTGCAACCTAAAGGGCTAAATGATAGCTGGAGCATAAAATGTTTTCTTGGATAATAAATAAGCTGTTTTTCCTATTAGGTGTGATTAACACTCTACCTTCTTCCTTTACAGATAAAGTTATTTTTGGGTACCAAATATATACAAGCAAGAAATAGTGAATACTATACGTAGAATCCAGATAAGGATTGTGGGTAAGACTAAGGTTATATTACTTTATCAAGTTTCTTTGGTAGGCCTTAAATGGGGGGCAGTTCCATCCATGTGTCTGTTTTCCTGCTTAGGCTTTACAGCTGTATGAGGAACTCTGGAACCAATTTATTATGGACATTGAAACTATGTTAATATCAGTATGTGTACCACTGTGGATACACATGTTTCTATTTTCGTTTTTGCACTTTATTTCTACACCTGTACCAAATAATACTTATGCTAATTGTGATAATTAACCCACCTACCTAGGTGATGACATCACTTCCTTGTGACACTATAAATGTATGCACTTTGTAAGCCTGTATATAACACTTGATAAAGGGCTGCTTAGCCCTAAACATGTCGTGAATAAAGAACACTTTGCAGCAAGCTCTGCGTGTTGGCTGACTTCCTGAGTGAACCGTTTGAAACTTTGAAAATATCATGTACTGTTGCCCTGCACTGGTAAAACTGGTGTGTTGCTTCAGAAACACTACTATTGTTTATATAAATAAGCTGCTGTGTAGCAATGGGGGCAGCCATTCAAAGGAGAAAAAGCTCGTTACACTGCAGATAAGCTCTGTCTGTCTAATGGTGTTATCTGCTATCCATTAGTTAACCTGTGCCATATAGTCGTTTCTCAATTTCCGCCATTGCTCCACTGTCAATAATAATAAAGGGGAAATTCAGTTGAAATTTGATGCAATGTAGCAAATGCCTAAAAGACACGTGATTAGATTTATAATAGTTACAAAGATACAGCTGAACGTATAAATAGAATACCTGTCCTGTTGCAAGGTCAAAGATTATGTTCTTATCTGCAAGGGAAATGGAACACTTGTTAATAATGGGATCAGTATGTTGCAAACAAACAAAAAAAAAAAAAAACAAGACATGTTAAACTCTTCATTGAGGCCCTTGGGATATCTGGACTGTAACAACCAAATCCAATAGCATTCTCTCTGAAGGAGTAATAGTTTCTTATCTTAGCCCTGTTTAGCTGTTTTTCAAGCATCTGCCAACGAATTTGTGCCACACTGTGGCCTTGGGTAAAAAATGTTTTGCCAACATTGGTTTCCTTTTTATATTAAGCCTATGACTAAGTGTCCCAGTGACACGAAACGCGTCAGGCAAGAGATGTTTGTACAATAAAGGTTTAAATTTTTTATTTATCTTTCGTTCTGATCTATTCGTGGAGTACCGGAGTGCCTTGCACCTACATTTGTTTGTTCCCTTCCTTTTTATATTTCCCTGGTTCCATTTTTAATTTCACATTGGCACTAATTGGTGCTATAGAGGGTTGATAGCTGTTTATTGTAGATTTATGTTCATTCAGTTTAACCTTTATGGCTCTAGTGGTTTGTCCCACATAGGCTAGAGCACATGGGCGATTTATGCAGTAAATAACATCACAACTGTCACAAGTAAAAAAACCCTCTAATGTTATGCTTGGTGCCCTGTTGTGGTATGTGTGACTAAGTTGCCAGGGATGATACCATTACAATGGCCACAATGTCTACATGGGATTGTACGAGAGGAATTTATTGGGGAGTAGCCTTCTGTATGTTGCTGGGTTTTAGGTTTGATCCATCCCCCGATGCTTCTACCTCTCCTATATGAGAATAGAGGAGTGGTTTGGAACTTATTGCCATATTTGGGGTCCGTTTTTTTTAATTTTCCCCAATATTTTAGGATGATATTTGTTCAGGCCTTGGAGTTACTGTCAAAGGAACTAATGAAAGGAATTCTTAGATATTTACTTGTACTGTTGGCCTCTTTTTTAAGCAGATCTCTGCTAGGAATTTTTCATACCTCACCATTTTTAGCTTGTAAGTTTGAATTTGTGAAGCATTTTAGTAGATTCTGTGTCATATAACTCATCAGTGGATGTGATACGTCTAACTTGTAATGACCTTTTGGAAGGCTTTTAACAGGGCCCGGGGAATGGAAGCTGCTGGGTGTCAGCAAATTGTTTCTCTCAGTTGGTTTAGTACAGACAGAGGTGACAAAAGATGAGCCAGTATATAGAATGTTCACATCCAATTTAGTGGTAAACATCGAATGGATGTTATTCAAATATCTCACAAAGTTATTTAGTGTATCAAGTGTGCCAGACCAAAGGAAAAATGTATCGTCCATGTAACACATGTATGTGTGGATATAATGGGCAAAGTCATCATTGGAGAAAATAAAAGTTTTTTCAAAGTAATCCATAAAGATGTTAGCATAGGCAGGTTCCATGTTGGCACCCTTGGCACAGCCCTGCAACTGAAGATAAAACTCATGATTACAAAAATAATTATTACATTACATGAAAATAGTTTTTCTTCAACACATTCTCCAATAGGTCACAGATAAAATTTATCCTAAAACTCAGTAAATTGCCTTGGGACAGGTAAGTACGGACTCATTCGATACCATCAACGTGGGGTATGGACTTAAAGAAATCCCTTATGTCCAGGCAACACAAAACAAAATCACCAGTTGGCACAGCTGTGTTCTCAAGTCTATTTAACAAACTCAGTTGTGTCAACAAGGCAGGGTTTCAAAGAAGATAAAATTACTTGGAAATACATATCAATGTAAATTGCTATTCATCATCATCATCATCATCATTTATTTATATAGCGCTGTCAAGATACGCAGTGCTTATATTCAATGTTAAGACACGATTGGTCGCCCTGGAGGATTAATCTTGATTAATCTTGGGATTTCATCTGTTTCTTTGTAACCATTATGTATCTAATCACGTGTGTTCACCACATTGTATCATATTTCAACAGAATTCTCCCCCTTTATTATTATGGACTTCTACAATGTATCAATTTTCAATCAAATTGAATGAGTACTTTATCACTATAGACTTCACTGAATTGGTTATATTTTGATTTGCCTTTGGGGAGGCAGTTCGGGGAGATTAGTCACCCCGAAGAAGAGAAGATTTTTTGCCAGGCAACTAATCCCCCCGAATCTGAGCATGTGTCTCTGCCCTTACACCTTGATCCACTATGCTTAACAAAGGGGTGAAGCACTTCCGCATTAAAAAAATTGCAAGGGTTTTCCCATTCTGGCCAACCAGGAGTTTCTCTAGTGATGTGGTAGGTCATTGCGACCCAGTAATTTTATTGGTTGAATTTTGCAGAATTTACTGATATTTCATATTTCACTTATGTATAAAACTACAGCTTTTAACTACAGCTTTTTACCCGATTTATTAAAAAAAAAAAGTTGTCGTTCACTTTGAGCAAAATAGCACTAAAATAACTTGGGCAGCTTAAACCAGGGACAATCCCATTGTTTCCCAAGAAGAGATGAAAAACTTCTATTTGACAAAGTGAGAGAAATCATTAGTATTTTAATACCTGGTGATGATCAGCTGAAGAACTTAACCACCAAAATAGTGGGATTTCACTGAAACGTTTTTATGGCTGTGTTTATAACCATCTCACTTACTTCTGGCTTTATAATTTTACAAGCAGGCAGTAACTGTAAAGCATATCAGTAGCTAAGCAGCTCATTTTTTTTTGTCACTTTATAAACAAGGCCCTTTTTAAACTTGGAGATGATGATTACTTAACATTGGGGGTAAAGTGCACCAGCGGAGTTGTGTGTGTGTAAATAGTAACATATATGTGTCAAAAGGGCACGATCTTGTGTATATTCCAGCAGTGTTAAACTGGTGAAATAAAAACTCCAGGGAAAGTCTGTGTTGCTGCAGCAAGTAAAGCTGTGTAATTGTGCACAGGCTATGGAAAAGCTGGGTAACGGGTCCCTGGAGTGAATGGAAGAGAGCAGGGTGGGCTTCCATTCCTTGTTCCAGTGAAGTTGGCCATACACAGGGAGATCCGCTTGTTTGGCGATGTTGCCTCTCCCCATATGCCCACATTGAGGTGGGTAATATGGGGCTGATCTGATTGTGGGCCCGAGGGGGATTAGAATGGGGGCCATACGGGCGGTCTGATCGCGGGACCGCGTCAACGAAAAGATTTTTTACCCCAGGGACGCCCGTCGGATGGCCCCACACATGGGCCAATAAACTGCCGACTCTATCTGTCGGCAGCTTTTATCGGCCCATGTATGGGGGCCTTAAAGGTTTTTCAGCTGCAAAGCTAGAGGCAGTTAGGTAATTAGGCTGCAGATGAGATGCAGTTAAAAGGAGGTGTGCAACTACACCTCAGAGATTCCCCCTGAGACCTTCTTGAGTGGAGGAGGGTGAGGGACCGTGAAAACCTCCTTGAGTAGAGGGACGGAGACTGGGAAAAGAGAGTGATTCTCCCTGAGTTGGAGAGAGCTCCAAAAGGACTGGAGAGAGGAAGAAATAAACCCCTCACAGGAGACAAGAATGTCTAAACTGAGCCCCAGAGAGGATTCTGTGATTTGTGTCTGGTGAAAGCAGCAAGTGCTGGAAAGTTGAGTCTGTGTGAACACCAGTGAGGGTTTTAGAGCAGGACTGTTATTCCCTATGTAAGCAAGTGTGCTGAAGCATTGTTTTATGGTGAATAAAAGCCTGCCAAGCTGCATTTGAATGTGGAAAGTGGTGTCTCCATTTCTGTGCTGAAAACTGTGCAGTGGCTATGGTTTTCTCTACCTAAAGATCACAATATATATATATATATATATATATTTAGCACCTATGTTAGTAAATTAGCCCCTAGAACAGTGATCCCGACCAGTGGCTTGTGACCAACATGTTACTCACCAACCCCTTGGATGTTGCTCCAAGTGGCCTCAAAGCAGGAGCTTATTTTTGAATTCCTGGCTTGGAGGCAAGTTTTGGTTGTATAAAAAACAGATTTAATGCCAGATTCTCCTGTAGGCTAGCATGCCATATAGAGGCTATGCAAATAGCCAATCACAGCCCTAATTTGGCATCCACAGGACTTTTTCATGCTTGTGTTGCCCCTCCCCCTATTTATATTTGAATGTGGCTCATGGCTAAATAAGGTTGGGGACCCCTGCCCTAAAGTATTTCATTCTGTACTTAATGTACAACAACTGCATTCAGTTGACTTAAATTTTAAGTTTGACAGCAATAAGATCAAATCTGTTTTTTAATCTTGACTAATTATAAGCTTCTACTGTATAGACAAAGCAAGGGCACATGGTAGGATGTTCCTATTTATATACACATTCAAGTAACAGTGACACATCTAGAGCAATGACATCTTTTCTTGCAATCTATAGAATGCACAGATATATTATCAAAATACACTGCTTCTCAGGACCATTCACTTGCATCACAAGTCTTTCCATCCACACTATCCTGCACAAAAGGAGTCATAAATACTCTTTACATTATCAGTATCAGCAGTGGTTACCACTTAGTGCATCAGTCAGAAGGGAGATCCTGATGTCATCTATTGGGGTTCATATCTGGGATGTGAAGTTTAACAATACCTAGAGAGCTACAGGTTGCCCTGGTATTTAACAACCTCTGAATCCAATTTCATAGTAACCAATCATAAACAAAACTAGAAATAAATGACGTATAGAGAAGAGATTTTATGACACCTGGACATTTCAGATGCTTCCGCAGTATGCAGGTATTTAAGGTTTATTATAGGGAGTGGGTTTGCTTTTGTCTATAAAGTGATGTTTGCTGAATGCTGTGCAAATTATTTTCTATAAATCCAGTGATTTCTTAGTCATCACACATGGGTGTTAGGCGGAGGGTGTTTTGGGAGGCTAACGATGGCCATACATGGGCTGACTTAAACCATCAAAAATTGAACTGATGTAAACTTGTGGTGCTCTGACCACTTTTTTATTAATTGAATTCCATTTTTTAATTTTTTGTTTGTTTCTGAGACCTTAGCAGTTTTATACAGTTGAACTGCTCGCAATTGGCTTCAGCTCAGCAGCTCAGCTATGAAGCTGCCTTTAAAGGCATTGTTCACCTTTAAATGAGCTTTTAGTAGGATGTAGAGATGATGTTCTGAGAAAATTTGCAATTGGTTTTCATTTTTTATTATTTGTGGTTTTTTAGCTTTATATTCAGCAGTCTCCAGTTTGCAAATTCACAAATCTGGTTGCATTGGTCCAAATTACCCTAGCAACCATGCATTCATTTGAAAAAGGGACTAGAATATATATAGGCGAGGCCTGAATAGAAAACGAGCAAAAGTAGCAATAACGATACATTTAGGGGCAGATTTATCGAGGGTCGAATTTCGAAGTGGAAAATACTTCGAAATTCGACCATGAAATAGAATCCTCCGACACTCGAATTCGAAGTCGGAGGATTTTATTCATCCTACGATCGTATTCCGATCGCAGTAGGATCGTATGATCGTACTCCGATCGTACTTCCAATCATACGATTAGAACGATTTTATCGTACGATTTTCCTTCGAAACCCAAAAACTTAGAAATATGCTCTGGCAGGTCCCCATAGGCTAACATAGCACTTCGGCAGGTTTAAAGGGCATGTAAAGGCAAAAAAATAATGAAATAATGAAAAAGAAACCTACAGTATCTCCAATATACTTTAATTAAAAAGGGAGTTGTTTAGTGTCAGGGCTGGAACTAGGGACAAGCAGAAGAGGCACACGCCTAGGGCATAATGCTGTTTTTGCGTCTGCTTACTCCATAGTTCAAGGCCCTGGACAAAGGTTGGTTCTAATTTTCACAGTAATAAGTGGGGAGTGATCTGGAGTTCTACTCACTCAACTAACCCCCCACCCCTGGCTGGTCAGTCACTGTTGCAGAGGGGGGTGGCTGAATGTCAGATTCCATAAGCAGCTTCCCTCTTGGTCTGGCACAGTTTGTCACCAAAGTTTGCCCCATCATCCATGTGTCCAGTACAATGCTTTTCATTCACTGATATTGGGAGAGTTGACAGGTGGAATGAGCAAGCATTGGTCAACCTTGAAGGAACTGATGACTGTGTTTCTCCACGTAAGGATGTCTTATAAGAGCAAGACTGTGGGTTATTGTAGGGAAGAAGATAAAAAGAAAACAACCATATTGTGGCTGCTATGTAAATACTTAATTTTCCATCACATATATATATGGTTGTACTTACGTTTGCTAAGTAGTAGCTTGATACCTGCCACCTACTGACTTATTTCCATCTTGTATTTGCACTCATGCTGCCCTTGTGCTCTATAAAATATAATCCTTGCAGATTTTGACACATACCAGATACTGCCAGACGGTTTTACAAGAGACAGAAGGGCTAAGATCAGCTCAGCAGTTCACTCACGGCTCCTGCGAACTCCAAAAGGAACTAAACGTGCTTAGCAGGGTTGCCAGGTTGGTGGTTTTCCAGCCAAATTGGGATACTAATTTTAAGCCCAGGTCGGTTTTGAAAGTACAAACTAGCCAAGGTACAGATGTGGACTACTTTTTGGCCCTTTGGCTGGTTTTTACTTTGGAAACAAGCCAAAGTTTTTTTCAAATGTCCCAATGCATGTTGGGTAATGTCGTTTTGTGTAACAATTTGCCAACTGCTAAGTTTAATAGAAGACCCAACATGCAATGGGACTGACTTGGTAGAAGTCAGCAGTTACCAGATTTTGGGCTCTGTATCCCAGACTCCCATCACTCTTGAACATTCTCATGTTTTCCAGTGACTGTCCTCAATTTCTGACAATTTTGGGGCAAAAATCTGCTGGCCCCCAAAAAATCTAGAGGTTGACCTGTTTTCCCAATATTTATTGAAATTGTATATGTATTGGGGCCTTATGGGCCCCTATACCTCCTGAACCCAACTCTGTACTTATGCCCCTGGTGATGGTCGAATCTGTACAGTTTTGATTCATGGAAAAATTTGCAAAACAGTAAAAATTTGAAAAAGGAGTATTTTCATACATATTTTCGTTAATTTTTTTAGACATTTTTTCACTGCACATATTGTACCATTTTTGGGCTACTTTTGAAGTGCCTCTTGGCTAGTTTTAGGCTCGTTTTGTAGCTGAATTTGGTTGGTTTGGCAAATTAGACCTGGCAACCCTGGTGCTTAGGAATGTCTGAGAGCCGACGGCAGTGACATGTGCCGTCATGTCTTTACCTGGCTTCAGAACATAGCGTATGTTACTATGACTGCAATTTATGGAAGCTATTATTTATGAGGGGGCAGGCAGGGGCAGACAGGCAGCCAATATACTTTAATTAAAAAATGTGTACCATTTTTATAAGAAACCTGACTGTATGTAGTGAAATTCTCCCTTCATTTACTGCTGTGGATAGGAATTGTCAGATGGTCCCTAACTGCTGAGCAGAGAAGCAATCATACTTATGAACAGCAGGGGGAGCCCCCGTCTTACTTCCCAGCCATGCAGAACTCAAGCAGCTTTGTTTATGTTGATCCCTAAGCAGCCCAGACCACATTGAGCATGTGCACAGTCTTAGTCTTGCAAAGATGTTTAACAAAGTTACAAGATGGTGACTCCCTGTGGCCAACTTTGAAAGCATAAATTATTTGTTTGATTAGGTTTGTGGTGCAGTAAGTTCATGTTTATTTTTAGTATACAAAATACAGCATTTCTAGCCTTATTCTATTTTAGACTTTACTTGCCCTTTAAACCCCAGTCTTGGGGGAGATGAACATACCTTCAGCTTCTACTCCATTAAATTATTTCTTTTATTTGTTAAGGGAGAACTAAACTAAACATTTTTTTTGCTAAAAATGTCATATATTATATATGAACATATTGCACCAGCCTAAAGTTTCAGCTTCTCAATAGCAGCAATGATCCAGGACTTCAAACTTGTCACAGGGGGTCACCATCTTGGAAAGTGTCTGTGACACTCACATGCTCAGTGGGCTCTGAGCAGCTGTTGAGAAGCTAAACTTAGGGGTCGTCACTAATTATCAAGCAGAAAATGAGGTTTGTCTGTAATATAAACTGATGCTATAGGACTGATTATTAAATTCTGATGCTAATTGCACTGGTTTCTGTGCTGCCATGTAGTAATTATCGGTATTAATTACTAATCAGCCTTATCTTGTGACATTTCTATTCTATGTGTACTGTATATTGTGAGTGGTCCCCTAAGCTCAGTAAGTGACAGCAGCACAGAGCATGTGCAGTGAATCAGCAGAAAAGAAGATGGGGAGCTACTGGGGCATCTTTGGAGACACAGATCTTTACTGCTAAAGGGCTGTGGTTGCCTTGGGCTGGTACAGAAGCCTAAAACATTATATACAACATTAAGCTTTAGTTCTCCTTTAAAGATATAGGAATCTTAAGAATGATGAAAAACAAATACATAAAGTATGTGTGTACATTATCTCTCTATCTCTCCTTGGAACACGACTATCTACACTATATATTACAGCACTCAGGCAGTAAAACTCTGCTGGATTGGAGTGCACCACAGCCTGAACTGTGTGTATATATATATATCCTGTATATGTTGTAAAACTCATAGGGGCAAATTTACTTACCTTTGAAGTTGCGCCAGGCGAAGTTTCACCAGGTAATTCACTAGAATTCAAAGCGAAGTTGTGCTAGCGTTAATTCGTTAAGCAAAGCGAAGTTAGGCTAGTGATACCTTATTTGTATACAGCGCCAAGTTAAAGTACAATGGATGAATATGTAGCAGCAAATACATTACACTGCACATACCTGGGAAAGCTTAGGGATGTAGCGAACGTCGGAAAAAAAGTTTGCGAACATATTCGCGAACTTGCGCAAAAATGCGAGCGGTTCGCGAACGGTTCGCGAACCCCATAGACTTCAATGGGAAGGCGAACTTTAACATCTAAAAAAGACATTTCTGGCCAGAAAAATGATTTTAAAGTTGTTTAAAGGGTGCAACGACCTGGACAGTGGCATGCCAGAGGGGGATCAAGGGCAAAAATTTATCTGAAAAATCTGCCTGTGTGTGCTTGGAAGAGATAGTGTAGGGGGAGAGCTGTTAGTGATTTCAGGGACAGATGATAGTAAGTTTGCTGGCTAGTAATCTGCTTGATACTGCTCTGTATTGGAGGGACAGAAGTCTGCAGGGATTTGAGGGACATTTTAGCTTAGGTAGCTTTGCTGGCTAGTAATCTACTGTTCTCTTTAAACAACTGCCATACATTGACCTTGTAGGCATTGTTTGCCCAGTTTTTTTGGACGCAGCCACTGAAGCACAGTTGCCAGAAAAAATATGCCATATAAATGCTGAAAATAGTAATTTTTCGCCATACGTTGACCTTGTAGACATTGTTTGCCCAGTTTTTTTGGACGCAGCCACTGAAGCACAGTTGCCAGAAAAAATATGCCATATAAATGCTGAAAATAGTAATTTTTCGCCATACGTTGACCTTGTAGACATTGTTTGCCCAGTTTTTTTGGTTGCAGCCACTGAAGCACAGTTGCCAGAAAAAATATGCCATATAAATGCTGAAAATAGTCATTTTTTGCCATATACGTTGAGTCAACGTATGGCAAAAAATGACTATTTTCAGCATTTATGTGGCATATTTTTTCTGGCCTCTGTGCTTCATTGGCTGCGGCCAAAAAAACTGGGCAAACAATGCCTACAAGGTCAACGTCGTTGACCTTGTAGGCATTGTTTGCCCAGTTTTTTTGGGCATATAAATGCAGAAAATTTTTGCCATATAAATGCCCAGTTTTTTTGGGCATATAAATGCAGAAAATTTTTGCCATATAAATGCAGAAAATATGCATTTTTTTGGTTGCAGCCACTGAAGCACAGAGGCCAGAAAAATTATGCCATATAAATGCAGAAAATATGCATTTTTTTGGTTGCAGCCACTGAAGCACAGAGGCCAGAAAAATTATGCCATATAAATGCAGAAAATATGCATTTTTTTGGACGCAGCCACTGAAGCACAGTTGCCAGAAAAAATATGCCATATAAATGCTGAAAATAGTCATTTTTCGCCATACGTTGACCTTGTAGACATTGTTTGCCCAGTTTTTTTGGTTGCAGCCACTGAAGCACAGAGGCCAGAAAAAATTAAACCTTTGTGGCGGAGGGAGGAGGACGCTAAAGGACAGCTGTGTGTGGAGTCATGAGGCTTGAAGAGAAGGACAGCTGCATAGAAGTCAGAACAAGTCTTCCGGCGTGCAGTAACCCTCCGAGATCCACCCCTCATTCATTTTAATAAAGGTCAGGTAATCAACACTTTTGTGACCTAGGCGAGTTCTCTTCTCAGTTACAATCCCTCCTGCTGCACTGAAGGTCCTTTCTGAGAGCACACTTGAGGCTGGGCAAGACAAGAGGTTCATGGCAAATTGTGACAGCTCTGGCCACAGATCAAGCCTGCGCACCCAGTAGTCCAGGGGTTCATCGCTCCTCAGAGTGTCGATATCTGCAGTTAATGCCAGGTAGTCCGCTACCTGCCGGTCGAGGCGTTCTTTGAGGGTGGATCCAGAAGGGTTGTGGCGCTGCCTTGGACAGAAAAACATTTGCATGTCTGATGTTACAGACCGGCCAAAGGGCTTTGTCCTTGCAGGTGTGCTCGTGGCAGGATTACTGGCACCTCTGCCCCTGGAATGTTGATGAGTTCCTGAAGTGACATCACCCTTAAAAGCATTGTACAACATGTTTTGCAGGCTGGTTTGTAAATGCCGCATCTTTTCGGACTTGTGGTATGTTGGTAACATTTCTGCCACTTTATGCTTGTACCGAGGGTCTAGTAGCGTTGCGACCCAGTACAGGTCCTTCTCCTTAAGCCTCTTGATACGGGGGTCCTTCAACAGGCATGACAGCATGAAAGACCCCATTCTCACAAGGTTGGATGCAGAGCTATCCATCTCCGCTTCCTCATTATCAAGGACTGCATCATCCACGGTCTCCTCCCCCCAGCCACGTACAAGACCAGGGGTCCCCAAAAGGTCACCACTAGCCCCCTGGGAAGCCTGCTCCTGTTGGTCCTCCTCCTCCTCCTCCACAAAGCCACCTTCCTCCTCTGACTCCACTTCTGGCACCTCTCCCTGCGTTGCAGCAGGTGCCTGGGTTCGTTCTGGTGATTCCGACCATAAATCGTGCGCTTCCAGCTCCTCGTCACGCTGGTCTACAGCCTCATCTGTCACTCGTCGCACGGCACGCTCCAGGAAGAAAGCGAAGGGTATTAGGTCGCTGATGGTGCCTTCGGTGCGACTGACCATATTTGTCACCTCTTCAAAAGGTCGCATGAGCCTGCAGGCATCGCGCATAAGCACCCAGTAACGGGGGAAAAAAATCCCCAGCTCTGCAGATCCAGTCCTACCACCCAGTTCAAAAAGGTACTCGTTGACGGCCCTTTGTTGTTGCAGCAGACGTTCCAACATAAGGAGCGTTGAATTCCAGCGAGTCTGGCTGTCAGAAATCAAACGCCTGACTGGCATGTTGTAGCGCTGCTGAATGTCAGCAAGGCGTGCCATGGCTGTGTAGGAACGTCTGAAATGGGCCGACACCTTTCTGGACTGGGTGAGAACGTCCTGGAATCCTGGGTACTTGGAGACAAAACGTTGGACTATTAAATTTAACACATGTGCCATGCAGGGCACATGTGTTAAATTTCCCAGTCTCAACGCTGCCAACAGATTGCTTCCATTGTCACACACCACTTTTCCGATCTGCAGTTGGTGTGGGGTCAGCCACCGATCGGCCTGTGACTGCAGAGATGACAGGAGTACAGATCCGGTATGGTTTTTGCTTTCCAGGCACGTCATCCCCAAGACAGCGTGACAACGGCGTACCTGGCACGTCGAATAGCCTAGGGGGAGCTGGGGGTGCACAGGTGTGGAGGAGGAGAAGGAGGACCCAGCAGCAGAGTAAGAAGAAGAAGAGGAAGAAGACGAGGTAGAGAGCGATGGAGGAGTAGAGGTGGTGGCAGAACCGCGTGCAATCCGTGGCGGTGACACCAACTCCACTGTTGTTGTTGTTGTTGAGCTACCCATTCCCTGCTTCCCATTCCCAGCCATTACCAAGTTCACCCAGTGGGCAGTGTAGGTGACATACCTGCCCTGACCATGCTTGGAGGACCATGCGTCAGTAGTCATATGGACCTTTGGCCCAACACTAAGTGACAGAGATGCGGTAACTTGGCTCTGCACATGTTGGTACAGGTGTGGTATTCCCTTTTTAGAAAAAAAATTGCGGCTGGGTACCTTCCACTGCGGTGTCCCAATTGCTACAAATTTGCGGAAGGCCTCAGAGTCCACCAGCTGGTATGGTAAAAGCTGGCGGGCTAAGAGTGCAGACAAGCCAGCTGTCAGACGCCGGGCAAGGGGGTGACAGTCAGACATTGGCTTCTTACGCTCAAACATGGCCTTCACAGAAACTTGGCTGGTGGCAGATGACTGGGAATGGGAACAGGTGGTCAAGGTGGAAGGCGGAGTGGAGGGTGGTTCAGATGGGTCAAGGAGAGCAGAGGTAGAGCAGTAAGATGCTGGACCAGAAGGAGTGTGGCTTTTAGTTTGCCTGTTGCCTTTGAGGTGTTGCTCCCAAAGTGCTTTGTGCTTGCCGCTCATGTGCCTTCGCATAGAAGTTGTACCTATGTGGCTGTTGGGCTTACCAAGGCTCAGTTTCTGACTGCACTCATTGCAAATTACAATGCTTTTGTCAGAGGCACACACATTAAAAAAATCCCACACTGCTGACTTTTTGGAAGTGTGCGATCTGGCGGTAACAGTAGAAGTTGGCGGCATTGGCGGCAATGGCGGGTGCGTTGGCTGGCTGAACACAGGTGCCGATACATGTTGTTGCCCTACTGATCCCTGCGGGCTGTCCTCCCTGCTTCTTCTAAGTCTTATTCTCCTACTGCCTCTCTGACTCTCCGTCTCTCCATCTGAACTACCCTCCTCTTGCTCTCTTCTACTAGGCACCCACAAAACATCAATCTCCTCATCATCATTCTCCTCAGATGCATCAATTTCTTCTGACACATCACAGAAGGAAGCAGCAGCGGGGACCTCCTCCTCATCACTCATCATTATGTCCATCTCTGTCGTGTTCTCTGCCAGAATTAAATCTGGTGTAACGTCCTCATCTCCTTCATCTTCTTCTGCCAATAATGGTTGCGCATTACTCAGTTCAAGAAACTCATGGGAAAATAACTCCTCTGACTCCAGTGAAGAAGGGGCACCGGTGGTGGAGGAAGTGTTACGTGGGGTGGCCATAGCAGTGGAGGATGAGGAGGATGTTGTGGTAAAGTTAGAAACGGTAGAGGATGGGGTGTGCTGTGTAAGCCAGTCAACTACCTCTTCAGCATTTTGGGAGTTCAGGGTCATTGGCTTTTTAAAACTGGGCAATTTGCTAGGGCCACAGGATTGCATAGCAGCACGGCCCCTAGCACGGCCTCTGCGTGGCGGCCTGCCTTTGCCTGGCATTATTTTTAAAAAAACAACAACAACAAAAACTCAGTTGGTTTTTCTGGAAACGATAATACACACAGCTAGATGGCGGTTTGAAGAAAACACTGTGCAAATAATGCCTACAAGGTCAACGTATACACAGCGGTGGATACGGATTACGTAAAATATAAGAATGCTGCTTGAAAAAAAGTAACTCAAGTGGTTTTTCTAGAGACGATAATATTATCAATATTTAGACAAAATGTGAACAAGCTCACACAGCTAGATGGCGGTTTGAAGAAAACACTGTGCAAATAATGCCTACAAGGTCAACGTATACACAGCGGTGGATACGGATTACGTAAAATATAAGAATGCTGCTTGAAAAAAAGTAACTCAAGTGGTTTTTCTAGAGACGATAATATTATCAATATTTAGACAAAATGTGAACAAGCTCACACAGCTAGATGGCGGTTTGAAGAAAACACTGTGCAAATAATGCCTACAAGGTCAACGTATACACAGCGGTGGATACGGATTACGTAAAATATAAGAATGCTGCTTGAAAAAAAGTAACTCAAGTGGTTTTTCTAGAGACGATAATATTATCAATATTTAGACAAAATGTGAACAAGCTCACACAGCTAGATGGCGGTTTGAAGAAAACACTGTGCAAATAATGCCTACAAGGTCAACGTATACACAGCGGTGGATACGGATTACGTAAAATATAAGAATGCTGCTTGAAAAAAAGTAACTCAAGTGGTTTTTCTAGAGACGATAATATTATCAATATTTAGACAAAATGTGAACAAGCTCACACAGCTAGATGGCGGTTTGAAGAAAACACTGTGCAAATAATGCCCACAAGATCAACGTATACACTACTACAGCGATGGATACGGATTACGTAAAATTTATTATGGCTGCTTGAAAAAAGTCACTCCGGTGTTTTTTCTGGAGACGGTAATATTATGGATATTTAGACAGAATGTGAACAAGGTCACACAGCTAGATGGCTGTTGGTTGAATAACACACTGGGCAAAAAATGCCTACAGGGCAAATAATGCCTAAAAGGTCAACTTATACACTACTACAGCGATGGATACGGATTACGTAAAATTTATTATGGCTGCTTGAAAAAAGTCACTCCGGTGTTTTTTCTGGAGACGGTAATATTATGGATATTTAGACAGAATGTGAACAAGGTCACACAGCTAGATGGCTGTTGGTTGAATAACACACTGGGCAAAAAATGCCTACAGGGCAAATAATGCCTAAAAGGTCAACTTATACACTACTACAGCGGTAGTAAAATAAAAAAAAGTAAAATAAAAAAAAAATGAATATTAAAAAAAAAAAATTACAGTTGGTGCTGCTGAACTACTAGGAGCAGCAGATTAGCACACCAGTCCCACTCCCCAACACTGCTAGACTAATAGCACTGGGCTCTTATAGTAGTAGTAGTAGTAGTAGTAGTAGTAGTAGTAAAACAACAAAAAAATAAATAAAAGCAGTCCTTACAAGGACTACTGTTATTGCAGCAGTCAGCAGATGAGATCAGAAGCAGGACAGCTGCCCACTGCAGCTACATACAGAGCACTGCAGTAGAAGGTAGATTACTAGCCAGCAAAGCTACCTAAGCTTAAATGTCCCTCAAACCCCTGCAGACTTCTGTCCCTCCAATAACAGAGCAGTATCAAAACGATTACTAGCCAGCAAACTTTCAACTGTCCCTGAAATCACTAACAGGCAGCAGCTCTCTCCCTACACTATCTCTTCAGCACACACAGGCAGAGTGAAAAAAACGCTGCAGGGCTTCGGTTTTTATAGGGAAGGGGAGTGGTCCAGGGGAGAGCTTCCTGATTGGCTGCCATGTACCTGCTGGTCTGGGGTGAGAGGGCAAAAAAAAGCGCCAACAATGGCGAACCCAAAATGGCGAACGTCGCGCGACGTTCGCGAACTTCCGGCGAGCGCGAACACCCGATGTTCGCGCGAACAAGTTCGCCGGTGAACAGTTCGCGCCATCTCTAGGAAAGCTTCATAAAATAAAATGGAGTTTTTATATTGCCCTACACATGAGCCCACTGTATAGTTTAGGTGTCATATGTTAGAAAATGTAGGGGGGAAGGAGGCTACTCCCAAAAAAAAAAATTTACGATTTACGATCTTTTTCAGCCTATCACACTTAAAAAAGTAAGACACCAGAGTTTTTTGGGAACTTTTTTTGAATCAAGCCCTATCTACTCTATTGCACTTCTCCTGGTCTGAGGTGGCGAAGGCAAGTCGGGCGCAAGAGGAAACGTTCAGTAAAATGCGCAAGTTAGTGATTTAGCATAGTTACGTTCCTTCGCCATAGTGCAACTTCGTCTGGCGTAAGGGTGCGAAGTAGCACAAGAGTAGGTCCACTTCGCTAGCGAATTTACGCCATCAGCGAAGAAACAAAATTCCCTTATTGGTGCAACGTGGTATATTAATGACTCAATGATACAATCACGCTGAGTCAAATTCAAATCAAGATATTTAAACATTATCCCATATCCACGATACATTATACACAAAAACTACGACCGACCCTGTCCAATACATAAATGGTGCTTTGTAAAGCCATCAACAGCCCCTCTTCCTCCAGACCCCCCCATGCCACCCTTTCAGCAACTAGTAACCCAGGATGCATTCTATAGCACCCATCATTTAGTCTTTTTTAGTTTGCACCCTCCTCCCAGCTATACTATAATAAGCTTTCCCTTCTGCCGACCCCTAATTCTGCTTCACAGACCAAAAAAAGGAAAAATATCAAAAGAAAAGAAATAGCTAAATTAGGTTCAAACACTGTTCTAAAGAACTGTATTGTAGAGGTGCAGAGATGAGTTCATTAGATTGTAAGCTCTTGCCAGCAGGCCCCCTCCCCTCTCGTCTCCTAACAATTTCCAATCGTGACAGTATCTTTATACTGGTGAAAGGTTAGTGTCTATTTGATGCAGTATCAATAAAACGAAGTATATTCTGACCCTTTGGATGTTGCTCCAAGTGGTCTCAAAGCCGGTGCTTATTTTTGAATTCCAGGCTAGGAAGCAAGTTTTGGTTTCATAAAGACCAGGTGTACTGTCAAACAAAGCCTCCTGTAGGCTATAGTCTACATAGGGACTGCCAAATAGCCAATCTCAGCCCATATTTGACATCCCCAAGTGCTTTTGTTCATGCTTGTGTTGCTCCCCAACTTTTACAATTGAATGTGGCAAACAGGTAAAAAAGTTTGGGGATCCCTGCAGTAGGATGAGATTGTGAGTATAAACAACATAGCTAAAGATGGTGGCAACACAACAGTTTTCCCACACTGTCTGGCCAGCTTCGCTTCAGTTTTGATGAGGCCAGAGAATTTAATTTGCTCCACATTTTATTACGTTGAATCCAAGTAAACTGTCGTTAATCTCTTCTAGTAAACGGAAAAACTTTCTGTTCCAAGATTTTATAATTTAATAGGTGTCAAAGAGTTATTCCTTACAAAGATTAATGTGTAAAGTGTCAGCTCTATGCAAATAAAGTATAATAAAAGCACAAGCAGAAATATATCTTTATGCCAATCTTTCATGTAGTACTTCCTACTTTAACAGCTCAACAATACATTGGAAAATCCTACAAGCCCTACACAATGGCAATCTAGCAAATGGCATTCAAAAGCTTCAGCAAAGTGAACTGATGGAAAACAATGAGATGCTTCTGAAATGTCATTTGGACAGCGCTAAAAATGGCAACTCCCCCCTCCACACACACAAAAGTTATAAAAAGTCATTGGTGTCCAGGGCCCCCCCAATAAATTAAAAAAAAATAGGCGTTGTCAAGGGGGGCCCAGCTAATTCAAAAAGTGCAGCAGAGCTGGTCCCCCCTTTAGGCCTGGTACAAATTACCCCCGCATCCCCCTGATGGCGGCGCTGCCTATTATAGAACAACCCCTGAATCCAATTTAATAGTAACCAATCATAAACAAATCTAAAAATAAATGACCTTTAAATAAGAGATTTTATGACACTTGTACATTTCAGATGTTTTGTAGTATGCAGGTATTTATTATAGGGAGTGGGTACCTCTTTACCAGATGGCATGTTTGCTTTGGTCTATAAAGTGACGTTTCCTGAATGTTGGGCAAATTATATTTTATAAATCCAGTGATTTCTTAGTCATCATACATGGGTTGTTCATTAATCTCCAGAAAAACTATGACATAAGTAAATGGGAGAAAGAAGCATTCATACATGGATAGTTAGATAGGAATATGAAAGTTCCATGAAAAAAAGGAAAGGTGGGATGGGAAACGGAACATTGAGTAGAAGGAAGGATACATGGGAGAAGATGTAGAGAGAGAAGATATAGAGCACTTTAAGGACTGCACTAGTTTTGTTTTCTGCTGGCACAGAATACCTAATAAATGTAGCCAAGCACTGAAGCTCTGCACAGGAAACTGCAAATACATGGGATATCAATAACTACATATACAAATGCAAGACCCCTGATCTCACTACCGTTATTAGACTGGTGGAAAACACTGAGATGCTTCTGAAATGTAATTTGGATCTAGAAAATAGAAAAACAAAGGAAAATGGGGAAACGGCAGAGGGATCCTGTCCCTACAGGCACATCTTCTTCTTAAAAACCCACAAGACTAGCAGCAGTACCATCATGATTGGTTTCAATTTGTAGGACCTCAGAAAACCTGAGCTTTGCACATCCCACTAACAAAGACTCACATTTTCATTGTTGCATTTATTTCTCATCAAGGTTTGAGGAAGATATCAATTACATGAAAACATGCTGGACAATGTTTGTAAGCTTATCACTTTAAATGGTGGGTCAGGGAGCTCATGCCCCAGAACTTCAGCATTAGGGGGTGAATGACTGGTGAATATAGCGACAGGCACCCATAGACAATTTACAGACTCACCACCAGGATGAATTAGCCCCAGGGCCGGTACTTGAGGGGAGTAACGGTAGTTTCACAAGAGAAACCACTGTTTGTGTCTATGTGGTGCCTGACTGCCGCTACATTTACCAGTGAAGGTTTAAGGAAGGCTTTGCTCCAGGGAACTGCAGAATGTTCTGTATTATGTGCCAACACATGAAGTTCCTACTCACTGAGATTCTTGCTGCCCAAGTCAATATGACTAGAACCAGCAGCCCACCAGCTCAACTATTCACACCCATAACTCTCCTAGTTAACTCTGTATTCTGTCATGATTTTCATGGTGTAGTTTTTATTTCTAAAGTACACTGTTTACACTACAAATAATTCACTCTGCCACATGAAATGTAATACCTGAACCAAATCATTTTTTTAGTTGTAATATTGGTGTGTAGGCGCCATCTCAGGTCATTTTGCCTGGTCATGTGCTTTCAGAAAGAGCCAGCACTTTAGGATGGAACTGCTTTCTGACAGGCTGTTGTTTCTCCTACTCAATGTAACTGAATGTGTCACAGTGAGACCTGGATTTTACTATTGAGTGCTGTTCATAGATCTACCAGGGGGCTGTTATCTTGTGTTAGGGAGCTGCTATCTGGTTACCTTCCCATTGTTCTGTTGTTAGGCTGCTGGGGAGGAAATGGAGGGGGTGATATCACTCCAACTTGCAGTGAAGCAGTAAAGAGTGACTGAAGTTTATCACAGCACAAGTCACATGACTGGGGGCAGCTGGGAAACTGACAATATGTCCAGCCCCATGTCAGATTTCAAAATTAAATATTGAAAAATGGATTTCAGTGCAGAATTCTGCTGGAGCAGCACTATTAACTGATGCATTTTTAAAACATAACAGTATCCCTTTAAAGGCACCAGGCCACTAGCCAAATTAGGGAGCGGACATAAACCTGTATTTTATAACCCTTAAAGAGAGTAAAGACACTATAGTTGGCTGGAATATCGACTTACCTACCAGATGATAAGAAATAATATTGGTAAGCCTTTCTCTTCACTCAAGCAACTTGGTCTATATGTTTGTAGCTTGTTGGGGGATGAATGAAGCTGATCTATTTAGAGTATTCTCATAGAATTAGGTGTTCTGGGAGGTCTCCGACTACCCACTGGTACCAGTGTCACCATTTGCAAGATCAAACTTCTTTTCTCTGCTCTTTTCTATCAAATGGGAAGCTGAGGAACTTGGAAAGCTTAGGGCACAAATGTTTATAACAAGCTTGAAGTGTGAAGTTGACCCAGACAAATTGCGGGCTATATCTTTAGAGCCAGGCTGGGATTGCAAGGAATCATGGCTATGATTTAAAGCCAGGACTGGGGCAGTCTGTGTCAGAGAATGGTGACCCCAGAGCTCCAATATATTAAACTGTTGGTGCAGAAACAAAAACAGTAAAATTTTATTGAATCAAGAACGAAAAAAAAAAAAAAGTCAATGATAAAAATATTGAGAATAGTTTTTTTTGTCTCCTGCTATATCCTTGTTTACCTGGGATAGTTAGAACACCTGTAATATTTTACAATAGTAGGTACTTTATTCACAATATACAGTTAGGCCCATAAATCTTTGGACAGAGACAACTTTATTCTAATTTTGGTTCTGTACATAACTACAATGAATTTTAAATGAAACAACTCAGATGCAGTTGAACTGCAGACTTTCAGCTTTAATTCAGTGGGTTGAACAAAAAGATTGCATAAAAATGTGAGGAACTCAACACAATTGATGTCAAAAAGGACCAAGGTTGCAAGCTCTATTTAACCCCTTGATATCAATAACATTCAACACTCGAAACCTGTAATTTCATGTTTCTAACAATAAAAAACAATGGCAAATCAATACTTCTGAAAATTACCCGTTAATCCAAACCCAAATTCTGTGGATACACTTGTGTGGTGCTCTATCTGGGAACTGCTCCACTATTCCATATACATCATACGAATCAAAAGGGGAAGGGAATTAAGCTGTTTCATTTTCAGAAATAATCAAAAGGCAGTGAGACGGCACTCGCAGCAAAATGTGCTTACAATTTGTGATTTATTTAGATCTCACACAACGTTTTGGAGGATCGACCCCCTTTCTCAAGCACACTTGTGTGAGATCTAAATAAATCACAAATTGCAAGCATATTGCGAGTGCCATCTGACTGACTTTTGATTACTTCTGAAAATTAAACAGCTTAATTCCCTTCTTCAAATAGAATGCTTTGAGGAATGCCTCCTATGTGTCATTCTCCCATCATCATCATCATCATCATCACTGCAGCGTTTAGCCGCTTCGTTTCTGGGTTGGCAAAGTCCCTGCTTTCTTGGACCCATCTTGACCAGTTTTCTTCTCAGGTGCTTTTCCCTTTTGAGAAGATTTAAGCTTATCTGAAGCCTTAGCTGCAGACGATTGATGAGCTTTTGTCTTTGGAGTTTTGTATTTACCCTTCTGGGAGTACAGCAGGTTCCTCTGAAAGAGCAGGGGGATGTTGCCTTGATACAGGAGGAGGGCCAGTGTCATGCCTGAAAAAAGAAAATTCAGCTAATCATTATTCTCTAAATATTCAAAAATACGCTTAGCTGTACAGTAGTGATGTGCGCAGGCCCTCCTTTGGCCCACGTGCGCTTTGCTTTTATAGACCTGCGCCGCGTCTATAAAAGACGAACCCAGAAGCCGACATTTGACGTAGAGCAGAAGAAGAGCTCAACCCGCACCCGCCCGCCACCCGCGAGGAAGAGTGTGAGATCGCCCAAACCAGCTAAAAAACAAATGCTCTGTAAGGCTACACATTCAGTTTCGGACTGGGAAATAACCCGGTTGGCCCCGACCCTTAATGGGCCCCCGCCGGCCCAGTCCCCTGTCCCGATCGTATCTGATATTTTTCTATATGCTGCGCAGTGCCATCTGCGCATGCGTGGGCACCTTTCACTGATTCGTCGAGCTGCTCCTACACACATGTACGCTGAGCAGCACCTTTGCGCATGCATGCTCGGCGTGTCATCGTAGGGAGTCGGAGGGGCCCTTTACAGTAGTCCCAGTGGGCCCCGGGGCCCCCAGTCCGACCCTGTACACATTTGTTGTTATTGCTACTTAGTATTACGCAGCTTTCTATTCAGGCCTCTCCTATTCATATTCCAGTCTCTTATTCAAATAAATGCATGGTTGCTTGGGGTAATTTGGACCCTAGCAACCAGATTGCTGAAATGAAAAAATGGAGAACTGCTGAATAAAAAGCTAAATAATTAAAAACAAATAGTAAAAAAAATTAAACACAGTTGCAAAATTGTCTCATAATATCACGCTCTACATCATACTAAAAGTTAATTCAAAGGAGAATTCAACCCTAACTTTACAAAAAACCCTTTTTTCACTGATAGAAAAACTTGAGAAAGGGCACCACTTGCCTGAAACATGTTGTGTAAAGCAGCATGAATAATAAATAATCACAAGGGGTTAATCTGCGTTTGAGTTCTCTCCTCTCTTTCATTGAAAAAAGTGGATATCTCTGGATAATTGGTAGATCTTTGTGAGAGGATTGATGCATGCATAAAGACGTGATCATTAGGCTGAGCGCGGATCTTCACAGCTTTTGTTAAAAAAAACCCTACCCACTACCTTACATAGACCCCCCTCCCTCCTCCCCCAGTCTAAAAGTTACCCCAGGCAAATTCCCCTAACGTTTTACTTACCCCTTGGTGCAGATGCAGGCATCGAAATTCACGGGCGCCATCTTCTTCTCTTCAGAAATCTTCCGAATGTGACGGCAGGTCAGCGCATTTGCATTGGAGCAATTTTCTGCTTCGCAACAACTACGCATGCGCCAAAACGTTGAACGCTGGTCTCATTACGAAGATTACTGAGTCGCTGAAGATGGCGCTCCTGAACTCCAATGCCTGAATCTGCACCGAGGGGTAAGTAAAACTTAGGGTCATTTGCCCGGGGGGGGGGGGTGGAGGAGGAAGGGGGGGTCTATATAGGGTAGGGGGGCTAGGGTTTTTTTTAGGGTTAGGGTTGAATTCTCCTTTAAAGGTGAACAGCCCAGTATGAATTAAAATAAAGGTCTAGTAATAAAATTTGTATAATGTTATTCAGTCTTCCGAATTCTTTTGGAAAACAGATGGTAAGGACCAGCTATGACAAAATACTCACCAGCACAAGGGCCACACCAGTACACCAGTGAATATTCCCTTAGACTGTTTCCAGAGCATTGGAAGGTCAGTGTGGCAGCCAGCATAGGGTTAAAGAAAGCTCCAGTGTACGACCCGGCTACACAAAAGAATGAGTAAAATGTGAGTAACTGGTAACATGAAATGCTCGGAGTGAATCTTTAGAATCTTCAAGGAGCGACCAGAAGAAATGTTAGTGCATACAGTCACGGAGACTAGTGGAAACGTTGGCTGGTGGACATCTCTGCTGAGAAGTTAAAGGGATTCTGTTATATTCTTTTTTTTCAAAAAGCATCAGTTTATACTGTTGCAGACTGAAATCATTTTATCAAAAGAGTAAACAGATTTTTTTTTAATATTTAATTTTAAAATCTGACACAGGGCTAGACATATTGCCAGTTTCCCGGGTGCCCCCAGTCATGTGACTTGTGCTGTGATAAACTTCAGTCATTCTTTACTGCAAGTTCGAGTGATATCTCCACCCCCCCCCCCCAGCAGCAGAATAATGGGAAGGTAACCAGATAACAGCTCCCAGAGGACTGCTGTGATGTTCTTCTGCTTAGGAAAGATTTGAGAAAGGTTTCTAATTTTTCAACTAACCAGAAAAATACCAGAGCAGCCTTTCTTTCTTTCTCCCGACAGCTTCCTGGACTACTTGGCGGTCAGAAAATGACCAGCAGGTAACGCTGTTGTAACAAAATGAATTCAAGTTAACGGTACATGTATCCTTTAATATCTTGGAATTAAACAAATAAAATAATGAATGTACATTACAGAAGTGCCTAGAATAGCACTCTCATCAATTTTACATTCACTTGATTTTATGGTTTACTTATCCTTATCCACTTACCTACTATAAACATGACTTACTAGAAATAGAAACACCTTTATGACAGGTGGTTGGCATTTGTCATTAACTCATGGTATGCAAGTTATAACTGTAAATTGTATGTTGTACTGTATGTCAAAGAACCATAAATTCTTTTATTAAAGAACAAAAAAAAAAAAGAGAGAAGTTCATAAACCCACAGTAAATGGCCCAATCAAAGCTAATTGTTGACAGGTTACTATAAATGACTGCGCTTCTGCATGTATGTTATAGTCAAGGAGTTCCAAGTGCAACAGTGTTAAACCTACAACACAAAATGCCTATTATCATTAAAATGTATTTACAAGTCTGCATAAAACTGGCCTGGTTTAGCTTAACTTAAGGCACTGGACTGTTGCAATGCTTCTCAAGCAAAATGAATTGTTAGGCCATGTAGTGTCAGGAATAACACGTGCTACACATTCATATTCAGCAAACAATGTGTGTATATATATATATATATATATATACGTATGTACCTTACAGATGTGCTTGGCCGGTATGAAGAACAAAGCAACACAGGTTGGTGTAAAGTTCCAAGTGGATGTACCCTGAGTGTTGCCTATTTCTCAGTTGATGGTTCCCCAACCAGTTTTTTTTTTTACCCGTGAGCCGCATGCAAATGTAAAAAGTCAGGAGCAACAAAAGCATGAAAAAAGTCCCTGGGGTGCCAAACAAGGGCTGTGATTAGCTATCTGATGTGGATCTGATGTTTCTATGTGGACTGGCAGCCTACAGGAGACTCCGTTTGGTAGTAGACATGGTTTTTATGCACCCAAAACATGCCTCCAAGCAGGGAATTCAAAAAGAAGCTCCTACTTTGAGGCCACATGGTTTTTATGAAACCAAAACTTGGGAATTAAAAAAAGAAGCTCCTACTTTGAGGCCACACGGTTTTTATGCAACCAAAACTTGCATCAAAGGGCTATGATTAGCTATCTGATGTGGATGTGACATCTCTATGTGAACTGGCAGCCTACAGGAGACTCTGTTTGGCAGTAGACATGGATTTTACGCAACCAAAACTTGCCTCCAAGCCAGAAATTCAAAAAGAAGTTCCTACTTTGAGGCCACGTGGTTTTTATGAAACCAAAACTTGCCTCCAAGCTGGGAATTCAAAAAGAAGCTCCTACTTTGAGGCCACACAGTTTTTAGGCAACCAAAACTTGCCTCCAACCCTGGAATTTAAAAAGAAGCTCCTACTTTGAGATCACATGGTTTTTATGCAACCAAAACTTGCATCAAAGCAGGGAATTCAAAAAGAAGCTCCTACTTTGAGGCCACAAGGATTTTATGCAACCAAAACTTGCCTCCAAGCCGGGAATTCAAAAAGAAGCTCCTACTTTTAGGCCACATGGTTTTTAAGGCAACCAAAACTTGCATCCAAGCTGGGAATTTAAAAAGAAGCTCCTACTTTGAGGCCACTGGGAGCAACATCCAATGGGTTGGTGAACAACAATACATGAGTAAAACAAACAGAGCAATATTTAATACCTTGTCATTATATGATGAAGCAGAAGACTACTTACCTGTGTAAGACAGGAGACAGACAGTAAGTGCAACTATAGGAACCCTGTAGATCAGCCTTATGCTTTTGAAGCGGAGGAGCACCAGATGGAAACAGAAAGCGCACAACCCTTCAACAAAGACACCATGTGCAACTGAAGTTTGCAGGGACGAGCTGCAGTCCTGAGCCATCAGATTCTGAATCATGTGGAATTCTGTGAGCTCCAATGCCCAATAATGTTTCGTTAACACTTTTGCAGCTTCCATGCCCATGTACTGTGCCAGTAACTTAGCCGTGGTGTCTAGAAGAGGAGAGTCACGGAGAAGGAACTCCTGCAGGGACACTGCAGAGTTGCCGGACGCTTTATCAAAAGTGAATCCATGGGCGACGAACAGAAGAAACAGCAGTGTTGTAACCACATCAGGGCCATAACCACCTCCCCACATACCAATTTCCACCAGCATCCGCAGCTCCAGGCAGCAAGCACATAACTGAAGTGAACTGGCCAACTCACTGGCAGTGCACTGATATAACCGGTCAGGCAGGAGCTTCCTGGCAGCCCAGCGAAGAAGTTGGCACACTGCTATAGTTGATGCAAAGAAAGCCACCAAGATGTTGAGGCCAGCCATGACTGTATTGAAGCACAAGGCAGCAGTGAAAAAAGGATATGAACCCTGTGCTTCTCTTGTTATATACGTGCACTGAAAGGTAAACGTGGCCAAAGCTACAGGCAGTTAGTGCAAGGTCACATCTGGGAAATGGCAGGTGAGCAGCATTATTCTTCAGCCAGCATGTATCACACCTGTTTAACCTCTCCTTAAAAGTGTAGCCATTGGGAATGGTCACTAAAATGATATATTCTCTATATTTACAGTTGAGGGGGAATTTGCAGGAATTGCATTTCACATTCACCTTGTATTCTTTGCTTAACGAGTCTAATTCTAGAAAGGTTTCATGTAATTCTGCATTGCAAACCTGTGTCCTTGCACACGGCATAATGCTGAAAAGCGAAACTCTCGAAATGCAACGAGTTTAGGGAGCGAAGCAGGTCTAACATAGTTGCCATAAGGTGATCCAGCTCCATTCGTTTTGTTCTTTTGCAATGTTTCTTTGCCAACAATATATCATTTTGCTCGATTCATTGTCATTATAGAAATTCTGGACTAAATGTTTAGGAGACTGGTTTCATTGATACTTGGAAAAAGTCTGCCTGTTGAATAGACAAAAGTCGGACTATAGTTGAAGGTGGACCACCCCTTTAATCTCGTATTTCTTTGATTGTATTGAAGCAAAACTATATCTTTTGCCATAGCAGTTTGGTCTCTCAGATTCTTGCAGGGATAAAGTTTTGCTTCAATACAATCAAAGAAATACGAGATTAAAGGGTGGTCCACCTTTACATTAACTTTAAAAAAAATCTCAAAAAAGTTTTTTTTAAATTTTTTATTTTTATCCCCAAAATGTGAATTAACTTTGTGGAAAACACTTCCCGAACCTTAGTAAATCTGCCCCTAAAAACAACCTGAACCTTAGAAAATCTGCCCCTAAAAACAACCCCATTACCTTTATTTCAAGTAAAGTTTCACCTGTATCATTTGTTGCTCTTCCTATTGCAATGTGCTCCAAATTACAGAAAGACCGTCTCCCATAGACCCCATTTTATCCAATAAGCCAAATTTTTAAAAATGATTTCCTTTTTCTCTGTAATAATAAAACAGTAGCTTGTACTTGATCCAAACTAAGATATAATTAATCCTTATTGGAAGAAAAACCAGCCTATTTGGGTTTATGTAATGTTTACAAGATTTTTTAGTAGACAAGGAATGAAGATCCAAATTACGGAAAGATCCGTTATCCAGAAAGCCTCAGGTCCCAAGCACTCTGGATAACAGGTCCCATACCTGTACTCGCAAATAAAATGAAACCGAAATAATTCTAGTAAAATACAACAATTTTTTTTTTTATTTTAAGCCAAGACAATGCACACAAATGATTCAGTAGTTATTGCCGTAAAAATTAACAATTAAATAAAAGGATGGGATTAAATTAAACAGACGGGCAGAGTAAGAGCAGGAGAAAGAGAGTTCCATGAAAATATAAAACATCTGCATGCAAGGAAAACATGGAGGAAGAAAGAGGGACCTGAGGAGAATCCATATAGAAACAAATAGGGAAGATGGAATAACAGCTCTGCTACTGCAGTACAGGTCCTGAGCTCACACAGCTGGATGGGTTTATCCTTGGGATGCACTAAATCCAGGATTCGGTTTGGGATTTGGCCTTTTTCAGCAGGATTCGGGCAAATTCAAATTTGCATATGCAAAATAGGGGCAGGAATTCGCATGACTTTGTCACAATAGTGGAAGTAAAGACATTTTTTCACTTTTTACTTTCCCAGACCCTAATCTTCTTATGCAAATTGGGATTTGGTTCAGTATTCGGCTGAATCCAAAATAGTGAATTGGGTGCATCCCTAGTTTATCCGAACTGAATCCCCGAATCTTTTGTGAAAGTTTTGGTCAATTACCGAACCAAATCTGAATTTGCATATGTAAATTAGGGGCAGGGAAGGAAAAGGTAGGAAACATTTTTTTACTTCCTTGTTGGTGTTCTGTTAAAGTGGAAGTTCACTTTTAGATAAAAACTTTATGCTATAAATGGAACTATTCCAATCAGCTTTTTACTTGATATTCATTTTTTGTTAATACAATGTAAAAACTATCTTTATGGTTTTTGAATTACCAGCCTATTCTGCCTCTTTGTGGCCTGCAGGGTCCCTGTCCCCAGCAACACCAACAACGAAAAATATCTTGTAGTCATGCTTCTACTAGTCATCTTTCATACTGAATTTCCAAAGTGCTCTCTGGTTGCTAGGATAATTTAGACCCAGTAAAACTAATATAAATAATTCCAAAACCGCAGAAATAGACAACAGGTTGACTACAAATTTGTCATAGGATACCACCGTCTACAAAATAATACAATGTGAACTTCCCCTTTAAGCTAATCCTGCATTGTTCTGTTCACAGCACTGGTTTGGGTGAAGCATACAAGAAATCCAAACCACTTTAGTTTGACTTTCTGAAGAGCAAACATTAAACCATTTAGTACTAGACACCTTGCTTGGCTATCCCTTCCACTTAAAGGAACAGTAACACCAAAAAATGAAAGTGTCTTAAACTAATGAAAATATAATGTAGTGTTGAGCTGCACTGGTAAAACTGTTGTGTTTGCTTCAGAAACTTTACTATAATTTTTTATAAACGAGCTGCTGTCTAGCCATGGGGCATAGGAAAAATGCACGGGATACACAGCAGATAACAGATAAGCTCTGTAGTATACAATGGGATTATTTAGAAATTATCTGTTATCTACGGGTGTATCCTGTGCCTGAAGTTTTACCAATACAGGACAACAGTGCATTATATTGTGATTCCTTTAAAACATTTTTTGGGGTTACTGTTCCTTTAAAGGAGGGAGGCGGTTGAATATTCACAACAGAAAAAAAAAACTCTCCTCTTCCCTAGTTAAAAAGAAAAAAAACTAAAAGATAAAAAGAGTTCATAAAAGGAAGGTCGATGAGCAATGCCCCATTGATTTTAATGCTTTCTCCAACAATAATTACATCCACTAGAAGATTTAAACTTATTTTGCATTTCTACTGGTCTTTAGTAAAATATAGTAACAGAACTGCTGACAGATTTCTTCAGCCACAGATAAACCGTCACATAACGGGTCACCTGGCCAATTGCTATTGCACCAACAGACAGAGAATAGCAGACTTCTTGAGACTTGGCATAAATTAAGAGACATTGGAAAGGGAAGATGAGATATTCCTCAAAAGAAAATATCACCTTTGCTTACAGTTTTCCTTTGAAGAAAGAAGCATTGTGTTGACCAACGAATGGAAAAGTCATCTAGTTTAATACCAGATCTGGATCGGGGGAAATAAAACGCACTTGAATATTATTGTGGTATAAAGTAACTGAAATGAGTGTCTGTGTCATAAATAACACGTGTCATGCTTAGGAAACACACAAAAGGAAATATTTGGAGCAATTCCAGGTAAGATACCAGGGTCCTTGAGGGTAGGGATGCACCGAATCCAGGATTCGTTTCGGGATTCAGGCTTTTTTGCAGCAGGATTCAGCCGAATCCTTCTGCCTGGCTGAAGCAAATGTGCATATGCAAATTAGGGGTGGGGAGGGAAATCACATGACTTTGTCACAAAACAAGGAAGTAAAAAATGCTTTCCCCTTCCCACCCACTAATTTGCATATGCAAGTTAGGATCCTGTTCGGTATTTGGCCAAATCTTTCGCAAAGGATTCGGCCGAATCCAAAATAGTGGATTTGGTACATCCCTACTTGAGGGACAGGGAGCAAGCAATCAGTGCAGAGGCCACATATTGATGAAGGAATCAAGCAGATAATCCTGATATCAGCATGTGGGGCCCAGGAAAGATATGCCCAACTGCCAGCCCCCTACTACAGAGATGAGTATGGAATTACTAAGCCTAGGGGTACAGTATTTATCTTGGAAACCAATAAGTAAAAATTACCTTGTGGCCTCTGGAACTAAAAAACTTGAGTAAAGATTCGAGTCACTAGAAGATAAAGTTGCCTGACCAAATCTGGGCATGTATGGCTAGCTATAGCACTGCTGTCAGAGGTCACACAGTTGGCAGTTTGGATAATTACAACCGTACTACCCAAACAGCTGGGGGCTTTTTGGTGGATTTAGGATCATCTATCCAGACTTTTAACCAAGAAAGGACTAAAGGTTTGCAGTGATTCGGGTGGTATCTGCCTGAACAAAGGAAATAACAGAAAATTGGTTGTTTGGTCTGTTATTTACCTCAATGGAATCCACCAGGAATAAGCGGATTGCCTTTAAGCAAATGACAATCAGGCCCTTCTCTAAAAATACGGCCCATGAGAAGAAATTGTTTAAGATGGATGCTCCTTCATCTTATGTATGTTTAAAGGGGAACATCAAGTTTAAATCGACTTTTAGTATACCAAAAGTGGCAGCCTAAGAGAGATTGCAGACATTTTTCTTGTGCCTTTTTAGCTCTAAATTTAACAAGGCCCCATGAAGATAATCTTAGATTAACAGCATCTACAACACAGGAAAATTAAATGAACTTCCCTTTAAAAAACCTAAGGCATCATGAACAAGGGATATCTGGATAGTAGCTTGTAAAAATCAGATATGCCGTTCAAGTTCATCAGACAAGCCCAATGGTTTCCAACACGGTAATAGAAACAAGGCTATGAAATGATTTACACATACAGTAAGACCAGTTTCGGTAAAAAAAAAAAAAAAAAAAATGGTGGCACCGATTAGCAGCAGGAAAGAACGTGAAATCAATGCAAATCTGGCTCCAGGGCTGCAGTGCGGATAATGAATTGGCTTCTCTATGGTAAAGGCACAAAGGATGGGATACTGGAAGGTTAATTTCCCCTGTGCTTCTAGAGCATTAGCTCATGGTAAGAGTTAAATCAGCACAAGACAGAAGTTGCATAGTTTTAGTCTGCTTAAACACACACATACGTTGTATTTAAGTAGAAGACAAATATGGTTTAGTGAAATTCTGTAAATTCTGTAAAATTACATGAAATGGACAAATGATCTCAGCAGCATCACAAACCTTAGCACCAGGAGATGGAACAAAACAGATCATAGCTGCCTACCTACAAGCCCAGAGCTCTGGTTCATGGACTGCTGGGAGCCACATTTAACTTCCCCACGCCACATACTCCCTAGTCCGTCACTGTAGCTCTATCTTAAGAAAAAAACATGAATGTGACGTCTCAGACTTGCATCAAATAAACCATCTAACAAAGGGCCTTACATACTGAAAAATCTGCCTTTCAAAACAATAGCCAAACAATATTTTAAAGCACTGGAAACACCACAGCCTGCATTTAAAAAGGCATGTGTTTAGCTACATCATTAGCATGGGTCATAAACCCCCCCATCTCTACAGATATTTGCAGAAAAATAAAATAATACCAAAAGGCTTAGAGATTATTTTAGTGAAAAGCATTAACACGCTGGATCACAATGGTTTAATAAATGGCACTACTATTCCCTTTTTGTACAGAAGACGAATTAGTGAAATATATTAAGAGCAAAAAGACTGGATGGCTACTTGGCAATATTAGGCGAATCTCCAGGCAACAGAGTATTCATTTTTAGTACTGTTTTTTGTAGATTAATATCAGCAGCCCTACAGCTGCATCAAGAACAGGTGTACAGCACGCAAGAACAGTGGTGATCCAGGCTCTGACAGTTCTAACCTTGTTGAAGGCACTTTTGTCTTTAGAGAAAAAAAGGAACATTTTAATTTAGCACTTAAGTTGGCAATCACCGATTAGTAAAAAAAAAAAAAAAAAAAATGATCAAAGCTACAAAAATAGCATTCTAACTTTGGCACTACTTCCCTTCCGACGACAACGCATGGGTGTAAGAAAAAAAATCAAAATCTTTTGTTTTAAGAATATTAGTGCAGTTTTTACTGACTGTTAAGAGCACTTAATGAACTGTCCATAGCAAAGGTACAGAATTTACCCCAGTACAAAAGAAAATAACCCAAAACACCAGTAATGTCCCATGAAACGTCAGTCAGCGTCTATACTGTTATTTTAACCCTTTCTCTAGTAAAGAATACAAAAACAAATCCAGAGCAAAAGGCTTTGAACAAAAAAAAGTGATTCTACCCTTACTGAAAGGGTCAGCATATCGTTATGTGTTGCTGGCCCTATAGTAAAAAAAGGTTGACCGTTATAGCACTTGGTGGCACAAAGCAATTGCTTATGCTTCTACACAAAGAATTCAAAAAGATGTGCACATTTCTTCACTGTATTAAACAAACAGATCCAGGCACATGGAAAATAATTGAAATCTGAGGAGCCAGCACAGACCCCAGAAGACTAAAGCTCTTCTATCAGCGTGCAAGTTATTCAAGTATCAAGAGAAGGCCAGGAAACAGAAACGCTGCCCTCAGAGCACAGAAAGAAGACCTAAAAAAAACCAAAACAATGTGAATTCCCATAAAACAAACCGTCAATACCATGGATCAGAGGGATCTTGAAGGGCCACAAAAAAAAAAAAGTTCTTTCTAAAAGGAAAAGCACACAATAACTGTGTTCTGCAGTTATTCCAGCTGTACAGTCATTAGGATTTCTTGGCTTTGTCTGTACAGGATGCGGTTTGCTCTTCTTCAACACGAGTTGGGTAATCAGTGGCACTTGTAGCATATAAACGTGGTTATGAAATAAGGTGAATGAGACTTTAAGGCAAAGGATAGAAGGGTTGATGTTAGCGGTTTCCCTTCATTGCATCTTTGGCAGCCAGGATTAGCGGTGTTAGGCTGGACAGTGGTTTTGCGAGTTTCAGGAATGGGTGCTGTGGAGAAAAAGAAACACTTTCTAGTCAAAAAAGCAGTTTGTTACCAATTTCTACATAAAATTTCAGGAGTAAAAAGTTGCTTCGGGAAGTAATGGAAGAATTGTATTAACCATTTCCTTAATGAAGATTCTACACCCTTAGCAGTGAAGTTACAGAATACCAGAAAGATGTAATAAAAAACTCACACAGAGACAAAAAATTTTTCCCACTAGGCGATGAAGCGCGATTTGCAAAATAATATTAACTGTGTTCAAAGGAAAATGTTTCTATTCTAGACTATGAATTTACACATTCAGCCCCAGAGTGGTCACGGTGAGACAAAATGTTATGAATAATATGTTATGTTAAGAAAACCTTATGAATTAGCAAGATCTAAGCCAAGAGCACTGGGATCAAATATTGTTATATTCAAATATATTTATGATGCCAATCAGTTTTAACTGATCTGGAACCTGCAGAGTTCTGGAAAGTGCACATAAGATGCCTCAAATATAAGGAGCTTATATCGAATAAAAAAAAAGCACGTTTTAGCAGTTCTTTTAGCTAAAACTGACTGTAAATGATTAGGGATGGGTGAAATTTTTCGGAAATGACGCCCATAAACTTGTATGGCGGTGTGCTTCAAAAAAAACAAAAAACTATTTTTTGACGCCCATAGACTTTAATGGGCGTCGGCGACAATTCGCCGGCGGCTAATTTTTGGCGAAACTAAACGGTTGAGATTCGCCCATCCCTATAAATGATCTAGTCAAAAACTTTATGCTCACAAAAATGTTGATGTATCACATTGCAGAAGAACCATTATGAAGAGATTTTGTGGTAACAAAATCCACATGCAGTGGTACAATCTTCAGGGAAATATCAGAATGTTTTTGCTGTGTAATGCTTCAAGCTAAAGGGCACTGGACTAAACCACGTCCACACACCTGCAAGAGCTCTCTAGCAGATCCTCTCTTTTCTACGTCCATCTCAAGTGAGCGGTTTAAGAAATCCCGGAATATCGGTGAAAGTTTTTCAGGTTTCTGAAGTTCTGGAGTGCCATTAGTAGCAATCAAATACAACGCCTGAAAGACAATGACATTAAATTGTTTACATGCAAACTCTTTTCACTGAGCATAAACACGTATGTGAGTGGGGCCTCTTTGTTAATGAATAAGTCTCCCTAGTGCAACACTTACTCTTAAAGGATTTTCGTTGAGATATGGTGGCTCCCCTTCCACCATTTCAATAGCCATAATTCCAAGTGACCAGATGTCCACTTTAGGGCCGTATGCTTTTCTTGTAACCACCTCTGGTGCCATCCAGTATGGTGTTCCCACCATGGTGCTTCGCTTGTTCTGTTCTGGGGTAATTTGTGCACAGAAGCCAAAGTCAGCTGTGGAGGAAAACATAAAAACACATTAATGCTTAAAGTGCTGTAAAGTGTCCTAGAAGTGTTATATTTCAACCTTATGCAACAGTGTATTAATGTCTGGGACAAAAAGGAATCAGAAATATCAAAGAGCAGTGAAAGAAATGGAATTACAGTGTTTCTGGAATACTACAATCTATACAGCGTTGATGGTAAAATATTTGAGGTCATCTTGCTGGATATAAACCAATCCTAGTAAAGACAGTGACAGGTTATTAGCTCTTTTTAGAAGGTACAGGGTCGCAAAGAACTGTGAAAAAATAGTTGCTATTTCCTTGTTTATGTGATAAAAGAAATAATAAGGATTGATATTAAGGATTCTGATTTAGTTTGGCCAGGCACCTGGATCTGGCCAAATTCGAATCCTGCTGAAAAAGGGCTGACTCTCTAACCAAATCCTGGATCCGGCACATCTCGAATATTTTTGCGTAAATCTTGTATTTGTCTCATCAGTACTGGTTTATAGGTAAATGCTATAAGTTAATGTTTTATGGTATAAATAAAATACTCACTCAGTTTGACAGAACCATCCATTCCAAGAAGTACATTGTCACTCTTTATGTCTCTATGAATGACCTGGTTCGCATGTAGGAATTCCAAAGCTTGCAGACACTGTTGCCAAAGAGAGTAAAATACATAAAATGAATGGTTTACTTACCTGATATTTTTGCTTTGGAATTTAGTTCTACATATAAAATATCAGAAAGTATTGGACAGGAATTGTTGATTTTACAATAAAAAATAATCTTGAATACCATTTTTGAGATGAGATCCCTCAACAAAACATTTATTTGATGCAGCACAGAAATCATTAACATTGTCCCAGACTGATAGGAGGAGCTATTGGTTGTACAAGTCATATTCACTGAACTCATATTAAAGGAACGGTAACATCAAAAAATGTAATTGTTTTAAAGTAAAAAAAAATATAATGCATTGTTGCACTGGTAAAACTGCTGTGTTTGCTTAAGAAACAATACTTTTATTAATATACAAAAGCTGCTGTGTAGCAATGGGGGCAGCCGTTCAATGGAGAAAAGGCTCAGGTTACACAGAGGATAGCAAATAAGCTCTGTAGAACATAATGGTGTTATCTGTCATCCGCTATTAAACCTGTG